>JAFCMP010000335.1:600000-1000936 GCA_017506865.1 Tribonema minus | reverse complement strand
GGACTGTGCTATTTGCCTACCACAAGCGGGAGGGCAATGGCGTATTTTGAAGTACGCAGTATGCAGTGTTGAAGTACCTAGAAATATCATTGAGACAGGGACGCACCTAATGCCCAAGTACAACAAGCTGGGAGACAATGGCGTGACTATTGCGTGCGCCATTAATCAGGCGAGCGTGCTACCCACCTCTTTGACCTGCTGCTTGACCTTGCGTTCGCGCAGATGCCGCTGCATGACCGCTGCCGCCCTGCGTACACGTGCGGAATTTACATACTGAAGTACGTTTACATATCTATTGATTGTTTGAAGTTATAAAGCAAGGGCAAGTAAAGCCAGCAAGTTGAGGCATCATTCGCGGCGTTAAGTCGCGCGTGCAAGGGCTGGGCTGCTCTCAGTAAATCTACTTCTACATGAATCAGCACTCCCTGGAGTACTCCGCGCAAGAAACAACAACTTGCACAATTTTTACAATAAAATTGGTACGATAAGAAAATACATCACTGATAAGATTATCGGTACTTCAAAGCATTGCTTGGGCATATGTGTAGGAAAAAACAGCAGGGGAAGTATTGCTTGGACATTTGTGTAGAGAAAGAAAGCGGGGAAAGCATTGCTCACCTGGCACCTTGGCATTCCTCTGTGGTACTTGAAGTCTGTGACAAAAAAATGGTAGGGCTGGCGAACAGCGCTCAACTACCAACAAAGATTGCACGCGCCGTTGAAGCGCGCCATTGAGCACAGGGCCTACGCATGCAGTGGCAGCGATACATCTAAAGAATCCACCTAAGCGGTGCGGGTCACAAAAAAGGTCACCAAGGCGCTGTTGCGCGCACTGCAGAGGCACGTGTCGGCAGCTCACACGGAGACAGCTGCGCTCATATGGCGCCAATACAATTTCCCCACACCATTACGATTGATATTCCAGTTGAAATTGCGTCGCACAATTGACCAGAACTACTACCCAAGTTGAACTTGCGTTGCACAGTTGAAGCAGGGGCGGCAGCGCTCACCTGGCGCCGCATTCCTGGCAGCGCTCATCTGGGGCCAATACCCACACCACTGGGGTTGATATTCGAGTTGAAACTACGTTGCACAGTAGAGACGCAGGATTACCATTCGAGTTGAACTTGCGTTGCACAGTTGAAGTAGCGCTCACCTGGCGCCGCATTCGTCGTGCACCATGCGCAGCAGGTCGACGTCGCCGCAGCTGGCAGCCAGACCGGACGCCGCTAATGGAACCTGCAGGGGTTGACAACAGCACACCGTCAGCACCGCCAGTGCCAATGCAGCGTGAGAAGCAGTAGGGGCCAGGTTACCCCCCCCCCCCCCCCCCCCCGCCCTTTCCAACCTCCCTTCCCCCCCCCCCCCCCCCCCCCCCCCCCAATGCAGCGCGTGAAGTAGTAGAGGCCAGGTGTGTTGTGATCCCCCCTTCAACAAAACTAGACGGGCAGCTCTCAGTGCTGACATGACCATAATTGATGATCTCAACGCAGCTCGCCTGTAGAACCGCAATGCAAAAGTTGTACACCTGCATGCCACCTTGGTGACTGGACCGTGTTGTTCATGCCAGAAAATACCAGGGCCTCTGAACAGCAGATGAGCTGCCACGAGGCCCTGTGCCAGAAGTTGCACATGGAAGGCGAAGCGGTAAAATCAGCTTTAATGATACTGCTACGTATGGGATCATTGTTTACCGCATTATAGCTTTTGTGGGTATAACAACTGTCTCGATAAACTTGGGAGATTGCAAACAATCATGCACATGCAAACCTCACTTGTACTGAGTGATAGAGACAACTCCAGCATGTTCTCTGTGCTACGGCTAGAAGGAATTACGGAAACATCGCGTGCTCACGTGACGCCACTTTGTGATGCCCCCAAAAACTGTCCAGTTGAGGGATGAGCTGCCCCCCCCCCTTCAAGCTGCACGGCATCCATCAGCGCGCTTGCTTTGTTGCCATGTCGACAGACGCGCGCACCAGGACACACACACACACACACACACACACACACACACACGAAAACTCACAGCGCACGCAAGCGCGCACGCACGGAGACCTAGCTGAGCGCTGCTGCCACGCACCTGCTGCTGAAGGAAGGCCGCGCAGCTGTTATACAGCGCGGACAGCGCATGCGTCGCAGGCGCGCCGGCGGGCGCCGCCGCGTCGAGCTCGGCAAGCCTGCGCACAAAGCGACAGTTAAACAACAGTTACACAGTAGTACTGCAGGTGCTACAGGTAGCTGCTGCTTCTTGTTTTCTGCTGGACGCCTGACGTGACACTCTTGACAGGTGCGCACGGGCGTTCTGGACATTCCGCAGCTTAGCTCTAACCCTAACCCTAAGGGTAGGGGTGCCCTTGGGTGTGTCCGTGCACACTGATGCATCGTCTCAGTGCAGCTGCATGTGGGCGTTGCGCGCGACACAACGGCAGGCGACACGTCGAGCTCAGCGAGTCTGAGTACACGTCGACAAGGACAAGTCGGCGAAAACACAAATCGGCGAACACACAACCAGCACGGTGAGTAGCATTGTTTGCCTCCTGAACGCAGCTTGATGGCTGCATCATGGCAAGAACCAGAGCGGTGCAGTATGCAAACACTGTTAGGAGTGATTTCTGCGCAGCGACTGCTAAAATACACTGCTTGCGCTCCAGAGGCAGAGGCTGAGTTGACAAGGCAGCGTCCATGATTCAAATGCGATGGACTGGAACGATCTGCTAGACCAGGAGCTGTGCCCCACGTATCAGCAAGTGCAGGTTGCAATGACGCCACTGCACGTGTGACGCCGCAAGACAAGTGCTGCAGCATGCAATGCATCCATTCCGACATGCTTTGTACAGGCGTGCTGCCGAGCACTCCCCCAACTCATCTCATTGACAATCTCGTCCGCCTGTCGTATGAATATTTCTACTCATTGTACATGACATTGCAAGCGCCGTTCATATGCTGCAGACCCCTTTGACATATGCTAATACATCACACGCAATTGAAACTGACGTGCTGCCGAGTAGCCCCCTGGCGAACTCCATGAAGGGCCCCTTCGCCGCAGCGGCGAGGCCCAAGGGGCCCAGCAGGGGGCACCCCGCGACGATGCCGTCCCTGCTGTCGGCACGCACCGCCGCCTCGAACCGCGACAGCACCACCGATCTCAGCGACTCCTGAACCGCCGCCATCTGCACCGGATCGCAGCGCGGCAGCGGATGGGGGTGAAATTCGCGCACAAGCTTGAGCGGTGGTCAGTGGGTGCACAATGCCCTAACCCTAGCCTACGTCATGCCCCCCCCCCTCGAGCACCACCAATCTCAGCGGCTCCTGAATCGCCGCCATCTGCGCAGGTCAACACGTGTGGCAGCGGATGCGGCGTGAGCGTCGTGCGCATGCTACAACATTGGCAGAACAGGCATACGAAGGACCGCCTGCCCCCCCGCGCAGCGCTGCGTTGAACCGTGGCGGCACCACCGATCTCAGCGGTTCCTGAACTGCCACCACCTGCACCGGATCTCAGAGCGGCAGTGAATTGAGGTGAGATTGGCGCACAAGCTTGGAGCGTTGGTGAGTGGGTGCAGAACACCGCATGCCCACCCTACGTGCGCGCAGGTTCTGCCGATGAAGAATTTGCAAGCGCGCGATTCATCCGTTGCTGCCGCGCAGCAGGCGCATACACCCAGCTCCCCGCGACCTTGAAGATGTCGACAAGGGTTCGCGGTCATGCCTGCAACCTCTGCGCCGATGCTGAGCACTGCCATGGCGAGGCCACAAGTGTTTTGTGTGCAATACCATACTGCCTGCCGGCTGCCGTAGGTCTGCGCTGCACGGAACCACCCACCCACCCTCACTCACGCCTTGTGCCGGAACATTGACAATTTGGGCGTGTCAGAGGAAGGCGGAAGTTGCGCTTGGCAGCACGACTTGCTCTCGGAACGTTCCTTGCAAGTCATGGCAGATCGTGTCAACTTTCCCGGAGGGCTATGCCCCCACACGAGTAGAGACCGATCACAAGCTGTGTCGATACCAGAAAAGCCCGTGCGCCCGCACGCCAGAAGAACCGCCTCTACGACCTTCGTCGCAAACATGTACATACGTACATACATACCTCCGCGAGCTCCGCGCTGCCGCTGAGCGCCGCCGCGTCGAGCTGGTGGAAGCGGCGCACGTGGTGCACCGCCGCCCCGAGGTCGCCGCGCGCCATCGCCCCCCTCACCCCCTCCGCGCACCCGCGCAGCTCCACGGCCTCGTCCACGCGCGTGAGCGCCGCCGCCGCGCGCGCGCGCCGCGCGTCGAGCCCGCGCACCGCGCCGCTGACGCGCTCCGCCGTCGCGTGCCCCTCGGAGATCTGCGCGGAGAGCGCAGCGCCGGCGCCGCGCAGCGCGGCGAAGTCGGGGCGCGCGGCCTCCACCTGCAGCAGCGGCGCGCGCACGCGCCCACGATATAATGCACTTGAAGTGGTGTGCGAAGCACCTCACATACTGATCATGTTACAGTGTTTGTATCTTTGTGCAACAAGCCTGTGTGTCACCATCATCAGCATGAATACCTTTTGAAAGACAGATGTGTTGGGCGCGCTGCAGGACAGGGTTGATTCAAGGCGGCAGCGTCGGAGGCGCGTGGGATGACTTTAAGGCGGTATGAAGTATTATGCGCGAAGCTGCCTTCACACAACTCGCTGCGCTCCGCCTCATGTGCAGCGGCTCAGCTGTGGCGATGCGATGAAGTGGTACTCAGAGCGCTTGGGTACAGCGGTACTTCAGCAGAAAGCGTGGCAACAGCTGCGCACAGCGCGGGGCAAATGGGTCCACCTGGGCGCTGCACTGCGTCACCGTACAACAATGCAGCCGGGGGGGGCATGGCGGCAGACGGCTTGTATGCGGCGAGGAGTGGTGAAGCGCAAGATTTTCCATCTGTCCGCGCACGCCTCAGTAGCTGCGACATCTCCGCCGCGCGCTGCGACAAAGTTGCGATGCCGCTTGGCACTTGGCCGCGGCGATTGGCATGCAGGCGCACCGCTGATGCCATGACCCCCTCACTGGCAAACACGGTTGAGACAATGAAGGTGCTGTGTGGTGCCAGTATGCGCCGTTGCATCATGACGTTTGCTTGACGGAATGCTGCGGCGGCAGCTTGGGCGCACTGCTGCAGCATATGGAAGTGCCAGCCGCCCGTTTGCACAAGATAGAAAAACCATCTACACGAGCTGCTCATATGCGTGATTGCTGTGCTGCTGAATGCCGCCCAAAAGCAGGCGGCGGCTTGCAACAACAACTGTGTCATGTCCAAGGCAAATGACAGCACCTGATGGCAGCGACACGGCTGCTTTGCAAAGATGAAGGTGCCTCGAAGGCGCTACCAGCACTTCTGATTGTGGGGCAGCTTGAACATGATTACATATTTGTAGCTGCTACTGCAGCAAAAACGTAAGTTACAACATTCATATAGACTACTTCAATCCATGAAGTTGTGCCCAGGCTTGCCAAGCGGTGGTGTGGTTTGGCTTCGGTGTGGCTGCTGCACATTGCTGCATGGGCAACAAGTGGCTGTGGAAAATGTGGCCATCCGCACTAACATTTCGAGACACTGCGTTACATACGCCTTCTGTGCAGTGCCAGTTGCCTTACCAATCATGCACCCGAGCTCGTGGCAGCATCACTTAACATGTTCGGAGTTTATATCTCTGCTGGATCGCTCACCTGTTGCAGACACAGCCTCAACCTCTGCAGACCATCCTCCACGATCTCAGCGTCCACCGCAGCATCAGGAGGCTGCTGCTTTTGCGATCCTATGCCCAGCAACTGCCTGAGTTGTGCATCGAGCTCCGCGTGCCTTGCCTCCAGGGCAGCCAGCTCCTCCTCCAGGTGCTGCTTCGCCGCTCTCACGCTCATAGGCGCGCCTGATGGAGCAGCTATTGCTGCCACTGGATCTGCTACAAGCAATGCTGGGCCATACCAACACTCACCGAAAAAATCGAAGTTCAACCCCTTCGCAGAGAACTTCAACTTCAGGCGAAGCGAAGAGTATTCACAGGCCCCTATGTAGTGAACTCAGGCGCAAATCAGCAGAGGGCGTGTGGGAGAAGCGGCCCAAGCCAGAAGTATCTGACTGACTGACCTAATGATTGGGGACTGACTGACAGGAGGCAGCGGCGGACATGGCCCTCTCAACAGCTCTGTTGTGAGCCCGAGCGCTTGCTCCAGGCGACCACGTCCATCCCGCAGGTCACGACACAGCCCATATACGAGCAGATACGCTGCATGTTTTTAGGAGTTCTGCACCTCTAGCAGCGTGCCGGGGTCCATCGCATTCGGCTTCGCTGCGCGAGCGGACACTCGCCCTGTCTTCGCTGGCCGTCTCTGTCACCTCTGAGAGTCGTGTCCCCATGGCCTCCAGGGCATAGACTAGAATTTTTACGAAACCATTTGAAGATGGGCATATGTCATTCAAGACGAGCAGTATAGCCTCCCGCTCAGCTGCCACGCTGATTGCCTCCGCCGCCGCTGTCGATCGCTCTGCGTGGCAGACAAGCATACGTAGTACGCAGGGAAGGGTGAGTCGCAAGTGGTGCTGTACAAGGTGACGCGCTGCACAAGAAGGTGAGCACGGTGATCTTCGAGGTGTCCCGTAAACCCACCTGCGGGCGTCAGGGCCGACAGGCTGTAGCCTGGTGAAATCCATGGTCTCTCAGCAATCAGCCAGCTGATCCTCCTTCGCAGCACTCGAACACGTGCGGCTGGTGAGGAACGCCAGCAAGCCCTCTCATCTTGCCTGGAGGCACAACAGACTGTACGTCGTCCTCTCTGTCAAACACATCTGGAAGCGTTTGACGCGTCAACTAGTGCAGGCTCTCGTTGGAACAGCATTCCTTCATCAAGATGAGGAGCAACGCTCGCAGGTGCTCACGTCTGAAATTTGGTGGTTGAAAACTGCTGCAAGGCACCGCTACATGGTCTGGTGAGGCCGCACTCTTTCAATGTTGCTGATCAGCCTGCTACTGATGCGGCTGTGCTCCGCCATGACATGAAGAGTTTCGTGTTTAGAACCCTACTCGAGGGGAAGGCACAAGCGAGGCCTGGTGTTTGGCGCTCAAATGCAGCAGTAGTTTGCTTCAACAACCTGCGCCTGTCCCGACGCATTGTTGATCAGCCAATTCTTAATGAACACCGGCTATGTATGGCACGTTATGACACACTGCTGCTCCTGCGGTGATGCTATGATGCACATGCGCACTTCACCTTACTTTGTCTCTGATGGTCCACCCCGACTCATGGCACGTTCCGTTTAATGGATTGCAACGGTTGCTGGCTCTTTTTCTGCACAGCTGAAAGTGCCACAGAGATTGGCGGGCAGCCGCTTCACAGCTCATGCGCCCCCCTGACTAATCTGTGCACGTTCTTGCGAGTGGCGCAAACATTGTGTGAGCATGTGCGACGTCTGACAATGCCGATCTACAACAAACACACATGACACTGTTCCGAGGGATGATGTGTTCTCCGTCACATCTTCAAGTTGTGCAACTGATGACCCACTGGCAACATGATGACTCGAGTCATTGTCATATGCAACAATATTCACACAAGTGCAATACAGAACAGAACATGAGAGGCACCAGCAGACAAGCGAGGTTTTGGTGTGGCGGACACATCATGATTGTGCATGGCATGATGCGCTCTGTTCAGTCGCACTGGCATGGGCAACCGGCGTCGTGAAGTGCTCTCTTGATGCTGTAGCGCTCACGCGACACTAGCGCACAGTATCGCGGCGTCCAGTCACCCCACGGGCAGCCCTGCTGTGCTGCCCACAAAATGGCTTCTGCACTGTCCGCGTCAAAGTAGTCATCGGCGATGTCAACTACGCTCCTGAGTTGCGGCCATTCTGCGCCTTCGCAGCGCAGCCACTGAATCATCTCTTCAGCTTCCCACCACCACCTCACCAAGTAAAACAACCTGTCTGTTACCATCTTGCGGCTCCAGCTGCCCCCCAGGCTTCTCAGCCACTCCATCTGTGACGGAGTCACAAGGTACCTGCCGACCTGCAAACTCCGATTGCATAGACTGCGTATGTCGTACGGGCAGCCTGCCTGATGCAGCCACTGTAGAGCACTCAAGCGCCCTTTCTCAGCTGCGAACTCCATGGTTAGGGGCGTGAAGGGCAGTGAGCAGCCACTGCAAGACCTCTGCATTGCCGCCTGCTGCAGCCTTGTCCATCAACGTGTAGGTGTGACTTACATGATGGGGGTGCATAAGGTCATTGCACCGCACAAACTCAAGACGGGGTGCTGTGACCCATGGCTCACTGCGGAAGTCTACACCTGATGTGTCCCAAATGAAGGGACCGAAGAGCGCCTGCCCGTGGTCCTTGTGCATGAGGAACTTGAGCGCCGCTAGCCGGCCATGCTCTGCAGCAATGTAGCACAGAAGGGTGCAAGACCATACTGGCCACGACTGCACCTGTTGCGACACCCAAATGAGCGCATCCTTCTGCTCCTCATCATCGATCAGCTGGCGAAAAGCGTGCCTCACAATGGAAACCCACGTTCTGAGTGTCACCTGCTCGCCGCTTTCGACCGCCAGCGCGGGCAGCTGATGAATGACGCCTGTGTGCCACGCGCGTGCGGCGCCGTCAACAAAGGCGTCCGACGTCCTCAGACTGCCGATCGCCCAGAACTGGCGCGCGCGGCGAACGACGTCCATTGATCCTGATGCGCCGACCGCGGTCTGTGCAGCATCGGTCCACAGCTGCTCTTGCACATTGGGTTGCTTGCCAGCGCCATCTCCAGCCGCTCAAGCGACTCCACAGCTGCAGGCACTGATGTCACGCATACCCACGGCACACCATAGCGTCGTGCTGTGACCGACATGTATGCCGTGCGCCAGGATGGCGCGACCGACGCCAGGTAGAGCCAGTAACCGCACCTCGTGTAGCTTAATATTGATGCCAGCAGATGGGGATCTGCCAGTACAGCCCGGCGAGGCTCACCGCGCTCGGTGTCGCTGCGCGAGCGGGCACTTGCCCTCAGGCTGGCGTCCTCGTTCCTGGCCACTTCTGTTATCTCCGACAGTCTGTTGCCCATGGCCTCCAGGGCGTAGGCCAGCACTTTGACGCCACTGCTCGAGGACGGACAGATATCGTCCAGTACAAGCAGCATGGCATTCCGCTCAGCTGCCAGGCTGATCGCCTCCATCCCCGCTATCGCTAGCTCTGCAAAGAAGGGCGCGGACGAGGAGGGGCGACATTCATCAGATTCAGATACGAGATGCCATAAGAGATTGGTGCATTTTACTCACTCAGGGGTCCCGTAACCGACCTGCGGGTGATAGAGTCGATTGGCTGTACCCAGGTGATATCCATGGTTTCTGGGCAATCAGCCAGATTGACCTCTTCTGCAGCACATCGAGCACATGAAGCTGGTGCGTCATGTCAGCGAGTCCTTCTTCCACCACCTTAGCTATAGCGGTTTTGAGAGCCTGTGCTACGCTATGTCGACACGTTCAACGCCGAGGGTCAACGCCGAGGTTCAACAGCCGATGATGGAGAGTCACTCGATTGCCGTTCGTGGAAAACACCGCGCGATCGTAATTACCTCCCACACATGCACCGCAATCAATCTGTATGCTCTCAGGACACCGTCGAGAGGCAATCCTGATCATGATGCCTACAATGAGTGATCTCGATGCCCAGGCGCGGCACGAATCAGCATACGAAGGTTACTCCCAATTTTCGAGGTGGGCGTAGTAATAACATAACAAGCGGTCATGCGCCAGCTGCCGGTGTGTGTGTGGCGCCCAATAATGCCAGAGCACGGAAGGTGTTGATCAACAAAAAGCTTTGTCGAAAGGCGTGCACAGCTGGCTTCACGCATGGTGCCAACTTGGAGCTGTGCCAATAGGCGCCTTCAACGGAGGTGTGTGCACAACGTTGACTGCTTTCGTACATGCATATGCACAATAAAAAATGGCAGCGTTCAGGATGTGGCAAGATGTCGCACCATGGGCCGCTGGGTTGTGCGCGCATGGTACCCGAGCGTCTCAAACTGCCAAGCGCTATCTGCAGCATGATGAGCCAATGAGCGTAAAATTTGGTTGCGTGCATCAAGCTGCCCCTGTTGCATTTTATCTTTTTAAAAGAAATTTATTTCTTGCAAGTGAATTTGAAAACTCGCAAGTTCCCAAAACTGGTCGTGGGGATTCTGAACTGCTAAGAAAAAGAAACAGTTGGCACTGCCACTGGCCTCGTATACATGGAGATTGTTTACAGCACCACGCACGACTCCCAAGCTACAGCTCATCTTGCAACCTGCAATGCCGCTGGCTTGTGCACGTTCACATAAATTGCCAATGAGACGAACTACAAAAGCACATTGTATGTACATGCTTTATGAGCTTCACGCATATTGCAACACTTAGTGCTTGACAACTAGCAGGTCCAGAATTTATGGCAGCAGCGTGACAAGACTCAAGAAGGCTTTGGGTACAACTTGCACCATCACGATAATATGACTGCTACCCTGCGTGCATCATCGCTTGTTTACATGTCGGTCTTGCTGGTTTACAGCACCACTGTTTCGGGCGCGTGGCGCAGACCAACCTGAACATCTGGCTTCTGAGCTCGCATTGGCAGTCAAACTCCGCCGTAGGGCCGATTGTGCCGGCACAATGCACCACCATGGCATCATGATTACTTCAAAGTTGTGATTTATCGAGTAAGTAGTTGCAGCAATCAGCATCACCTGCTTGGTTGATTTGAGCACTGCTGCAAGGTACCACATGTAAACAGTTCAGAATCTTTTGGCATGCCCGCCGCAAGGCAATGTGCCATGACGTTTACTCGGTATACTCTGCCTGGTTGCTGTCGTGAAGTGATTGCTCATGAGCCATGGCATGCACTGCATCGAGATGTTCATGACGCACTACTCAAGCAGAATGTTGCATCAGAGTCAGTTAGTCTGAAGCAAGGCTGGCTAGTCAATGCATGGATGCAGTCGCAACAGATGCAGCTGCGCCTCGACTGCGTGTTCTGCAACAGCTCCAACACCGGTAGTTGTACACAAACACCCAGCGTTGCCACCCCTGCATGTATGCCATGGCGCATGATTGCGCGTTGCACTGCCAACATTTCATTTTTGAAAGTGGACCCAACTTGAAAGAATGCCACAGTGATGCAATCATGATTGTTCTGAAAAGGCACAGTCCTTGCAGCATAGCCGAGAACGATCAAAAGGCAGCTGCTTGAGGCCAATTGGGCAACATTGCGCATTTGTCTTCCACAAATGGTGCAAGCATCCGGCAAACACATATTGCTGAGCATTGAATGTCGGATTGCACTGGCATGTCAAGCCTTGAAGCGAACAACACATGATCACAGACATTTTGGCAACAGCAATACAGCACGTCATTGATCATGCTTTAACAATTTGTGTTTCCAGATGCTGCTCAGGAAGTCTCTTTGCCTTGAGCAAAGATGTCTACAAGAGCGTTGTCAGAGCAGAGCAGGGAAGGCAGCACCTTCACACACAAATAGTTCACAGCAAAGCTTCAGTGTTATTGTTCAGTCACATTGGCATGGGCAACCGGCGATGTGAAGCGCCTTTTTTATTCTGTACCGTCCGCGCGACACTCGCGCACAGCAGCCCGGTGTCCAATCACCCCAGGGGCAGCCCTGCTGTGCCGCCCACAAGACAGCTCCTACTTCGCCCTCATCACAATCATTGGCGGTATATCCTCCTTGAAGCGTCTGAGCAAGTGACGGCCATTCTGCGCCTTCAGACCGCAGCCAGCTGATCAACTTCTCAGTACCACGATACCCCACCAAAGAACTCAATGCCTCTGTGACCTGCTCGCGGCTCCAACTGCCTCCAATGCCTCTGAGCCACTCCATTTGCGGGGGAGCCAGCTTCATCATGGGATCGTCCAGACTCACCTCACAGAGCGCCTTGATGTCATGCGGGCAGCCTGCCTGGTGCAGCCACTGCAAAGCGGCCAGGTGTCCATGCTCGGCTGCGCATAACATGGTCACCGGCCTGAAGGGCAGTGCGTGCTGCTGGTGCAGCCACTGCAGGACCTCTACATGGCCGCCCGCTGCGGCCTTTTCCATGAGTGTGACACCGTCATCATCATTTTGTATGAAATCGAACCACGGTGCGCCAACCCACTGTGGGCTTTGAAAGTCTCTGACCAACGAGACTGGTACAGGTGGGCCAAAGAGGGCCTGCCCGTGGTCTTCATGCATGAGAAACTGGAGCGCTGCTAGCTGGCCGTTCTTTGCAGCGGTGTGGCACAAGCAAGTGGAGTACCACACTGGCCAGGGCCGCATCTGTTGCGACGACCAGATGAGCGCTGCCCTCTGCTGCTCATAATTGTATGACTTAGAGAGGAGGTGCTCATGAACAGCCCTCCAGGTTGACAAATTTACCTGCAGACCGTGCTCCAGCGCCAGCGCGGGCAACCTGTACAGGGTGCCTGTGCGCCGCGCGCTTGCAGCGCCGACAAGCACGGCATTCGAGATCGGCATGCCGCGCTGGAGCAGGCGCTGTATGACCTCCATTGATCCCGATGCACCGGCCGCATGTTGCGCACTATAACTCGTGAGAGCCGGAACACTGATGCCGCACGCCAGCGCCATCTCCAGCCGCTCCGGCGTCTCAACTGCGGCCGACCCCGAGGTTACGCACACCCACGGCACACCGTGTTGTCGTGCCGTGGCTGCCATGCACGCCGTGCGTCAGGCGTGGGCAACTGGCGCCAGATAAAGCCACCGTTCGCATCCGCTGAAGCTGAATATTGCTGTCAGAGCTGAGGGTTTGCCAGCACAGCCCGCCGGGGCTTGTCTCCCTCGGGTTCGGTGCGCACACGGACGGTCTCCGGTTTGTGGTCAATGTTGGCCGCCTCCGTCACCTCCGCCAGCCTTGACCCCATGGCCTCCAAGCTGTGGGCTAGAATTCTCACGCCAGTGCTCGAGGATGGGCAAATATCATCCAACTGTTACACAAGCAGCATGGCCTCCCGCTCAGCTGCCAGGCTGACCGCCTCTCCTGCCGCATTGGCTCGCTCTGCACGCACAGAGAGATTGGGAGGTCGATGAAGATGTGTCTTCTGTACAGTAATCATTGCCCTGATGATCAATGAACATGATAGTGTCTATCACACAGTGGTTGCCGCTGATGACAGAGGCTGGCATCGACTTGAAAACCTCGCGTAACCCACCTGCGGGCGTCAGGGCCGACAGGCTGTAGCCTGGCGATATCCATGGTCTCTGAGCAAGCAGGCAGTTGAATCGCCTCTGCAGCACGTCGAACACATGCTGCTGGTGCGCAACGGTGATGTTCCCTTGGCTCATGGCTGTGGCTTCTCAGCGAGAGCCGCCACCTGCAGCCCCTGCACACTGTTCACGATGAAAGGTGAATTTGTATATTATGTCCTGGACCCCATGGGCTGCGCGCACGATAAATCAGGCTTGCAATAACTAAATCTACGGAGGGGCCGGCGGTTCGGCGCTGGCCGGCGAGGGCCGCGGCACTTGCAACAGTGCGATGTGGCGGTAAGCGCTGACGTCGCCATCAGGGGCAATGACTGCGTTCCAGTTGTCGATCACGACACGTGTGAGCGCGCGCTGTAGCGCGAGGGAGGTGCGGCGGCGCCAGAAGGCAACGCGCTGCGCGAGATTGTAGCTGCCCTGCGAGCTCTGCTCGGCGAGTGCGTGTAGCAGCGCTTGGGTGTCGCGTGACATAGCGCCGCAGTGGTCAAAGGCTGCGGAAAATAGGGTGTGTGTAGTGGGGTCCAGGGCCCCTGAGACTACGTATGTGTCTATCTTTCCTGCGAAGCCGATTCAAGCACGCGCTGCACATCGCGCGCGCCCCCCTGAGCCTGACGGAGGCGGGAGGGACATGAGCTGTCACGTATGGTGACGTCTATGCAACAAGCTACTTCAAAGCCGCCGCGCAGTTTAGTGCACCGGCCTGCCGCTACCGCGTCGTCGCTCGGCTGCACTTTAGGGACTGGAAGGCAAACCTGGTTGCTGCCGAAGACGATGTCCTTGAACTTGTTGAACCCGTGGCGCGCCGCGTAGCGGCGGAAGGGGGCAAGGGTGTCCCGGTCGAGACCGCGGAGGTGGGCCACCTGCTTGAGCAGCTGAAAGTGCGCGTCCGCGAGCAAGTTGTGTCGCGTGACGTTAAGCCCTTGTGTGCAGCGGCGCAGGTGGGCGCCCGAGTCCACTGGTTTATGGCACTTGGGGCACCGCGCCGCATTGGGGGCGAGGCGCTCCACGCCCATGTGGCGCCGCAGTGTCTCGCGGAATTCTGGCGGCGACATGGTCTCTGCTGGGTCAGTGCTCGGCAACTGCGCCAAGAAACCCATGGCCCCCTTAGAGGCGCCGCTGCGCCACGCCGCGACTGCTTCCAACGCATTTGCTGCTTCAAGCCGGCGCAGCTGCGCGGCGGCGAGCGCTGCGTCTAGCACCCGTGATAGCGCCGCTTGACGCCGCGGCAGCACGGCGGCCGGTGGGGTCCGACTGGGCAGAGCCTGGCTCGCGCGCCACCGCTGGCGCAGCGCGGCGCGCGCCGGCGCGAGTCCGCATGCCCAGCCCCGCAGCTCCGCCTGCCCGTTGCAGCAGATCGCGGAGCGCCCGCCATGCGCCGTTGTCCTGGCGCCAGTCCTGGTACCAGACCGAGGGCAGGAGCAGTGCGAGGGCCGCTGCGGCCTCATCGCTGCCGCTGCGCAGCTGCTGCAGGCAGGTAGCTATCTGTGTGAAGGTGAAGCCATAGCGGGCGTGCTCTAGGACGCGGCTGCGTGCCGCGACTGGAAATGCCGCCAGTGCCGGTCCCATGCACTCGAGGGTACGTGCAGCAAATGCGGCACATGCACGGGGCGCCGCGCCCAGCACGCCAAAGCCACCGCTCCCCAGCCGCAGATGCACGCGTACCTGCTGATGTGCTGGTAGCGTCACTGGGGCCTCGCCACCCCAGTCGGCGCCGCGTACCCATGCCACTGCCGCCGCCCACAGAGAGGGCGGCGCCGCCGCCGCCGCAACCGCCGGCGGGCCGCGGCAATCGTCACCCGCCGCCGGTGCGCCCTCGTGGGCCGGCGGCGTAAGACCCGCTGATGGCTCCTGCGCCAGCGCGGCCACGGCCGCTAGCGTGATGGCGTCGAAGCGCCGTAGCTCCTCGTGCGTGAGGGATGGCGCCGTATTGCGCGCGACATGCCCTGCGCGGGCGGGGACGGCAAGACGCAGAATGGAGAAGGCAGCCTGCACATCCTCCATCTGCACAAGCTCCGCAACCAGGCGGTCGGTGCCGGGGGCACGAAGGATCGCCGCTACGTGTGCGCGCACTAAGTCCTCGGTGCCGACCGGCACCCCCATCAGCGTGATGCCGTCGTCACATACTGGTACGGGGACATTGGCGGCGGCGAAGACGGCGGCGGCGCGCTCGCGGGCGCCGCCTGAGGCCGGCACCAGCGCCGCGCATTTCGTGACGTTGACCTGAATGTTTAGCTCGCTCAGCGCCTGTTGTATGAAGCAGAACGCGCGACCAACGTGGTCGAGCACCGGCGAGTCACAGCTGGGCGTTTTGATGGTGAGGTCATCGAGGTAGCCCGGAAGCGCCAGCTGCGGGAACTTGGCGCGGGCAGCCACCATGGTGCCGCGCAGTGCCAGCGCAAACAGCAGCGGCCCCAATGGGTCGCCCTGCTGTACGCCCTGTTGGGAGAGGATGATGGCGGTGTCGGCGTGCCCATCTAGGCCAAATAGTAGCCAAGGGGCCCGGACGGGGCCGTAGATGTGCTCGATATAATAGCCGTACAGGCCAGGCAGATGCTCGGCCACCGCGGTGAGGACTGCCGAGCGCGACAGCGCGTTGAAGGCATTACTGCCATCAATGGCAAGGAGCACGCCGCCGCACTCATGCGTGAGCTGCGCCATGAGCGCCACCCTCTCTGCGCCCCCCCGCGCGCCGACCCCAAACTGGCCAATTGGTTCCAGCAGTGCGGAGACGCGGTCTCGGGTGTCAGTGCAGAAGGTGCGGGCGAACAGGCGGCGGATGGTGTCGCCGCACGCGATGGGGCGCGCCTTCTCGCCCACAGCGCTGAGGCGCGCGGCCGCGTGGAGGCGCCAAAAGGGGGCGGGCAGCGCGGCGGGGGTGGAGTACGCCGCGGTACCCAGCCACGCCAGCAGCTCAAGGAGCCAGTCAACCGTGCGCCCCGACGTGTGCGCCGTGTGCCGGACGCACTGCTGGAGGTGGGAGTTGCGCAGCCCAGAGGGACCGGCGGCCGAGCCAGGGTTGGCAGCGAGGATGGCCTCGCGAAGCCCGTCCGCCGTGAACGAAGCGCCGCTGAGTGGTGCTGGCGCTGCCAGCGCCGCCGCCGCCACTGAGCTGCGCGCCCGCGTTGCCGCGGCATCCAGCTTCGCAGACGCGTCGCCGGCTGGGTGTTTAGCCTGCAGTTTATGCAAGGTAGCGGAGTCGCGGGGGGCAGATGTGTCAGCACCCTCCGCCAGCAGCCGCGCGGCGCGCCCGACGCCGCCCGGCTGCCGCGCCGTCGCCGCCGCGCGCTCCCGCACTGCCGCCGCCGCCTCCGTCATAGACCTAGCGCGGCGCGCGCACGCACGGGCGGCGCCGCGGCGGCAGAAGGCCAGCACTGTGCGCGTGAGCAGGTCCAGGTCGCCTGCCACGAACGCCGCAAAACGGTGCGCCCGCGGCAGGGAGCCGTCGGGTACAAGCAGCAGGCACGGCTGCCGCAGCAGATGCAGCAGCGTGCACCATGCACCGGCTGTGGCGGACGCCTGTGCCGCCGCGGCACTGCGGCTGCCTTAATCCCGTGCGCCTGCGCTACCGCCGTCTGCGCTTCCCGGAGGCCCGCCAGCGTGGCCGTCAAGGCGGCTGTGAAGTCCGAGCGGTGCTCCAGGCGAATGCGGCGGCCGACCACCACTGGCAGTTGCTGCTGCAGAACATAGTCAAAGGACAGGTCGTCAAGCGCTGCGCGCGCGGGCGAGAGCGGCGCGAGCGTCCAGAGCGGAAGTGCGCTGCGCCATGTTGGCCCTGCCGCAGCCACAGCGGCAGCTGCGCGGGCGCCACGGCCGCGCGCGCCGCCGCTGGCTGTAGTGAGGATGGGGGGCAGAGGCGCGACGCGGGGCCCGTGTGGCCGCTGCGTTGCGGCCGCCCCCGGGATTTGTCGAGGTGATCGCGCTGGTGCAGTTTCGTGCGCACGCACCCGGGCTCGCCGCTCGAGGCGCATGCGCAGAGTAGCAGCTCGGGTTCCACGGCGTAGTAGGTGCCCGCGCCGGCTCGGTGGAGAGTCAAACACTCGTCGTCGATCGCCTGCATACGCGCGAGAAAGTCGGCGGGCACATTCGGATGCGCGCGGCGCTGGTGATCCGCCAGCGCCGTGGCGATGCGGCGCGCCAGCGCCAGCGACGCCGACGTCTGCGCCATGAGCGTGTGCGCCTCCCCGTTCCGGCGGAGGCGCGGTTTGGGCACTGGCACCCGAAAGAGGCAGCCAGTGTCATGTACAGGGCAGCGCGGATAGATGGCAGCCGTTGCAGGCTGAGCGGGCGCCTGCACTGCCTCGGGCTGCGCCGGGTCTATGCCCGACGCGGCAGCCGCTGCTGCAGCAGCAGCTGCCGCAAAGACCGCCAGTGCGGCTCCCCCTGAAGTAGAGTCATACATCATTACGATGGATGAGGGGAGCGCCGCACCGGCGGCTTACAGGCCCGAGGCGCCGCTGCCTCCCTCCGGTGCCAGCGGCTGGGCCGTCGAGGTGGAGAGGAAGCGGTCGGCGGCGGACTGACCTTGGGGCAGCCCGCGCGCGGGGCGTGCGGCGGGGGGTTCCGCCGCCGAGCCCGGCGTGCGCTCAGCAGCCGTGCGCTTGCGGCTGGGGCGGGGTGTGCCACTGTCGGACATAAGCGCGCTGCTGGCACTGGCAGGCATGGGGGGCTGCCCACTGCGCGAGGGGGAGGCGCTGCAGCCGCTGCCGTGCTGAGCCGCTGGCGACGATGCGCGCCGACACCGCGAACGCCCGCGTGAGCGAGAGCGCCGCGGCTGCCGCGGCGCCGCCGCTGCCTCCAGTGCCACCGCGGGGTTCGCTGCCGCGCGTGCGGCCGCTGCCGCTGCCGCGCTGGCAGCACCTACAGCAGGCGGCGGCGCGCCCGCCGCCGCCGCGGCGCCCGCCGCCGCCGCGCCCGCCGCCTCCGCCGCGGCGGCGCCCGCCGCCGCCGCGCCCGCCGCCTCCGCCGTGGCGGCGCCCGCCGCCGCCGCGCCTGCCGCCTCCGCGCCCGCCGCCGTTGACCCGTCCGCTGCCACCACCGCCGCCGCCGCGCCAGCCGCTTCAGAGCTAGCCTCAAGGTCTCCCGCCACGGGCGTGGTGGCCACTGCTCCGGCGGCGTCCGCCGCCGGCACCGCCACGCTCGCAGCGCGTGCCGCTTCCGCTGTCAGCTGCGCCTCGAGTCGAGCGGTCGCCGCAGCGTTGCGCGCCTGCTCTCCTTCGCGCAGGCTCCGTTGCTGCCGCCAGCCGCTCCGCACGAACTTGCTCTGCCAGAGACCGGTCGCGATCGGCCTCAGCAGCCCGCTTTCCCGCCTCGGTGGCTGCCAGCAGCTTTGTCAGTGCCTTGACCTGCTGCTGCAGCCCCTTCCGCGCGGTCCTCCCCTCCATGATGGCCCCCTGCAGCTGCTGAATGCGCTGCTCCTGGCCCAGCTGCGCAAGGTCCGCGTCGGCCGCCGGCGGCGGCGGCGAGGCACCCGGCGACGCGCTCGCCAGCGCGGGCGTCGAGGCGGCGGCAGCGTCCGTCGCGGCGGCGCCGGTCGCCGCCGGCGCTGGGGGGTCACCGTGCGAGGCGGCGGCGCCGGTGGGCGCACGCTGCGTCGCGGCGGCTGCCGCCGCGGCGGCTGCAGACGTGGCTACCGCAGGGTCACCGGCGGCTGTGCCAGTGGCGGCGGCTGGCGTGGTGCAGGCCGCGGGGAGCGTGGTGTGCGCGCAGCGCGTTGCCCGGCACTGCTGACCTGGGCGCGTGAAGTGCCGTCGCAGGCAGGACGGGCACGCCGTCAGATTGTCTGGGCCCAGCAGCCGCAGCGCTACTTCCGTGCCTTCCACCGCGCATAGGACCGAGTGCGCGAGTTGCCGCGCAACGTCGCGGACCACTGTTAGTTCCCAAACACCAGCGGCGCCTTCCGATGCCGCCGACGCCGGCGCCGCGGATGAGGCCGCACCGCTAATGCCTCAGGCTACGCCGCAGGTCTTCAGAGCGCTGGCCAGCAGCAGAAAGGCGGCGGAAGTGCCGCCGCCGCCTGCCCGCAAGCGCACCGGGGCGATGGGCATGCCAGGAGCTGCGAGTGCGGGCGCAAGCAGCATTGCAAGCTGCGCTGCAGACCACGCCGCCGGCGCGCCGCACACGGTCACCGTGACCGGGGCGCTCATGTCACCAGCGCGGGTGATGCGCAGGCGGAAGCCGCTGAAGCTGAAGTCAGCGGAGTCGCCGACCGTTCCGAGCGCCGCGTCAACGAGCGCGGCCGGTGCCCGCAAGCATAGCGTGCGGAAGTCATCGCGAGGCGACAGAGGCCCCAGCGTCTCTGCACCCTTAAATAGGGACGCAAGTGAGGCAGCGTCTCCAGCGCCGGCCCTCGCCGCCTCGTGCATGTGCGTGAGCGCCGCCGCTAGCAGCTGCTGGCGCCCCCGCGTGAGTCGGGCGCGGCGCTGTGCGGCCGCCGCAGGGGTGCTGCGCTCGCGCTCGTGAGGCTGACGGGCCGGCGCGAGCTCTGCTAACAGTGCGCGGACGCTGGCCGGCAAGGCAGCCAAGTGAAGTTCGACCTTTGGCGATCTGAAGTTGATCTTGAGCATGTGCACATGCGTGGGCTGCCTCGCTCACACTTTTGGACTCAGCAGCCGTGGTGGAGAGCCGGCTTGTCGATTTCCTCAGCCTCGCTGACCAAGCCCCTGTCACCAAGGTCGCTAAGCAAATTGCTGCGCAAGTTGCTGTGCCTGGTACCGCTGTTGCTGACATTGGCCGCCGGTGATCTACGCTATGGATCGGAGGCGCAAGCGGATGAGGTATCGTGGAACTCGCTGCCTGGGGCTGAGCGCTGGACACGATGAAGGGCAAATTTCGCATGTTTGCAGGATATCTTCCCCGTCGAGGACGATCCTGATACTACGGTGCCTGGTGGGTTTTGATGGTCGGATACATTCAAAGAACACGGCGCTATGACCATTACAGGCGTTGTCATTATTACCATCAGCCACGTAAGGTGTGTGCTTCGGACTGAGTCACCTGATGGACCTGGGCAGCAAGCTGGGTTCAAAGCATGCCGGATGAGGCCGTGGGGGTCGCTTGGCTGCTAAGGATGCGATGTGTGCGTGGAGCACCTGCCAGCAGTGCACGCCTCTAAATGCAATTTCTGCACGTGTGCAGGAAATTACGTCACAGGTCAGCTACGACTGCATTTCAGTAACCATCATCATGCGTTATCCAGCACCAACATGAATTCAAAGCAACGTCTGATATCATATGATGATGCCAACTTAGAGCTGCGCCAATAGCGCCTTCAACGGAGTTGTGTGCGCAACGTTGACTGCTTTCGTACACGCATATCCACAACCAAAAATGGCAGCGTTCAGGATGTGGCAAGATGTCGCACCACGGGCCGCTGGGTTGTGCGCGCATGGTACCCGAGCATCTCAAACTGCCCAGCGCTGTCTGATGAGCCAATGAGCGCAAAATTTACTAGTACTTGCGTGTATCAATCTGCCCCGGTCACACTTTGTTTCTTCAGGAAGTTCACTTCTTGCATTGTGGAACTCGCAAGTCCTCAAAACGGGTTGTGGGGGATTTTGAACTTCACTAAAAATGATAGCTATAGTTAGCATTCCTCCCTCCTATTGCCAGCATACATGGAGATTGGTTACAACACCACGTGTGACTCCCAATCTACAACTGATGATCCTGCAACCTGCAACGCAATGGCATGTATGTGCACGTTCAAAGTGCCGATGAGACGACCTACGGCAGCACATTGTATGTACTTTTATTAATTTCGCTTCGTACATGCTTTACTATAGTATAAGCTTCACGCATATTGCAAGACTTGGTGCTTGACAACTTGAGTAGCAGCCTGAGGTCCAGAATTTCTGGCAGCAGCGTAACAAGACTCAAGGAGGCTTTGAGTACATCTTGCACTATAATGACATGACTGCTACCCTGCGTGCATCATCGCCTGAGTAATTACATGCAGCTAGATGTGCGCGGACTGCAGGCAGCAGGTTATGCATTGCAACTGCTCGAAGTCGGTTGCTCAGGCTGCCACAGCGGCTGATCAGGTAACTGCAGCATCATGGTCTGGTTATTGCGCCGCGGCTGCTGGTGGTGTGAGTGTGACAAGCTGACAATCTGAAAGCATGCGGAATATTGCCAGTGAGACCGATTCAATGAAGCATCTGATGATTCAGTCTTGCTGGTTTACAGCATGACCGTCTGTTTGAACGCGTGGCGCAGACCAACATCTGCCAGTGGCTTCTGAGCTCGCATTCAATCATGGCATTGGCAGTCAAACTCATATGATCTATTGAGTACTGTAACTTAAAGCACTGCCAGTTGCAGCAAATTGAATCAGCATGCACCCGGTAGGGCCTGCTTGCTCGCCCAGTGGTTGATTTGAGCACTGCTGCAAGGTACCACATGCGACTGCCAGTAAGTGTAAACAGTTCTTTTGGCACGTCGGCCGCAAGGCAACGTGCCATGGCGTGTACTCGGTACACTCTGCCTGGCTGCTGCCGTGAATTGTGCGCTCATGCCATGTGGCATCACTGCATCGAAATGTTCATGATGCAATACTCAAGCAGGATGTTGCATCAGAGTGAGATTATAGCCTCAAGCGAGGGCGGCTAGTCGATGCGTGGATACAGTCGAAACAGACTCTATCAGACCCATCTACTACTAGTAGAGTCTAGGCTGCACCTTCTGCAACAGCTCAGACTCTCACTTATTGTTTATTTACACACACAGCATTCAATATGCCGTCCCTGCGTGTATACCATGATCATGCGCATTGCACTGCTAGAAGTTTATTCTCCAGTCTGAGAGTGGACCCAACTTGGAATAATACCAAATTTGTCATTGTTTATGGCACTGTGACACTCTTTGCAGCACAGCCGAGAATGATCAAAAGGCAGCCGCTCAGCTGCTTCGAGTTGAAACCATGGGGAACGTTGCGGATGTGTCTCCTGCAAGTGGCGCAAGCATCATGATGATCAGGCGAACATGCCTTGCTATGCGCTGGATGTCTGCTCACATGTTAAGCCTTGAACTTGAAGCGGACGACACATAATCACCTATATAGTTCGGATATGCATAGAAGCATTGACAACACGCCATTGATCAAGCTCTTGTTTTGAAATTCACAGATGGTGCTCGGGCAACTTCTGGTGTTGAGCAAAGATGCCTACAAGTCTTAGAGCCTTGTCAGAGCAGAGCAGGGAAGGCAGCACCTTCAAGCACAAAATGTTTCACATAGATGAGTCACGTAGGTGAGAAAAGCTTCTGCATTGTTTAGTCACATTGGCATGGGCAACCGGCGGCATGAGGTGCCTCTTTGATGCTGTACCGTCCGCGTGACACTTGCGCACAGCATCGCGGTGTCCAGTCACCCCAGGGGCAGCCCTGCTGTGCCGCCCACAAGACAGCTCCTACTTCGCCCTCATCACAATCATCGGCGGCATATCCTCCTTGAAGCGTCTGAGCAAGTGACGGCCACTCTGCGCCTTCAGAGCGCAGCCAGCTGATCAACTTCTCAGCACCACGATACCCCACCAAAGAGCTCAATGCCTCTGTGACCTGCTCGCGGCTCCAGCTACCCCCAATGCCTCTGAGCCACTCCATTTGCGGGGGAGCCCGCTTCATCATGGGATTGTCCAGACTCACATCACAGAGCTCGTTGATGTCATGCGGGCAGCCTGCCTCGTACAGCCACTGCAAAGCGGTCAGGTGTCCATGTTTGGCTGCGTAGGACATGGTTACTGACCTGAAGGGCAGTGCGTGCTCCTGGTGTAGCCACTGCAGGACCTCTACATGGCCGCTCGCTGCAGCCTTTTCCATGAGGGTGGCGCGGCCACTGAAAGTGCCATTCGTTTGTATATAATCGCACGCCGGTGCGTTGATCCACTCTGGGCTCTCAAAGTCTATGACCAACGAGTCTGGTATGAGTGGACCGAACAGTGCCTGTCCGTGGTCGTCGTGCATGAGAAACTTGAGCGCTGCTAGCTGGCCGTTCTCTGCAGCAGTGACACACAGGGAGCTGCAGTACCACACCGGCAACGGCCGCACCTGTTGCGACAGCCAGATGAGCGCTGCCCTCTGCTGCTCATCATTGTATGAGTCAGAGAGGAAACGCTCATAAACAGCCATCCAGGTTGACATTTTCACCTGCACATTGCGCTCCCGCGCCAGCACGGGAAATCTGTACAGAATACCTGTGCGCCGCGCGCGTGCAGCGCTGAAAAGCACGGCATCCGAGGTCGGCACGCCGAGTCGGTGCAGGTGCCGTATGACCTCCATCGATCCCGAGGCACCAGCCGCACATTGCGCGTCAGACGAATTTGTGAGAGCCGGAACACTGATGCCGCATGCCAGTGCCATCTCCTGCCGCTCCGGCGTCTCAACTGCGGCCGACCCTGAGGTCACGCACACCCACGGCACACCCTGTTGCCGTGCCGTGGCAGCCATGTATGCCTTGCGCCAGGCGTGGGCAACAGGAGCAAGATATAGCCAGCGGCCGCGTCCGTTGAAACTGAATATAGCTGCCAGCAGCTGAGGACTCGCCAGGACAGCATGCCGGGCTGGTCTCCTCCCTCCGGTTCGGTGCGCGCGCGGACGCTCTCCCTCGTGTTGTCGATCGTGGCCGCCTCCGTCACCTCCGCCAGCCTTGACCCCATGGCCTCCAAGCTGTGAGCCAGAATTCTCACGCCAGTACTCGAGGATGGGCATATATCGCCCAGCACAAGCAGCATGGCCTCCCGCTCAGCTGCCAGGCTGACCGCCTCCGCCGCCGCTTTGGCTCGCTCTGCACGCACAGAGATTGGGAGTTTTAATGAAGAGATGATAGTGTCTACTGTACAAAGTTATTGCCGCTGATAATCAATGAAGATGATAGTGTCTATTACACAGTTATTGCGGCTGATGACAGAGGCTGGCATCGACTCGAAAACCTCGCGTAACCCACCTGCGGGCGTCAGGGCCGACAGGCTGTAGCATGGTGATATCCACGGTCTCTCAGCAAGCAGGCAGTTGGATCGCCTCTGCAGCACGTCGAACACATGCTGCTGGTGCACAACGGTGACAATCCCTTGGCTCATGGCTGTGGCTTCTCAGCGAGCGAGCAACTCCTGACTCCTTTCTCGCCGAAAGTTCAATCTTGAAGTTGATCAGAGTTCGTCAAGACTTGCACACGTGTGGCTAGCTCGCACTTTTGGACTGAGCAGCTGTGGTGGAGAGCCGGCTTGTCGATTTCCTCAGCCTCGCTGGTGGCCAAACCCCTGTCACCAAGGTCACTCAGCAAAAAATGCTGCGCAAGTTTCTGTGCCTGGTACCGCTGTTGTTGACATTGGCCGCCGGTGATATTCGCTATGGATCGGAGGCGCAAGCGGACGAGGTGTCGTGGGACTCGCTGCCTGGGGCGGAGCGCCTGGACACGTTGAAGGGGAAATTTCGCATGTTTGCAGGATATCTTCCCATCACGGATGAGGTACGATCCTCACAACGACGTACAACCTGCTGAGTCTTGTTGATCAGCTATGTCCAAAGAGCTTGGCATATCTGATATTTTGATTGCAGGTTATAGTGTTGTTGCCTTGCTTTGCAAGAGTTGTTACATCAGTCAACTTCGGGGGCCTTACCACAACCTGCAAAATAGGCACCTGCGCTTGCCTTCCAGTAGAGCTCATGGTACACACTGCGAACATATATATTCATCAAAGAGCAAACACAGCAAAGGATGGACATGCAGGAGACCTGCAGCAAGGATAGATAGGAATGAGAAAGCATGGCGGGCAACCGGACATTTTAAAAACACCACCCTCAAGACATTAAACACCCCCCTCAAGTTTCGCAAGTGTTGATTTCCGCAAGTTCGTGGGCACAGAACTGAAATACACTTGTTTGCGATTCTTCACATGCTGCCACGCTCACCATTGACCGTAGGACAACCCAAGCGGACGCTTCTCGTGATCACGCTCTATACTTCAACTTTGCATTTTAGCCAGCATCAGGTACATAGTTGAGCCTTGCCGGCATGCCAGATCAACGCCTGTGACAACACGGCGCCACGGTTCTTGAGCGATTTGACGCCGCATTACTTGAGCAGCTGCAAAGTACACCAGACCCGCTTGTCGGGAGGCACGTGGCTGTTGTGAACCTGCTGACAACGTGTGCGAGCAGTACATCTTGTGGACTTGAGAGTACATCTTGTGGACTTTCGGCGCATGTGTGTTTCCGTGCCTCAGCTGCAGTCAGCGACCCTGCATGCACTGTTCATGCTGCCAGATGTTGTAGAGCTCCGATGTTGTATTGTAGAGGTGCGTACACAAATACTGATTTGCAGCATGCATGCGTCGTATCTGCGCCAAACACGACAACAACAATCATGGCATGAGCATGTAGGAGCACCTTGCGCGGGTGTGGGGGGGAGGCAGGAAGGGGCTGTAGCGCCCACGTCTGTCACCATCTTCATGCTCATAAGTCACATTTGCCTGCGATGCTTGACAGTGCCCAGCTGCGGTGCGCCACTCCTCGCAACAACACTCGTAATGACTGAACCCCCCCGCCCCCCTCGCCCCCCGGACCCCCCCTCCCCCCCTTTCCCCCCCTATCCCTGCTGGTCATCCCCCTTGCGCAGGGATCGGCATCCATGCGGAAC
This sequence comes from Tribonema minus, assembly GCA_017506865.1. Classification (NCBI taxonomy): domain Eukaryota; class Xanthophyceae; order Tribonematales; family Tribonemataceae; genus Tribonema; species Tribonema minus. The sequence goes on along the minus strand of JAFCMP010000335.1, from coordinate 975,066 downwards.
ATGTTCTACTGGTACTTTGAGAGCCAGGGCAGCCCGGAGGAGGATCCGCTGCTGCTGTGGACCAATGGCGGGCCAGGCTGCAGCGGCATGCTAGGTGCGATCCCGTCTCATCGCTTTGTGGCATGCGCTGAAGTACGTGCACATCCTGCGTACCTCTGCATCGTACATATGAAAAGTAATTATTGCATGCATCCTATGTTCTGGCCTTAAAAGTAATTATTGCATGCATCCTATGTTCTGGCCTTGAAAGGACATTTTAGAATGTCACATTTTTGGTAACGAAGTCCCGCAGTTGTCGCAGCGTCAACTTCAACAATTGGCTTCTACTGTAGCGCACAGCATGCAAAACTGTGTTATGCGTGCCTTTTAAAAACTCAAGCTTTTTGCTGTATTCAGCTGCCGCGTTGAGCTGCGGCTTGAAAATTGGGCTGGGGCCAAGTGCGCCGCCGTATTTTTGGGTGGCTTGGTCTTGTCAGCTGGCGCTATGTCCGCAGTGTTCCTGCATGAGGTTGCAGTGCCGTTGCGCCTGCAGTGCCGTTGCGCCTCCTTGAACGGCAACCAACACTACACCTGCCGAGGACCATGAGCGTGCAAAGGCGAATAGGCCTTTCGGCTTTCATGTACCATGTTGCTGCAGTCCCATTGAAAGACACAACTCGAAATATGTCGCCGTATAACATCGCGCATGATTGGCGGCCTTGTGAAGTGCATGAGGCGTGCATCCCGTGTCAAGTTAAAATCACTTGAGTGGTCGCTGAGCAATGGCGCTTTCATTGTCACGGCTGACTGACCCTAGCCTGAGCTTCTGCTCCTGGTGCTTTACTCCACCGCGGCTCCTGCATGTTCATGTTTATAGAAAGCCGTTCTATCAGACGCCAAGTCATGTGGCATGCATGTGGTGTCCAGCAGCACCATCCTGCTCTTCACCAACTCTCACTCAATGTGGCTGTTGCCACTGTTTTTAGCTCGAAGTACCCAGACAATTGTTGTCAACCTCAATTTGGGACAAACGCAAGTGCAGATCAAATTATTGTTAAAAGTAATAAAGAAAAAAATACTGTTGGAGTTAAACGATACCAACTTGAAAAATACCGTCGTTCAAATCAAGATGCACAAAGCTGCGGGCAAGGGTAGTGGGTCCACAATGATGGTGCCGGGCACCCTGAAGTGGTTGACCACAGCACACACTTTATTTGCCAATGATTGCAGGGCTGCTTACTGAGCATGGCCCCTTCCTCGTGCGGGCGGGCGGCCAGAGTCTGGAGGCCAACCCATTCTCGTGGAACCTGCACGCCAAGTGAGTGACGCATGCATATGAGTGAGCAAGTAAGCGACCAGTCGAGTGGGGCGAAGATACTTGCCACTACAAGTCGCCTGTATAGTTTATGCTACACCTGACAACGAGAGGACTGAATCCTCATTCACGTTTCCCCACATTTATTGTTGCGCGCGCACTCACACCCACCGTTGCGCGCAGCCTGCTGTGAGAGGACCGAATCCTCATTCACCCTTTTCCACATTCACCGTTGCGTGCGCACCAGCACCCACCGCTGTGCGCAGCGTGCTGTATGTGGCACATCTGGCGGCACTGGCTTCAGCTACAGCGATGACATTTACCTCATGAGTGATAGATGACACGCCTGGCAGACACCGCGATGGTTTGAAGTACTGGCCTCCTCAGTTCATCCCGCACCTAATGCCCTCTTACCTGAATTTGTCAGTTCATCCGACACGCTGCGCCGCCGCACACAGCACTTTCTGTGGAGTAGCGATGCAGCGTGGGCTTCATCTACAGCGACAACATCGCCTTATGAGTGACGAACGACACGCCCGCCACTCACTGCGGAGGTCTGAAATGCCACAAGCGCCTTCTTACTTCGGCCCACACCTGAATGACAAGTCGCCCTCTCAGTTCATCACACACACCTGCTGTCAGATGCCACGCGCAGCATTCTGTGCGTGGAGCAGCCCTGCAGCCATGGGCTTCAGCTACAGCTATGACATCGTGGCATATGAGTGATAAATCACGTGCCCGCCACTCACTGCAATGGTTTTGAACTGCCACAAGGGCCTCCTTACTTCATCCCACACCTGACGACAAGGCACCCTCTCAGTTCAACACACACACCTGCTGTCAAACGCCGCGCGCAGCATGCTGTACGTCGAGCAGCCCTGCGGCGTGGGCTTCAGCTACAGCGACGACATCGCGGCGTACACGACGGGCGACGCGCGCGCCGCGCAGGACAACGTCGCCCTCATCAGAACGTTCCTGGACCGGTACCCGCACCTGCGCGCCAGCGAGCTGCACCTCAGCAGCGAGAGCTACGGCGGCCACTACCTACCTACCCTTGCTGCGGCGCTGGTCGACGCCAACGCCGCAGCGCGAGCGAACGGCAGCGACGCCATCAACTTCAAGGGTGAGCTGCCATAACTGTAACTTGAAGTTGTGATTTCCCTGTGAGTATGGGGTGCGGGGCGCCGGCGCCGCGCTGGCGTCAAGGTGCAGGGCAAGTCACTGACAGCATGAGGTTATTGCATCTCCCGCCCCACCCCCCCGCCACAATGAACTATCATGCTCAAGGTTGTGTGGCGGCATTGCATGCCAGCTTTTGCGTTACTCTCCAGTGGCATCTCATATACCATTTCAGGTGCTGGTGTTTCAAGGTCAACAAAGTCAGCAGAGTTCAGCAGCTCACGGATTTCAGGTGTTTTTTGTTTCAAGGTCAACAAAGCAAGGTCAAAAAAGCACAACAGCTCACGGATTGTCTCCGCCATTGCACACCGCCATCGTGCAGGTCTGCTGGTTGGCAACCCGTACACCGACTGGGGCTCCAACCAGGTGGCCATGTACGGCAAGTACTGGGGGGAGCAGCTCATCAGCAAGCCTCTCTACGATGAGTGGAATGTGAGTGCTCAACATCAATGCTTGTTGAAGTTGCTGCTGACACGGCGCTTCAACACTATCGCTGGCCTTCACCTTACCGTTCCTTGAGTTCATATGTCGGGGTTAGTAACAGATCATTCTTGGGGAGAGCAGCTCATCAGCAAGCCCCTCTCTGATGAGTGGAATGTGAGTGCGCAAACCCATGCCTAGTTGAAGTTGCTGCAAACACCGCACTTGAACACTATCGCTGGGCTTTCACCAAACCCTTGTATTCATGACAAGGCTTGTTGCTGTTGCTGCTGACACCGTACTTCAGCACTGTCGCTCGCCTTCACCTTACCTACCATTGAGTTCACGACAGGGGTGCGATAAGCTATGTTTGGAGCGAGCAGCTCATCAGCACGACTCAACGCTCATGCATGGAGCGTTGTTGACTCTACTTCTGCTGCCACATCTTGATGCTAATGCTCGTCTCGCCTGACCTGTCTTTTGGTTCAATAAACCTGCGGTCCTTGTTGGCAAAGGCCGATGCGCGACGGAAGCGGCTGCAGCTGGATTGCCGCGCATTGATGCATGATGCAAGCATGCGGAGTGCCCCCCCCCCCCCTTCAAATTCTGTCTGTGTGCGTGCTCTCCTGTCTCTGCACGTACTCTCCGTTGACACGAGTGTTGTTGCCGACCCATCACCTCAAAGTTGCCGACCCATCATCTCAAAGCTACCACTGGGCATTCTTGCTGTTGAGGCAGCTTTTCCCGCACTTAAGCAGGCACAGTAGCAACACTCAAAGTTCAGGAAGAACTTTCCTGCCTGTTGCTCTTTTTTGGACAAGAGGTGCTTTTGACATAAAGGTTACTGACTTACTTCATGTAACAAATATGCACGTCGGCAAAAAAACATGCCCCCTCATACTTCAACACCCCGCGAGCAACTCAGACGCAAGCATGCGCCCTCTGCATCTGTCATTGCCACAATTAAATTGTTCTGAGGCCACTTGTGCTCCTGTTTTTATTTGTCTCACCCTCTGCATGTCTTCCCCACGTATGCGCACTCTCTCTGTAGGACAAGTGCGTGAAGGACGGGTACCGCGGCGACAGCCCGAAGTGCCAGAGCCTTGAGCTGGAGGTGAGTTTGCTGCAGTTAGCATACCTACCTGCCTAATGCCATACACATGTACATACCAAGCATAGTCCGAAATTTATGTGCTTACCTGCAGTAAGCTGGTATGAATGTATACATTGTGAAATGACACGTTACTGGTGCGGTCGCAAGATTTTGATTATTATGGGGGAGAAAACTGGGCATCGTATCATGTTCTGCCATGCGTGCTGTGATTGTTGTTCTTATCAAGCAAGAGGGGAGGAGGGAAGGGGGAGCGTATGCCAGCAAGTTTCATGGCATCGCAGAGCCGTCAGCTGCTGCTCTTTATTGTTTGTACTGATGACTGGGGAACCTGTTAATATGCAACGCGGCACAGTACATAACCATAACTGATGCATGAAGTGACTCACTGAGGCTGAGCTTCGACGCAAGTTGCCGGGCTTCTTTGGCAGCAAGGGACTGCTGCACTGTGGCAGCGGTTGTAGATGCTTCCCGAGGCGATGCTCCGCCCACTCTGGCGCACAGCAAATAATCCACCAGACCACTGACCCCATGCAGGCTGCCCATTTCAGGGAGGGTACACTTATGCAACTTTGCCGGCACTGCATAGTGCGCGCAGCTCGTGCTGCAGTGCGCAACCTAGCGTCAACTGTGTGCACCAAGGCGAAGGCTGACCTACTTACGGCCAGTTGATGCCCCCCCCCCCCCCCAATAACTACTTCCACGGTGTGTGCCGCTCCTGGCGCCACATTTTACCGCTTGTGGCTGCAATCAGCTTGCACTCACGCCATCCGTACCTCTCCCTTCGCTGCTGCTTCATTCGTGGTCACCATCCTCGGCAATGCTTCGAAGTAGATGAAAGCTGAGAAGCGGTACGCCTTGATCTGCTTATCTGACATAGACTCCGCCTCTGCCGCCTGCGCTGCTGCTGCTGCTGCTGCTGCCGCTGCTGCTGCTGCTGCTGCTGCGACTACTGCTGGTGCTGCTGCTGCTGGTCGTTTAACCATATGCACGCATGGCAGATGGATTCGCAGCTTGGCGGCCTCAACCCATACGCGCTGGATTTTCCCACGTGCTCCATCGCCGGCGCGACATCGCCGCAGGGCGAGCGGCTGCGTCACCACGTCTCAGCTAAACGCGCAGTGGCGAATGGACACAGGTGCTGCAGATGCTATGCTGGTCATTGATTATAACACAGGCGGGTGCCGACAGCTCCCTGCCTTGCGCTTTGACTGTTTTGGAGTATCTAATATTGCGCAACAACCGTTGACACAGCAACAGGGCGAGCAGCTACGTCAGCACGTCTCAGCAAAACGCTCTGTGGCGCATGGACACAGGTGCAGTAAATGACAACGCCAACTTTGCCAAGTACATGTAGATCATGCACAGGGCTTGTTGACGCTCACCTCCTAACGGCGTCGCCGCAGGGCGAGCGACTGCGTCAGAACGTCTCAGCTCAACACACTGTTGCGCATGGGCACAGGTGCGGCAGATGCTATGCCGGCAGTTGATCATATAACAGGCATGTGCCGACAGCTTCCTGCATTGCGCGTTGAGTTATTTCAGAGCATCTCATGTTTCACAATAGCCGTTGACACATCAACAGGGGTAAGCGGCTGCGTCAGCACGTCTCAGTTAAACGCGCTGTGGCGAGTGGACACAGGTGCGGCAGATGACAGCCTGAAGTTTGCCAAGTACGTGTACGTCATGCACAGGGCTCATTAACGATCACCTACAAACGGCATCGATGAATGCACGCATGCTGGCAGCTGATTAATGAACAGCCGTGTGGCGGGAGCTGCATGCATTGCGCCGTGATGTGTCTTGGTGCATCTATTATTGCGCAATAGTTGTTGACGCATCAACACGGGTAAGCGGCTGCGGCAGCACCTTTCAGTAAAGCGCGTCGCGTCGTACACAAACAGGTTCAGTGGACACTGTGCTGGCAGGGAATAATTGGGTTTCAGCATTTGCCGACAGCTGCATCGCCTGCTAGCCTTCGTACTCAATCATTCATTTTGTGCTTGAAGATGACTGAACAAAAACGACAAGCGCCCGTGTCAGCTTATCTCAGCAAAACGGGCCGCGTCCTGTGCATACAGATGTGGCACGTGCTGCCAGGCGGGCTGAAGTTTTGCCCGCATGCCCAAAGAGCTCCATGCCCTGCAACTCGCAGTACTCACATCCTCTTTTGCTGGTGCATGGTTGTGATGAGCTGCAATGGCGAGCGGCTGCAGCAGCACATCTCAGCACAACGCGCTGCATGCTCTGGAGACAGGTCCAGCACATGCTGGCAGTTGAGCCTTGAGGAGCATGGCATGTGAGCTGTGTGCTGCCCAGAGCTTCATGCACCGCTGCTCGAAACAGCTACTCCAGTACTTGGTGATTGAATACCTCAGTTGCAACGCTGGTCGTTTCTGTGCACATCACGAGCCGTCTTCGTTAATCACCCGTGTCATCAACTCAAGTAGCATGTATGAATTCTGAGTATATCAGGTGTTCGCCTCCATCATGTTCCTCCATCCCGTGTGCCCCGTTGCGTTATTTGTGCCCCCTATCGCAGCCCTGAGTTCAAGGGCAAACTGGCAGATGCGCCGGCGCCGTATGAGCCGTGCGCGCAGAGCTACATCGTAACGTATCTCAACCGGCCGGAGGTGAAGGCGGCCCTGCACGCCAAGCCCACCATCCGGTGGCAGCAGTGCAGCAACAAGGTTGAGTACAGCCAGGACGACGTCAGGTGCGATGAACGCGTATGCTACGACACGCAGACCCTGAGCGTGCGCATGGCGCGCTGTCGCGTAGTCGTCGTGCGCATGGCATGATGTTGATGATGCGATGGCATGCGCATGGACTTTGTCAGCGGTTGGCCCGCACGCGCAAGCACTGGCTCAAGGGCTTGGTCTGTTCTGGCAGTGGTGGTACGGCAGTCCCATGTGACGCCATTGGCGGCATCATGCCAGTGTAAGCACGGCGTCAACAGTCCGCCGCCAGCACACCCTGATTACACCCCGTAATCTTGTGTACATCGCGCACAGCACCACGCCTTGCAGCACTTGCAACTTGAGTATCATGACGAGGCACTGTGCTAACATCACTGCAAGCACCTGTTATGCTTCGCATGCAGCATCACACCCTTGCAGCAGCTTCAACTTTTACACCTGCGTCCGTGCACAAACTGAACGCTGCGCAGGGCGCCCATGATGCCCTACTACACGAAGCTGTTTGCGGCCAGCCCCGACACGCGCATCCTCGTCTTCTCCGGAGACGACGACGCCGTGTGCGCCACCTCCGGCACGCAGTGGTGGGTCTATGATCTTGGCCACAAGGCCGTCAGCCTGTGGCGGCCGTGGAAGGTGGACGGGCAGGTGAGCTTGAAGGGATTAGCTCAGTGGTCTTGAAAAAAATTAAACTGTCAAAAAAATGTCACCCCTTTTTATGCAACACGCCGTCAGCCTGTGGCGGCCAAGGAAGGTGGGCAGGCAAGGGAGAAGGGAGCTGACGCAATTCAGCAGCGCACTAAACGGGTTTCAAATACATTTGAGACAACAGGCACGCAGCGCGCAGCGTTTATGGAAATAGATATGGCACGCAACAACGGGTCCTTTTCTTTGACAACAGCAGCAAGCCTCTCAGGCGCTGGAAGGTGGGGTGCTGTGAACGCAGTGATGCTTTGCTGAATGTTCAGGTGGCTTTGGGTCCACCCATTTTGGTGGCAGTGCACACAGGCAGTGGCCACAGGTGTACGCCTTTATGTACACACCTGCAGGTCCAACTGGAAGCTCTTTCGCCTTACATTTTGGCACCTAGCTCACTTGTGCTCCCTTGTTTTGCAGTCAAGGCCTTGCGTGTTTGATGGCGCATGCACACTGCATCATACGCTCACTCTCTCATCCGCACCTTTCAGGTGCAACCCACGTCATCATCTTTTGCTTCTGTAGGTTTAACTTGTTGCATGTCTGGTTCAGCCGTTGCTGCTCCAAGGCATACAGCATGCTCTACGATGGACGTCCTGCTGTTTTACCTACCAGCTAAGGGCGCTGCAGCAACTGAGTGCCTTGTGTTGTCGCGTGTGCAGATCAACAACTTCAAGGGATGGCACTCCGCAGCGGCTTCCCCAAGTCCTGCAGAAACTTCACTTCCTGTTCCCCATTTGTCTCATCGCCCTTGCAGGTGGCCGGGTACGCGACCCTCTTCGACAGCGGCCTCGCCTTCGTGACAGTGCACAGTGCCGGCCACGAGGTGCCCGCGTACCAACCCGCGCGCGCGCTGGCGCTGCTGCAGCGCTACCTCGACGGGACCTGGTTCGCGCCGCCCGCCGCGGCGACCGCCGTCGTCTAACTGTCGGGCCGTGACGCTCCCGCGCCTGTCTCGCGGGACTGTGTAAATTTATTGCCAACAATCGAGCGCCTGCGCACCTTGTGCAAGAGGCAGGCGTGTACAGTTGCCCATCAAGCGCTGCTGGGAAGGGGCGGCGGCTGCAGCATTTCGCGGCAGTTCTGCGCTAAGCCTGTGGTGGTTGAGCTGAGCTGCCTGCTTGCGGCGGCGTGGCACTGAGCACTGGTGCGGGTATGAGCCGTGTGTGGCTGCGACGCGCTGGCTATACTCATCGCCGGTGTCGCACGGTGGTGAGCTGTCTTAGGCAGGGCGGTGCTGTACATGTGAGCGCTTCGGACTGCGGCAGTGTTTGGCGACGGAGTGCGTGCATTGGTCACAGCACTTTATCAGCTAGCAATTGCCACTGATGGCACTGTTGCCGCATCCTCAGCAGCGCCTGGCTAGCGGAGAGGGTGTGCGCGTTTCATTCTGTACATTGCGGCTGTGCAGCTGCAGCAATTACGCACTCATTGCAACCAGACTGTAATAGTATGTGTACACATGTGTGACATGGTGGCCATGCGCAAATGTACATAGCTGCTGAGCAGCAGCATTCAGCTACGTTTTCTGCGCTCTTGATTGCGCCGTCATTGCTGCCTGGCCGTGAACCGCAGCACTGTCATGCTCATGAAAGAAGCTGACCATTGCTTTGTAAAACCAAACCATATGTACATGGTGACATTTGGTGATGTGTGCGCACAGCCTGGCAGGCTGGCTTAGAATGCTGACACTACACGTCTGCTGACAGGGCCGTTCTAGGCGACGCGCACCATCTGAAATTGCATGATGATGCTGTGCAACCGCCCAGAAGCGCTGTCCACCGTGCTTGATTCTGATGCTTTTCATGTCTGGCAGCACCAAACTTTCCATCGCCAAGCTTATCGTAAAAACTCCTCTTTGCGCTGCACGCTGCACGACGTAATTACTTCAATGTTGCATGTGACATGTCGTGGTTGCGCCTTGTTCCAACACGCTCACTTTGCTGCCCCAAAACAGGCGCTCACTCTAAAGACACAAGCTGCCATGCTTCGACATGCAGTGGTCGCCACATTGTCGGCGCTAGCAGCTGCCTGCCAGCTTGTGAATGATTCCTCTAAAACAGTTAGTGGTACAGGGTGTATGTGTATTAGTAACACAACATTCTGTAGTCCAAGAGCGCATTTGCGAAACGCTGAGGTGCATGTAAATTGAGGTTTTCAATGACGGCATGTGGTGTGTCCGCCGTCAGGCGTGCTCAGTCACAACAGGATCTCAGCGTGATGTGGGGTAAACATTCTTCACACTGACACGCAACGTTATCCAAATGAGCGAGCAGCACAGATGCGTCGCGACAATCATATGCTCAGTGACACATGATCCCTAGACTGCAGTCACCAGGAATGCAGCATCATGATGGTTCGTCTGTGACAGCACAAGTCTTGTGTTTTTACCGTGTGTTGGCACACACCCGTTGTATCGAGTGTAGTGACAGACCTCGTTGCTTGAACGATTTGCTTGAAAGCTTCAGCTCAATGCAATCGTAGAACGACACTACCTTTCATATTCAGGGCTTCAACAGCGCAGCAACCCACGTGTATCGACAACGTAAGATACACACATCTGTTGGCAAGAGGGAAGTCATGTAGGAAATGTGTTCATGTCACAGCGAACGGACGGCAAAGCAAAGCTCCATTGAAGGACACACCAAGGCATTATACACGTGTTTTGCAGAGAGAGGCAATGGGCGTTCCAGGTTTGACTGGAACTTGCGCCAATGCCTTGCAATTCGTTGACCCAGTGTCGTCAACTTGTTGAACATCACATTAGTCGGCCTTCGTCGCACTCTGAAGCTCCATGCTAGAACAGTGCGGCGAGCATTGCTGAAGTGTAAGTCAGGTTGATGTCGATGCGGCCAATGCCAGAGGCCTACATATGGTGTAGCTGTTCGAACTGCCTACAAAACATTGAATCAAAACACTGCAGATGCCGTTGCGAGCTGCCTCCGGTTCAGCAAGGTGTGAGCAATACGATGCCACTCACTTTCAAGATGAGAGGCCGCTTGCATCACGAGCTAGCTTGCTCATCTTCACAATATGCAAAGCACTCAAGTCGAGCTTTCAGGGAGGGCGTCAACAGTGTCGGCGCTTGAGGCGATGGCAGTTGGACAGATCCAATGCCATGGCAATATAGCCAGCGTGAAAAATGGTCAGAAATGGTCGACACTTCCGCTTTTCTCCGACAGGCTGCTATCTCACACACATGTGAGCTGATGGACCACACACGGCTCCCCAACGTGGTTTTGAAGTTGTATATTATGTCCTGGACCGCATGGGCTGCGCGCACGATAAATCGGGCTTGCAATAACTAAATCTACGGAGGAGCCGGCGGTTCGGCGCTGGCCGGCGAGGGCCGCGGCACTTGCAACAGTGCGATGCGGCGGTAAGCGCTGACGTCGCCATCAGGGGCAATGACTGCGTTCCAGTTGTCGATCACGACACGTGTGAGCGCGCGCTGTAGCGCGAGGGAGGTGCGGCGGCGCCAGAAGGCAACGCGCTGCGCGAGATTGTAGCTGCCCTGCGAGCTCTGCTCGGCGAGTGCGTGTAGCAGCGCTTGGGTGTCGCGTGACATAGCGCCGAAGTGGTCAAAGGCTGCGGAAAATAGGGTGTGTGTAGTGGGGTCCAGGGCCCCTGAGACTACGTATGTGTCTATCTTTTCCTGCGAAGCCGATTCAAGCACGCGCTGCACATCGCGCGCGCCCCCCTGAGCCTGACGGAGGCGGGAGGGGCATGAGCTGTCACGTATGGTGACGTCTATGCAACAAGCTACTTCAAAGCCGCCGCGCAGTTTAGTGCACCGGCCTGCTGCTACCGCGTCGGCGCTCGGCTGCACTTTAGGGACTGGAAGGCAGACCTGGTTGCTGCCAAAGACGATGTCCATGAACTTGTTGAACCCGTGGCGCGCCGCGTAGCGGCGGAAGGGGGCAAGGGTGTCCCGGTCGAGACCGCGGAGGTGGGCCACCTGCTTGAGCAGCTGAAAGAGCGCGTCTGCGAGCAAGTTGTGTCGCGTGACGTTAAGCCCTTGTGTGCAGCGGCGCAGGTGGGCACCCGAGTCCACTGGTCTATGGCACTTGGGGCACCGCGCCGCAGCGGGGGCGGGGCGCTCCACGCCCAGGTGGCGCCGCAGCGTCTCGCGGAATTCCGGCGGGGACATGGTCTCCGCTGGGTCAGTGCTCGGCAATTGCGCCAAGAAACCCATGGCCCCCTTAGAGGCGCCGCTGCGCCACGCCGCGACTGCTTCCAACGCATTTGCTGCTTCAAGCCGACGCAGCTGCGTGGCGGCGAGCGCTGCGTCTAGCACCCGTGATAGCGCCGCTTGACGCCGCGGCAGCACGGCGGCCGGCGGGGCCTGGGCAGAGCCTGGCTCGCGCGCCACCGCTGGCGCAGCAGCGCGGCGCGCGCCGGCGCGAGTCCGCATGCCCGGCCCCGCAGCTCCGCCTGCCCGTTGCAGCAGATCGCGCAGCGCCCGCCATGCGCCGTCGTCCTGGCGCCAGTCCTGGTACCAGACCGTGGGCAGGAGCAGTGCGAGGGCCGCTGCAGCCTCATCGCTGCCGCTGCGCAGCTGCTGCAGGCAGGTAGCTATCTGGGTGAAGGTGAAGCCATAGCGGGCATGCTCTAGGACGCGGCTGCGTGCCGCGACTGGAAATGCCGCCAGTGCCGGCCCCATGCACTCGAGGGAACGTGCAGCAAATGCGGCACATGCACGGGGCGCCGCGCCCAGCACGCCAAAGCCACCACTCCCCAGCCGCAGATGCACGCGTACCTGCTGATGTGCTGGTAGCGTCACTGGGGCCTCGCCACCCCAGTCGGCGCCGCGTACCCATGCCACTGCCGCCGCCCACAGAGAGGGCGGCGCCGCCGCCGCCGAAACCGCCGGCGGGCCGCGGCAATCGTCACCCGCCGCCGGCGCGCGCTGGTGGGCCGGCGGCGTAAGACCCGCCGATGGCTCCTGCGCCAGCGCGGCCACGGCCGCTAGCGTGATGGCGTCGAAGCGCCGTAGCTCCTCGTGCGTGAGGGATGGCGCTGTATTGCGCGAGACATGCCCTGCGCGGGCGGGGACGGCAAGACGCAGAATGGAGAAGGCAGCCTGCACATCCTCCATCTGCACAAGCTCCGCAACCAGGCGGTCGGTGCCGGGGGCACGAAGGGTCGCCGCCACTTGCGCGCGCACGAAGCCCTCGGTGCCGACCGGCACCCCCATCAGCGTGATGCCGTCGTCACATACTGGTACGGGGACATTGGCGGCGGCAAAGACGGCGGCGGCGCGCTCGCGGGCGCCGCCTGAGGCCGGCACCACCGCCGCGCATTTCGTGACGTTGACCTGAATGTTGAGCTCGCTCAGCGCCTGTTGTATGAAGCAGAACGCGCGGCCAACGTGGTCGAGCACCGGCGCGTCACAGCTGGGCGTCATGATGGTGAGGTCATCGAGGTAGCCCGGAAGCGCCAGTTGCGGGAACTTGGCGCGGGCAGCCACCATGGTGCCGCGCAGTGCCAGCGCGAACAGCAGCGGCCCCAATGGGTCGCCCTGCTGCACGCCCTGTTGGGAGAGGATGATGGCGGCGTCGGCGTGCCCATCTAGGCCAAATTGTAGCCAAGGGGCCCGGCCGGGGCCGTAGATGTGCTCGACGTAGCCGTACAGGCCAGGCAGATGCTCGGCCACCGCGGTGAGGACTGCCGAGCGCGACAGCGCGTTGAAGGCATTACTGCCGTCAATGGCAAGGAGCACGCCGCCGCACTCATGCGTGAGCTGCGCCATGAGCGCCACTCTCTCTGCGCCCCCCCGCGCGCCGACCCCAAACTGGCCAATTGGTTCCAGCAGCGCGGAGACGCGGTCCCGGGTGTCCGTGCAGAAGGTGCGGGCGAACAGGCGGCGGATGGTGTCGCCGCACGCGATGGGGCGCGCCTTCTCGCCCACAGCGCTGAGGCGCGCGGCCGCGTGAAGGCGCCAAAAGGGGGCGGGCAGCGCGGCGGGGGTGGAGTACACCGCGGTACCCAGCCACGCCAGCAGCTCAAGGAGCCAGTCAACCGTGCGCCCCGACGTGTGCGCCGTGTGCCGGACGCACTGCTGGAGGTGGGAGTTGCGCAGCCCAGAGGGACCGGCGGCCGAGCCAGGGTTGGCGGCGAGGATGGCCTCGCGTAGCCCGTCCGCCGTGAATGAAGCGCAGTTGAGTGGTGCCGGCGCCGCCAGCGCCGCCGCCGCCACCAAGCTGCGCGCCCGCGATGCCGCGGCATCCAGCTTCGCAGACGCATCGCCAGCTGGGTGTTTAGCCTGCAGTTTATGCAAGGTAGCAGAGTCGCGGGGGGCAGATGTGTCAGCACCCTCCGCCAGCAAGTTGAAGTCACTCAACTTCAAGTGCAAAAGGCGCCAAAAACTTTCCTCCGACATGCTTCTTTTACATCAAAGCCAACTCCCACACCTGAGCTGATGACAGAAGCAGCAGCAGCAGCAGAACCACACCACGGCTGCGCCCAGCTGGCCAGTTTAAACTTTACAGTTGAACGCCCAACTTTAAGTGAAAAGGCGCCAAAAAAAACGTGCAGAAAGAAGAGAAGAGGCAATAGACTCGCACCTTGACGGCCATGGTGAAGCGCAAAGCAGCGCAGGTCAGCGTTGATTTCAATGGCAGCAACAGTGGCGTCAAGCCCCTGGGAGGTGTTGTCAAGCGCGTGCGCTTTGCCGCCAGAGATTGCGTTGTGCCTTGTCTTGAGCCCGCGCAAGGTGACAGCGACGCCGATGAGAGCCATGGGGCACTGTCTGTAATCAAGGAGCGCATGAACAAGAGTGATGCCGCCACCGTGCAGCACGCCCTGCAGGCTCTGCACGCCCTCTGCATAGACAATCCCACCAGGATGCGGCTGGGATGTGAGGGGGCTTGCGAAGCCGTGGTGGCGTGCATGGAGCACCGAGTCTTGGATGCAAGCGTGCAACAGCAGGGAGCAGCGGCGTTGACTGCTCTCTGCTGCCTCAACTTTCGCAACAAACGCAGAGTTCTGCTGGCACGGGGTTGCGAGGTGCTCATCACGGGCATGCGCGTGCATTTGAGCAAGGCAGCGCTGCAGCGGCAGGGCGTGCAGGCGCTGCTTTGCCTCTGCTGCCACAGCGTTATCTGCCGGTCTGTCACCGGCGAAAGGGGGGCATGCTCAGCCACCGTCGCGGCCATGCGCGCGCACGGTGATGACGCAGAGGTGCAGCGCTGCTGCGCGGAGGCGATCCTGTGGCTGGCGCTGAATAACACCGCCAACAGCTCCAGGCTCGTCAGGGCTGGCGCGTTGGAGGCCTTGACCGCGGCGCTGCTCACGTACGTCAGCGATGGTGAGGTCCAGTACTACTGCGCGCGCGCGCTCACGCACGTCTGCTGCAAGAGCGAAGCCTATCGGCTCAGACTCGGCGAGCTTGGCGCGTGCGGAGCCGTGGTCGCGGGCATGCGCGCGCACCCCGACAGCGGCGAGGTGCAGCAGTACGGCGCCGACGCGCTCGCGGCCCTGTGCAGCGGCAGCGCCGCCGCCGCCGCCAACGCAGCGCGCGCCGCCGACAGCGGCGCCTGCGCGGCCATCGTCGCCGCCGCGCGCGCGCACCTCCACGACAAGAAGGTCCAGATGTTCGCCGCGCACGCGGTGCGGACGCTGTGCGACGCGCACGCCGCCGCGCGACGCGCGTACGTCAGCGCCGGCGGCTGCGCGGCGCTGGCGCGCACGCTGCGCGCCCACGTCAGCGACGCGACGCTCCAGGCGTTCGGCGCGCGCGCGGTGCAGAGCCTCTGCCGCGGTGACGGCGACGGCGATGGCGGCAGCGGCAGCGGCGGCAGCGGCGCCTGCGCAGCAGCACTGAGCGACGTGCGGGCTTGCGAAGCGCTCGTTGCGAGCATGCGCGCACACCTGACGGACGCCAGAGTACAGGAGCACTGCGTGGAGGCGGTGAGGCTGCTGAGCGATGGCGCTGCTGCCGCGCGGGCGCAGCTGCGCGCGGCGGGCGCGTTAGAGGCGGTGGACGCGGCGCTGCGCGCGCACCCCGAGGAGGAAGGGGTGCGCTTCAGCGGCCTGGGGGCGGTGTCTAGCCTGCAGCGCGACGGCAGCAGCAGCTGTGCAGCTGAAGCAGAGAGCCCGCAGGCGCTCGCAGGCGCGGTGGACGGTGCGTGCGTGGCAGCCGACCTGCAGCAGGTGCCAGCAGGCAGCGCTCCGAGGGCATGAACAGAGCGTACTGGCGGCTGTTGCCACTGGGCACGCGTGATTGCAAGTGTTGTCGGTGCGCAGCATCCTCTGCGCAGCCTTCTGTGGCGGCAGTGCAGTCGCGCGCAGAAGGCCTGCTCAGCGCGGCGCGTCGCTGTGGCAGCACGGCCGCAACAGCCGCGGTGGTCCAGCGCCGCTGCAGCGGCAACCACGGCGCCGTTGCTGCGCAAAAACCACAGGTGCAGGAGCCGCCCGCGCTGACGCGCAGAACAGATGACGGAGACTCAAGTTGCGCTGGCGGCAGCGGGGAATCGCGTTCTGCAGTGATTAGCGCTGCTGCCGTTGTCTCGGCTGTAACAGGGCTGGCGGCCGCAGGGGCGCTGTGGGGCGTGCGGGACGGATGGCGCGACAGACACTACACTGCTGCTAGCGATCAGAATGTGCGGGGCAATGCGCCAGGGGGATGGAGGGGGGCAGGAGGGAGCTCTGAGACCGGGGAGGGGGGCATAGCACTCAGGTCTGTGAGCGCGGTGTCTAAGTGGCAGCGAGGACAGTGCACGCGCATGCTTTCCTGCTGTCCCGCATAGGTGAGATATGGTCATTTCCAGCGCACCATGATCATGGTCGCTGCATGTACACCGCGTCGTTGAAGCTTGTCGATTTGATGGGCCAGTCTTGTGGTCCTGCTGGCTTTTCATGCACATGTTGCGCTTTGCTGGGCTGCATGGTTCGTGCCAATTTTTGCCGTGCAAGTTTTGCACTGGCATACCGCTGCTGTCGCCTTGCATGCACCGATGCGGTCGCCCCATTTGTCCGCTGCAGTTGACCCTGCTTAGCCCTTTCCCTAGCCCTCAATCTATTGCTTCTTGAATGGCGCATTGGAATGAGCGGCAGACTCCCCCCCCCCAAATTTCCCGTGTAGCGCTTATGTCTGTTGTGAGTTGACGGAGCCGAATGGCCTTTCAGGTCTGTAGTCCAGTGGCAGACTTTTATTCTGGTTGAAGGCCAATGTATCGTGTGGCAGTGCTTGTTCTGGGAGCTGCATGCGCCATGGGTCAGTGGTCAGGTTGTATATGGAAAATAGTACTTGCATGTGATTATTGGCCCCGTCCTGCCAGTGACACTGCTCCTCTGCCCCTCCATTTCCCCCCTTTTCCGCTCTGCAGAACAGCCAGGTTTCGTGCTGAGATGCGGCTTGACGGCCACTGGCGGTATGTAATCTTGCGCAACGCTTCGACAGGCGAGAAGAGCACAACGGCGAGGTGGCGGAGGGAGCGCAGGGGGGGGGGGGGGGGGGGGGATCATGCAGCGATACGCTTTCATGACAGATCAGAGGGCATGCAGCGATACGCTTTCATGACAAATCAGAGGTGGTGGCAGGGGGGGGGAGCAGGGGCCAACAGAAGGTGATGAGTGCGTGCAGAAGTGCACAGGCCACTGCGCAGCGCACGGCTGATGTGAGCATTTGTGAGCCTGTGTGGCAAGCGCGAAGCCGGCATACGGACTGCGTCTGCTCGGCAAACTGCCAATGAGATGAGACCAGCGCACGTCCGGATGACCACACCAGGAGGTCAGATTACAACAGCAGCAGCAGCAGCAGCAGCAGCCACGTTTTAGAGGTGCAGGCTGGAGGAAGCAAGGCATTTGTGGTTGTGAAGACGTCATCACGTGCGCCTCGGTGGTTGCCTTCGTGGTGGGTGGCGTGCGATCAAGTGCGCAGACGCACTGGCGTGCTGCAGTCATGCGCCGCTTCATGCCTGGCTACTGATCATTCTGCTTATGAGCCTGCGACGCGACAATCGGCGACGTGGCATATACCAACGACGTGGTGCTGACTCTCAGGCAAACAGGATGCATACATACCTGTAAGTGGCTGCCAACTGATGCGATGGGGCTCTGATGTGGCCAAGATGACATGCCTTGTGGTCGTGCAAGCTGTGTTGTATCGGTGTTGCTGGTGTGGGTCAACGCTTGTTGCTGTGCTATGCGCGCACGCTCCGCGCCGCGCTCATGAACACGCGATGCATAGTGCCGACTTGTCGATACACTGACAGTGACATGGCGTGTTCAAGCGCGCATGCATGATGGCGCAGACACGTGTGCATGACGTGCCAACATATTGTCTGCACCCTGTGGCAGTCTGAAAATGATAATGAGCGCACCGTGTCATGCAGCATGTGTGCTTGATGAGACCAAAATCTTGTGTGGTCAGTGTACTTTGTCAGCTCCAAGTGCGACTGCAGCACCGTGGTCAGCATGATTGCTGAACAACATTGCTCCCTGCAGATGCGTGTGGTGCTTGCGGCATGCCCCGATCGAGTCAGCCAACCATGCAACAAAGTAACTTCAAGTTCAACCATGGCCAAGCAACTACTGCACAGTTGGAGGGCGCCATTTAAAACGGCACAACTATGGTGCCGGCAGCATGCATTGAGTATAATAGGATGCGTTCAATCAAGGGCGGTCAGCATTCCCCCAGGGGGGCGGCTTGGGGTGACCCCCTCTGCTGTCAGCGAGGTCGAGCAGCATGGTTGGCGAGAACAGCGAGGCCAGCTAGGTCAGCGCAGTCAGGGGGTTAACAGTGGCAGGATGGTCAGCAGTGGTCACGTGACCCCACTGACCGCGGTGACCCCACTACGCCCGCTGCCACGCTGGCCCCGCTCAGGGTTAGGTTTCATAAGCTAGGGTTCAAGTAAGGGTTAAGATTAGCGGGGTCAGCAAGCTCAGCGGGGGCAGCACGGCCAGCGAGGCGACCGGTCAGCGTGGGCATCGGGGTGCCGAGAACTCTGCCACATGGTGGTGCTGCCCCCGCTGTCAGAATTTATAAATAAATGGATGTGCAGGACATTTAGGCACGTATACGTGCATCGACGAGTGCATTGTCAACTCCTTGACAAGAGGTCTTGTCTGCTTGCCCAGCCGTCTGTACGACTCCTGCATGAATGGCACAAAGGCCCAAGATGACGTCAAGGTGCCGGTGTAGTGCTTGACCTTCGCGTCCTCCCCTACCACAGCAGCATGTATGCTATAGCCATCCGTGTTCGAGGCCTGTCAGGTACGAGCTCGCCGTGGGTGCGCGCACACTTGTGTCTAGCACTATTCCCTTGTTGCGGTATGCACTACTAAGGTGCAAACACCTTCGATAAATGACTGAGTCCGCCCGATCCCCTGGTACCTTGAAGACGCGAGCAAACGACATCATCATCATGATCTGCCAAGCCTCTCTCCTAGGAGCTCCCTCTTTTGAGCCCCTTTGGAGCCCTGGAGAAAAGTTGAGGCGGGATGCCAGAGCACAAATCCATTTCAAACCACTCGAGCACAACAATACGTTGGAGAAAACCAGGATTAGGTGACATGCATTGACAGACACACACACACACACACACGCTCAATTGAATTTCCCAAATGTAGTCCAGGCACCTGCATCATATAACGCTGCATCGAGGGCTGGTGATTGCGTACTACGGCAGAAGTAGACAACAAGTACAGCGCCCTAAAGCTCTCAAGGGCATCGCCCTGGCGCGCTTACGCTCGGCGCTGTCGGCAGCGCTCCACATGGCGTACTCTGGCCGTGTCATGACACACATGGCAGAATCCAGGGGGGGGGGGCACATGGAGGAGGACGTAGGGGAGGACCCCGAGATGCCATTTGGCGGCGGCGGCGTTTGAGTGGTTGTCGTTGCGACACTTTCAGACTGTCATACGACATGTAGATTCCTTACAGCTAGATGCCAATCATCTGGGCTTTTTCGCGCCCTGAGCGAGAACTAATAAAAAGTACAGCCATTGACAGGCCATAGCAGTGCTCTATTGTGCCCTGTGGCCATTTTGGTGCTGGTGTAAGGGCAACATTATGCCTATGTCACGTGACACCTGAATCTATGTCACTGATGGCCGCACTACTGCGACACCATAAAGCTGATACTCTTGCGCCTTTCACTGTCATTCATGGCGCAACCAACTGCATCAACTACAAATGTCACCCTGCACAAATCACTTTTCTAATAATTCCCCCACAACTTCAAATGATCAACTCAAACTTCAAACGATCAACTTACGTTTTCGGATTTTAGCCAAAGAAATAACTCGCTCCTGGGCAGTGTGCAGCAGCGCCAAGCAGTTATCGGCCGTGGCTTACTCAAGCCTCTTTCCTGTTCACCATCGGCATGGACTCGGAGCGCGCTCCCGCACCTGCAGGGCATAGTTCCCATCAGGACATCATACGGACAGTATTCAGCAGCATGGCTGGGCGCAGGCTGCTGCCCAAATCAGGCTGGAGCCTCAACAGGGCCATCTGCGACACAGCCGCTCCCACGGTCAAGGCTCGGCTAGTGGCTGGCAGCGCCCCCTGCGCCACTGCACATGGTCTCTTGGAGAACACAGCCAGGAAGCGAATTGTGCATCTGACGATGGACGGCGATTTCTCCGAGATCCAGGCGCGTCCGCTGAGCCTGCCTCCTTCCCTGGTGCGTCTGGAACTCTATGGCTTCAGGGGTGAGCTAGGCCCAGCGCCATCAGGCCTGCTCGAGCTAAACTTAAGCGCTTACTGCGAGGACGGACGGAAGGTCATCCGGCACCCTCTGCTTGCCGACATAGATGATGGCGACACCTTGCAGAGTTTCCTCCAAGAAATGGCAGCGATCATCAGAGCCGTATTGCCCTCTCTCAGAGTGCTACAAATGGAGGGCCTGCTGGATGACTTGTACGACCGCATCCCTTGTCGTGCATTTGTGCAAGCACTCCGCCAGCTGCCGTATCCACACCTTGAGCATATTGCTATTTTGAGGTGCAAAGTGCACTCGGAGGACTTCCTGCTGCTTTCGCCAGCGGTGGGGAAACTGCAGTTTGAGGAGTGCCTCTTCGCGTCAACAGATCATGACTCAGGCAGAGTGATCATGCCCTTGTTCCCGGAAGGGCTAATCTGTCTAGAGGTGAGAGACTGCTGGTGCGACAGCGATGTCATGGTGTTCAGCAGCATGCCAGAGAGTCTGCGTCACATCACCATTGAGATGTATGGTACTGGTATTGGCTTGAAGTTTGAGCAGCCACTGCCCACTCACTTGGAGGCATTCAGTATTTGGACGAGTGACCTAGTTGACATCAGCGGAGGTATGCTGCCAACGGGCCTGCGCGTGCTAGACATGAACGGGTGTGCGCAGATGCAGCTAAATGAGCTCCCACCTGGCTTGCGGGTGCTCAGACTGTACAAATACGAACGCCCGCTGCTGCCACTGCCGGACATGCTTGAGACACTGGTGCTGCGGGAGTGCACGCATACCTTTGCTGAACTCCCCGATAGCGTGCGGTCGCTGTCGGTTTATTGGCAACCTCCCCAACCCGCACCGCCACTGCCCGCCCGCTGGCCCGCGCACCTTGAGCGTCTTGTGTATTGGGGCAAGAGTGCCAATGGAGAGGCAGGTAGCGCGCCGATGCCACGCATTGAGCGTCTGCCTCCCACGCTGAGATACCTAGAGCTCAACAGGTGCGAGCTGCGCGCACGTCTGCCAAAGACGCTGCAGGAATTGCGCCTTGGACGCGAGTTCACAGACAGGGTAGCTTTCACAGGGACGGTCGTGGTCAACTCCCTAAAATATTCTTATGATTGAAGAGCCTAAGAGCGGTCGATGAGCGCTTCTGCAAATTCAATCGTGTATATATTTCATTACACTGCAGACAATATGTTCCTGGCCTTCTGTTGTTTTGCCGCTTTCAAATTGTCATGGAGTTTCGACGCATATGCATATGGCTGATGTGTCTCATGTCAGTGTGCGTGGAACGATTCATGATGACTTCATATCGGTCCCACAAATTGCAACCACAATCCCTTTCGGGTATCAGAGCGCATGCGCATTGTCGTTAAACTCTCACTCTCCATGTGCTTTGGGTGACTGATGAGACATGCTCTTCTGCACGCGCATCGCGCACGGCCGGAGTGCTGAGTTACCGGTTGATTTAAATTGTATTGCCACGTTGACGCATTTCAACATCATGCATGCCAGGTGCATTTGAACGTCCCCACACGACCCCCACAGGGGTGGGGAAAACCTCCACATCAGCTCGACCGGATGTGCTGTGGTGCTGGAATCTCAGTCGGCTTTGCCTAGGCTATGAAAATCATGAATGTCATTCGATCTTTGAAAGTTAGCTCATGAGCAATCACAGGCTCAGGTGTTATTTGGATTTACTTCAAACATTACTTGAATTTGACTTCAACTTCGAAAAGTTTGGGCGTTTTGCTGCGCCGGCCACCAGATCGGGTCAGCACCAGGCCCGGGCCAGGGCTGGCGGCTAAACCATTTGGGCATAGGCACATTGTTTAGCCCATGCCCAAAGGCTAAACTAAGTTTAGCTCTGGGGCGCAACGTACGCAACCCTGTCAATAAAGTTGCGCCTCTTGCGCCTTGGCCCGAGCTGTGTGCGCAAATGGCGCAAATGGCGGGGCGCAACCTCGCCGGCGAATGCCGTCTTCAACATCAACTTGAAGTGCCACCAAGTTGAAGGATCCAGGCAGGCCAATGCCATTGGGACCTAGCAGCAATTAGCATGGATGCCTCATGCGTGACTGCAGCGATGGATGTTCGCGTGCATGGAGCAGTGCTGGACCACCACCGCCATATTCTTTCCCCTGGCGCCTTGCGCTTCCTGGGCATTCTGCACAGCAGCTTTGAGCTGAGGCGGCAGGTCAGACTTGAGCTATCGATGTACCTTCTGAGGGGCAGCTCTGCTCTGTGGTCGAATTCCGTTGATATTGGTATGGTGCACTCGGACGCAAGGAAGGTCAAACTGCTGGTGTACCCTCAAAGAAGGAGTTCCGTCAAATCACTTGGCATACGCTGGATTCCCGAATCGCGAGCTTATGCACAGCAGCATAGCTTAAAGATTCTTGTGTTGCTGGAGCTCTCAGAGCTCGATCTGGCCGCCGTCACTGTGTTCGTCCCTTACTCGGTGCGCACGAAGAAATCCATTCTTGAAGTTTCCGACATACATGGTCAGGAGCACACAGGATGTGCCGACCAATAGCAGCGGCAAGTAGGAGAAAATGCAGCAGGCCAGCAAGTCTATTGCCCTTAGTTATTGCCCTTAGTGGTGGCGAAGTGGCGCCATGCAACAGCGCATGTCTGACGGCCAAGAGCAGAGTCTCAGCTACTCCTTGAGCTTTGACAGAGGAGGTTTTTTGGTGCATTGATTACATGCTGAGAACTGTGTTGAGATTTATTATCGAACTCTAGACATGTCAGCCAATCAAGCCAGCGGTAGCGCTGCGTCAACAGGGCGCATCATGTAGTTGCAGCATGACAGCCAAATCATCGTACACTCTGCACACATGTCAGCCAATCAAGCCAGCGGCAGTGCTGCTTCAACAGGACACGTCATGAAGTTGCAGCATGTGACAGCACTCGGCGTCGTCCGCGCCAACGCCTATGGGTCATTGCACAGTGGTGCCTCCACTTGTGTAGTGCCTGCTGTGTTTGCGGTACAAATTGTGTTGCCGCAGAGACGTCGTTGCGGATGTGCGACGCACGGCGCCGCCATGTGCGCTTCAACGCGGTTGCAGCAGTCGCCTTCAATACACGGCGTAGTGTGCTTAGGGTTAGGGTCAGGCGCCGACGCCGGCCTGCGCCCGTGCATCCCTTACCGTACTGCTTCTATGTAGCGCAACTGACCTGCACGGCGGAGGCGGACAGGGGGCAGCGCCGCCTCAGCGCGAAGTTGGTGTTCAAGATGAAGTTAATCAGCATCAACATTGAGTTTTTTGGTAAATATGGAGATGAAGTATCTGCCCTTGCACGCGCGTCAGCATGCGCGTCAGCACGCAGCGCACGGGCGCCTGTTATAGGGGCCGCCCTTAGAGTTGGGGCCCTAACGTGATCAGTGGTGTCATCATGCCCAGCATGTGGTGACCGGCGGCGCTGCGTGTGCAAGGCAGCGGCGCGCGCCGTGACTCGTGGCGCGGGTCCAGGGCGCGCACCGCTGCGCACCGCGCCACCGCAGCCTGAGCTGGCGGCGCGAGCGGAGAGCGATGCATGTCGCGGCTTCCACAGCAGCTGCCATGTTGACAGTTGAGGTTTTGCGGACGCAGGCGCTACGCAGCTTTTACAGAATAGCGCACTGGCGGCCGGGGAGCGGGACGCCCACCGTCCTCCGCAAATTTTAAGTGTGGCAGAGACGCCCCCCCTCTAACTTCAAGGTGTGACGCGCCGCTGCTGCCGTGCAGAGCCTGCTGGCGGCGCGCGTCGCACGGCAGGCGGAGTTCGACGCGGGCCTGGACCCAGGGTTCCGCGCGGAGACGGCGTGGATCCGCGACGACGCGGCGTGGCGCGTGAGGCCGCCCCCCGAGGACCTGCTGGATAGGTATGTATGTATGTCGATAAAGCAAGAAAATGGCGTGTTTTCATCGGTGTACAACAGCAAAAATTAATGTGAAATCAATGGTTAGCTTTCGCATGTGGCCGCCCCCCGAGGACCTGCTGGACAGGTATGTAGGTATATCTGCTGTCTGTGCATTTAAAACAAGAGAACGCGTGTTTCTAATCGGTGTACGGTAGCAAAATCAACATGAAATTAACGGTTAAATTTGTTTTGTAGGCAGGTTCTTAAATAGTTCATGAAGTTTGAAGTTTGAGACTGCAGCACCAACGCGCTTTTGGCAGCAGGTGCGTAACTTGCACCTGCGTGCTTTCGGCGGCACGTATACGGACAACGGATGTGTTTGAGTGTGCGTGTGTACAGGAGCGAGGGTGTGAACACGCAGTACAGGAGTGCACAGATGTGCATGGGGAGCACGATGTGCATGGGGCGCACGCTGTCTGTTGATGAGACACAAGATGAAGTCATATGTACAAGTGTACAAAACTAGCCATTTATATTTAAGAAATCAATGGTTTGAAATTTGATACAGGCAGGTTTACTTCTGTAGTTTTATGGCGTTTACAGCTGCATACTGCGGTGGTTGGCACCTGTGGCGCGACGCATGAGGCCGTCCCCAGACGACCTGCTGGACAGGTATAGCATACTGTATACAAACGGGGTGTGTATACGTGTGCGTGTAGACACGAATTTATTAATACATAAAAGCCAGGCGATGGAAATCGTTGTCACTTCCAGAGGTCACAATGTCTTCATCCCCATGGAAACACACACGCGTTGTGTGTCTGATGCCTATGGAGGAAATGACTCAGGATGCATGCAGCGTTGCTGCTGGAGCTGATGCAATGAAGTTGTTGCTGCAATGTCTGTGCAGGCGCGTCGAGATAACGGGCCCCGTGGACCGGAAGATGGTCATCAATGGCCTCAACAGTGGCGCCAGGTGCACATTTGCGCAAGTATACAGTATGTATGCGTGTACGTTCAATGAATTCTCGCTCAAGGCGCAACAGTGGCGCCAGGTACATTTGCACTGGTTATGTATGCATGCATGCATGTACCTAATTGAATTCTCGCTCAGGGCGCGAAAAAGCCCAGATGATCGCTATCAAAGCTTGTATGTATGTACTTTTTGTAGCTATTCCCTGATAGGCACCGGCGGCGTTGGCCGTTATCCCAAACCTTGAGTGTATTTACTTGTGTGTGCCTGGTGTAAGCGGAGGAGGCGCGACAATCACCGCGCCCACCATTGCGTGGCACCCAAAGGCTCTGCTCATGGAGTGAAAGTGAGTGAGTGAGCGTGTCTCTCTCATAGTCATAATCTGTGGGTTGTCATCTTTTATAATGCTAGATTATGCATGCCACATGCTTCAAATGACCATGACATCCATACTGTTGGAAATATGCTACTTCCATGCGTTGCGGTTTGATTTTTATTCATGAGCATATGCTGTGATCGGTTCAGTCATCACAGACTTCGTTGTTGGAAATTTTCACTGGAATCACCGCAAATTTGCTTGGACATGACGTGCCTGCTTGTTCATTCGCCTACACGTTTGCTGCCTCATTGCTGCAAGCCTTAGGCTGTACATATGTTCAACCATTCGCTGTTCGGAGTACTGATGGTGCCCTTTGGCGCATGCTGTCGACACACGTGTGCATACCTCCTGCACTCCCATACTGCCCGCCAGATACCTGTGCACAAGAGTGTGCTGGTTACTATACTTCATTTAAGGCTGCATAGAAGTATGGGTTTTGAAGCCTATCTTCAGGTCACTATCAGTAGCAAGCATGGTTGTTGAGACAATCGCCTCTCAGCTTCCCATTATCAGAGGGAGTCATTCCATGGGTGTCACGGCACCTGCAATGTTTCAGCTAGTGCAACCCGTTCAGTATGACGCATCCTCGCATTTGTTCCGACGCCACAGCACCTACATGGCGGACCTGGAGGACTCCACCAGCCCCACCTGGGCCAACGTCGTGGAGGGGCAGGTCAACCTCTACGATGCGACGCGCGGCACCATCGCGTGAGTGCATCATCTGTCATACTCCTGAAGTATATGGTTGAGCATCGGTCACACGACATGTCTGTTTGTGCCTGCGCCATGTGCCGCCGCATTGTGCCGCCGTGTTGTGCTTGTTATGCGGCTGCATCCATATAATGCATACGCCGTTCGTGTTGTGCGTGCTTTATGCGGCTGCATCCATGTAAATGCATGCTATGGACTGTACGCGTCTGACGGGTTGTGCGGCACCATTGCGTGATTGCTCATGAGGCCTGCTGTAACTATAATATGCGTACGCGCTCAGCATGCTTTGATGTGAATCTCAGCCCTGTGTCTGCCTTGCTTGTAGATACATGCATATAGTTCTTGAGGTCTCGCCATATTTCGATTCAGCCATTTCTGCGCTACGTCAACACACAGCTGCCTCTGACATCAATGACCGTCTTACCTGGAGCTCAATGCTGCCGCCGGCTGCAGCGCTCACACGTGCTGAGCAGTGCTCACCTCTGCTGAGCACTGCGTCGTACTGCGGCGCGCGCAGGTACACCAGCGCGGCCACCGGCAAGGCCTACAAGCTCAACGACAAGACGGCGGTGCTGCTCGTCAGGCCCAGGTATGTACGGCGGTTGGAGACGCGGCGTTGCGCACTAGCAAAGGTAGCACAGAAGGCTGAGAGTCCTTGCCAGACCATGGGTACTGGGCTTATGAGCGTGAACATCACCGAGCACACAAAGAAGAATCTCACCGTCAGACGGTCGAAAGTAACTGTCAAGCAATGCACATTTTTCCAGCACAGGCCTGACACGTGCTATGAAAATGCTGGGTCTGAACCCGCACGTACCAGGTGATTGTGACAGAAGCAGGAATTGTCCATACTTCAATACGGCGCACGCCTGCAAGCATGTCAACGCTGTTGCTGGACTTCAACTCTGCGGTTGACGCAGCGCGATGCATTGTCGTCGAGCCGTGCGATTGTGATATTGCGCGGCAGTGGCGCGGTCATCTGCCCATACATTGCATTCTGACACACGGTACATGTGCACTGCACGCTTTGCAGAGCCAACAACTGCCGCTTTGAGCTGGCATGGCATTCACAACGGACATTTCTGATAGCAGTACCTTTGCAGAACAAGTGATCTGAACAGAGGCAGCCATGATATTGTCAAAATATCATTTTGATGTGTCTTACCCCACTCCTTTTTTTCTTTAGTGACTGTGACTCTGCGCTGCTCCCCTCACGTCCCCCCTGCACACCACCAGGGGGTGGCACCTGGACGAGGCCCACGTAACTGTCAACGGCGCGCGCATGTCCGCCGCCCTGTTTGACTTTGGCCTCTACTTCTTTCACAACCACCACGTCCTTGCGGTCAAGGGCAGGTGCGGTAAGCATATAGTGTGGTACTTTGCATCCTTTCTTACTTTCAAGTACTTCAAATGTGAGATTATCATGGCAGTGACCAGGAGCATCCACTGACAGCCAGGCGGAGTCTTCAGGCACCGTGAAGTACTCTAAGAAGTGGATGCCCGAGTGTGGGGGTATGTAATTATGGCGCAGCTTGAGCGTTGCACGCCGGCTGCATTCGCGCGCCAAAATACGCCGGCTTAGGGCTTTCTTCCATGCGAGTTCATTTCAGCACTGCTGTCCAGATGCCGATGGTCAATTGATGCACGCATGCTCCGCAGTGTACAGTCAGTGCAGGCAGTGCCCAGATCTCGCAGCCTCAGCTGGGCCGCCATCGCGGCCTCCTGCATGGGCTGGAGGGATAGTTTGTGACATGTATCTAGTGTGACGGCAGTGCTCTTCATGTGATGGTGATGGCCGCCATCTTTGCGTAACGTAAGAGCCCACCGTCCCGTCACGTAATGACAAGTGTCTGTGCATACATACACCCGTAGCTGTCTCGGGCTGCAGCGCAAAGGCGGAGACGCCGCACTGCTACAAATAGTCATTGACTCTGTAGCTTGTTGTTCTACGTCTTGATGTAGTAAATTTGCCTCTGCTACAGGCAGCGTTGGTGACATGCCGTGTTTATCATTGAATCCCCTCTCAGCGAGACGCAGGGCTTGTCGCCGAAGCGAAACTCGCCATGTGCCGCTTGCATGTGGCCGCTGCCACATGCTCGTCTTGCGCATCACAGCGCTGGTTGAACTTGAAGCAGTGAGGGAGGCAGCAACTTCCGGTCTGCTTGTGATGATGCGTTGTAATCTTCTGTTCCTCTCTGTACATTGCCTGCAACTTGAATGGCTCTTGGACATATTTTTCTTAACTTGACGCACCATATTTTGCTTTTCCATTTGGTCACAGTGGCCCTTGCTTCTATCTGCCCAAGATGGAGAGTCACCTGGAAGCACGGCTCTGGAATGACGTCTTCAACGCTGCTCAGGTGTGATCAGAGAAGTCCAGAAAGTGTACACTGAATCGCTCGGGACTGGAGTACAACGAGCGGGTCGCATTCGTTCTAGCAGCCTGACCGTAACGCCGACGTAACCCTGACCCCACTGCATCTGTTGTGAAGTCACACATTTGGGGGACAGCCAGATTGGTCAGGCACAATTTAACAGTCTGTGACCATGACCCATGCAGGAGAGCACTGGGAGGGGCGCAATTGTTTTGGCAGCTATGCGTCTGCACGTGCACTATGCGCACACGAGTGAATGCGCATCATTGTAGGTCTGGTGATGGCGCGCAGCATAGCCATTTGATGTGGACGGCGCAGCCTTTTTCGGCAATGCAAACACTCTTTGATTGTTTGCGATGAGTACAACTGAGCAGAGTGTTGCTCCAAGTGCCAGATTCAGTGTCGGCGCAAGCAGCAGAACAGCACAGGCAGTATGTGCGCTAGCACTTTCCGCTTGGCCAAATGTGAAATCACTTGCACTGCAAAGCGGGGTCGCATTAGTAGCGCATGGAATGTCAACCTTCATCTGCACCAAGCGATCCTCCTGCCCAGAAGGCTCGAATCATGAAAAGTGAAACATGGTCACATCTCAATTACCTCAACAAACTCCCGCGGTCACATTTCAGTGAAAATTATCGCGGGTACATGTTGCATGCACTTGAATCGACAACTCTGCCAAGGATGTGTCGAGTGTCAGTTCAAAATTAGAGCGCACCAGAGCTACCTACACCTGCGCCAGCCTCCAAGCCATGATGGACCAGCCTGTGTCGCTTTGACGTGGCGACAGCGCTCAGCAATGATTACACATCATTATTACTACTGGCACTCCTGCTTCCCTCCAGTCGACTGAACGGTTGTCTGTTTTTTTGCACTCTCTGTCACCATCACAAAGATGGTAAAGGGCGTTCTACGCACACACACATACACACCCTTCGTCCACTCATCCACCCCTGTGCGCAATGGACCACTCGTTCTCGCTCAAATTGACGCTGTACTACAACTCCCGGCTGTAACAAGATTCGCGTCCACCTGTGCGCGCTGCACACCCGTTCTCACAAACCTTCACGCCGTTGCCGTACTACAACTTCCGGGCTATAACAGGACTACGTGGGCGTCGAGCGCGGCACCATACGCGCAACGGCACTGCTGGAGACCATCACGGCGGCCTTTGAGATGGACGAGATCCTGTACGAGCTCAGAGACCACTCCACGGGGCTCAACTGCGGCAGGTGAGTGGTCTCCTCGTTGCTTGGTACTTCGAAATATGCAGGTCTGCTGTAACCGCTACTGGCTGCTGACCTCTAATACTTTGAAGTATTCGCTGCAGTATTACAGCGTCACTGGCTCGAGCTCAGAGACCACTCCACGGGGCTCAACTGCGGCAGGTAATTGGTTTTCTCGCAGTGTGGAATGCTGTAATCTCTACCCATATATGAAAACGAATCGGAAGAACGTAGAGCTCTATACATACTTCGAAGTATATATATTTGCTGCAGTATCAGCAGCGTCACTGGCTTGAGCTCAGAGACCACTCCACGGGGCTCAACCGCGGCAGGTACTTGGTCTACTCAGTGGGTGGGTATGTACATCTGTAACTTTCTGGTTGCTGGCCTCGTGTTGACTGCTTTACAGCAGCGTCACTGTCTCGAGCTCAGAGGCCACTCCACGGGGCTCAACTGCGGCAGGTACTTTGATGCCTCACTGCAAGAGTATTTATTGCTGTAGCGGTTTCTGGTTGCTGGCCTCGTGTTGACTGCAGTTACCATACCGTCATGGCCCCATGGGCCCAATTCTTGCCAGATCCTGTATGCGAGCTCAGATATCACTTTACAGGACTCAACTGCGGCAGATGCTTCGCCACCCGGCAGCGCTGGTGCATGTTGCGATGCGTGCTGGACGTTGCCTTTGCGTTTGCTGCGGTACTCTGCTTCGACTGTATGTGCGCTCTTCCTCAGCTGCGGCGGGTAGTTGATCGCCTTGCGTTTTTGTGTATGCCGTCATGTTCGCTCGACGCTGGCCGCTTGTTCAGCGCAATACTGCGCCAGGCCTTGTCGCACTCTGCTGCTCAAGTTGAAGTTCAGCATATGAAGGAGACTGTCACGTGTATACTGCAACTTTTGTTGGACCACTGATGTCGCATTTGCTGCAACACCCACCCTCGGTTTTTGTTGTACTCAGCTGTGCTGCTTGATGGTCAAACATTTGCAGTTGTCTGGTGAGCAAGGAGTTTAGCATCTGTCGGTCCTTTGCCCACGACGCATGGATATTGCAAAGATATAAGGATCCTACCGGAATGTCCGCTGACGTCCTTAAATTACTGCGGCAGGCATTCTAGTGTCAAACACATCTGCACACTGACATACTCGAAGCATATATATATGAAAACGAATCAAAAGATCGTAGAGCTCCAGGTGACAAGGGATGGTTAGCCACAAGTGCCTTCCACCAATATATATATGCACTACATTGCAGATTGCTGAGCGCTGATGCCGCTGTTCGTTGCATGCGCGCCTGGACGTGCGGCGGCAGGTGGGACTACATCTTCTCCTTCATCAAGAAGATGCGCGCGCGGCGCGCGTGCGTAACGCCAGACCGCAAGCACATTGGCATGACTGCGCCCTTCATGCGCGCATACGTGGAGCTGCTGGTGAGCTGAGCGCTGCTGTACTACTACCGATGATGCTTCCGTGAATATTTTCGGCAGAAGCGTAGAAGTTTAGACTTTTGGTTACTACAGTGGTCGCCATCATCGGTTGTCTGTGGTATGTGCACAACAATTGGGTGACGCCGGACTGCAAGCACATTGGCATGACCGCGCCCTTCATGCGCGCGTACGTGGAACTGCTGGTGAGCTGAGCGCTGCTGTACTACTACCGATGATGCTTCCATTACTGTCGAGAAGACTAGGCCAACAGCTGATACACTGGTCACGTTGACTGTGGCATGCGAACAACGCGTGCGTGATGCCGGACCGCAAGCGCATTGGCATGACGGCGCCCTTCATGCGCGCATACACGGAGCTGCTGGTGCGCTCAGCACTGCTGTAATACCACCATGATTTTTTAAAGTTCTCTCAGCTGATGCTATCTTGCAGTTGATTGCAGTCAGCTTTGAGTTCACTTGCAGTTATACAGGTGGTGAGATGCGACGAACGTGGAGCTGCTGGTGAGCTGAGCACTGCTGTACTATCGATGATGCTTCCGTAAATTTCTTAGCAGAAGCGCATACTTTTCGGCTTTCAGTTACTACATTGGTCATCAGTGTTGGTTTTCTGCGGTATGTGCACAACAATTGGGTGGCGCCGGACCGCAAGCACATTGGCAGAACCGCGCCCTTCATGTGCGCGTACGTGGAGCTGCTGGTGGTGAGCTGAGCAGTGCTGTGATACCACCAGGTTTTTTTTCTGTAAAGTTATCTCAGCTGATGCTATCTTGCAGTTGGTTGCAGTCAGCTTTGAGTTCACTTGCAGTTATGAAACTGGTGAGATGCGGCGTATGTGGAGCTGCTGGTGAGCTGAGTACTCCAAGCATCCTGCAAAAGTCCTTTCAGCAGCCGGCAACACTGCTTGCACAGGTGCAGCGGCGGCGGCCACGCCAGAGCTGAGCGTTGCACAGAGCGGTGCATGTATTGTGATGCGGCCACTGGGGCTGTGCATATTTCACTGTCCAGATGAAACCGCCACTTGATTTCCAGTGCCGCGTGGCGCCAACGCCATAAACCCTTTGAAACCTTCATCATTTAAACTTGGGACGACGAAGAGGCGTTTAGCCACAGCACCGAACGCACGCTACGCCAACACTGTGTGCGCGCTGATGGCTCAGCGTAGTTTCGTCTGTTGTGCGTCAGCCCTGGACGCTGCAGCGCTGTTCATGGCAATTCTCAGCGGCGCGCACGCACGACTATGGGTAATAGGCGTAGGTCATGGCACATAAGTAGTCAACTTGAAAGTGTACTTCAAGACTCCGAAGGCGAACATACTCCGTAGTTTTTGTTCCCGCATACATGCTATGATTAATGACGTGACACATTCTCGTAGCCTCCCTCTAGAGGTTAACATATTTTGTAGTACACGGTTCAACAAAGTCTACATGATATGATCCATGACGTGATATATTCTCATGTTCTCCTGTCCCGCGGCGTGTGCACGTGTCTAGACACACATGCTGTGATAATGGCGTAATGTGATCATTTGTTCTCCTACTGCGCGGCGCGTGTGCAGGTTCACACGTGCCACAAGCGCGGCGCGCACGCCATGGGGGGCATGGCGGCGCAGATCCCCGTGAAGCACGATCCCGAGCTCCAGGAACAGGCCATGGCGCAGGTCCGCGCCGACAAGCTGCGCGAGGTTGAGGCGGGCCACGACGGCACGTGGGTCGCGCACCCCGCGCTGGTGGGCGTCGCGATGGACATCTTCAACGAGCACATGCCGCAGCCAAACCAGATTGATAAGGTCAGCTGGGTGTGTATGTATGACTTTAAGCACCTCTCGGCATATATACATGGGGACTTCAAAGTAAGTTATTTGACGGCACGTGGGTCGCGCACCCCGCTTTGGTGGGCGTCGCGATGGACATCTTCAATGAGCACATGCCAAGTGCAAACCAAATTGATAAGGTGATTTCGCGCCCGAATGGAAATTGCACAGTATATAGCATATGAAGTCTCTGCAAATAAACAAGCTACTTGATGATACATGGGTTGCGCGCCCCGCGCTGGCGGGTGTCGCAACGGATATCTTCGACGAGCACATGCCAGGACCAAATCAGATCGACATGGTGAGCTCGTTGTATATTTTTACCTTGAAGCACCCCACAGAATATACATGTGTATATATGGGGATTGAGTTATCTGTACTGTAGAAACATTAAAAACAAAAACATGTCAAGCAGGTGGCACGTGGGACGCGCACCCCATGCTGATGAGCGTCGCGATGGAAACCTTCAACGCTCACACGGCGCGGTCAAACTAGAATTGATAAGGTGAGCGCGTTTTATTATTGCGCCCGGATGAAAAAATGCATCGCATCTTGAAAGGTCAAGTCTATGCATACTTAAGTACCATATTCAGAGAAACATGGGTCGGCTGATGAGCGTTGCGATGGAAACCTTCAATGCGCGCATGCCGCGGCCGAACCACATCGATAAGGTGAGCACACTCATCGCGCCTGCAAATGCATAGTGCAATGGAGCGCAAAGTTTAAGCGCTCTTCAAGTATAATGGTTGATGATACCTGGGGTCGCGCACCCCGCGCTGGTGGGCGTCGCGACAACTATGAACTAACAACAATTAGGTAGACGATCTACGACGGCAGCTTGGGGATCCCGGTGCAGATCAAGGAACGGTCGGCGGTGTGCCCTGAGTACAGCGACTACCGCTACACTGCTCGACACCCCAACGCTGACCTTAGTCACCCCGCAACGACGCAGCTCCAAGTGCTGCGCGCTAGGTACAAGTTGAACCAGTTTTTCTGCGGGCCAGCTCCTCGCGCGTTCCAAGACCTGCTGAACCCGGGCGGCAACGCCGAGGTCAAGATGGTTCACGAAACACATCTGGGGAAACAGGTCGTCAACACGGAAGGTCGTGTCGGCCACTTCATCCTCAGCGAGATAGAGGTTCAGCGGCTGTGCAACAGCGGGCAGGGTGCCTGGCGCCACTGCGCCGATCTCGCGCAGGTGGCAGACGCCATGACCAGGTCAGCTCCCGTATCTCCATGTGCATGTCATCGGGGCCCTTCTTTGTTGGGCACAGCGGGGCCCTTCTTTGTTGGGCACAGCGTTGTTGGGCACAGCGTGCACAACAAAGAAGGGCCCCGCTGACATGTACACGGAGTGTGCAGATTTGCGACATACGGGAGCTGACCTGGTCATGGCGTCTGCCACCTTTGCGAGATCGGCGCAGCCATCCTGCTCGCTGTTGCACAGCCGCTAAACCTCTATCTTTTTGACACGGCCTTCCGTGTTGACAACCTGCTTCTCCAGTTGTGTCTCGTGGTCCGTCTAGACCTCGGCATTGCCGTCCGGCTACAGCAGGTCTTGGAATGCGCGAGATGCTGCCCCCCGAAAATCACTGGCTGTTCTTGGCGCGCAGCGGTTGGAACTGGGTCGTTGCGGGGTGACTGAGGCCGGCATTGGGGCGTCGAGCGGGTTACCGGCGCTTCAAGTTGTTGCACTCAGGGCCGCTGCCGACCGTTCCTTGATCTGCACCGGGATCCCCAGGCTGCCGTCGTAGATCGCCATGCGCAGGGGCGACGGGCGCGGGTGGCCTAGCCCCTAATCCTAACCCCAACCCGAACCCTAATCCTAACCCTTCGCACGCCTGCCGCGTGCGTTGGGCATAAGCAGCATGGCGTCGTCGTTCGAGCCGCCACGGGCGCTGACAAAGCGGTAGTCTGGCGGAAGGTGAGGGTAAGGGTTAGGGTTAGGGTTAGGGTTACTTTTCTAACCCTAACCCTAACCCTAACCCTAACCCTAAGGAGCTCCGCCATCAACTGCGCCTCGAGAGGCGACGCCCGTTAGCACACGTGAGAGAGGTGGCACAGGCCTGCCATACAGGGCGAGAGGCGATGCAACGCACAGGGACGGGAGACGCAGGGGCGGCGTTCACGTCGAGGTGGTCAACCTTGAAGTTAGCACAATCAAAACTATAGCAAGAGGGGCCTGGAGTAAAAATCCTTGTTGACTGAAAAGCTTGTGGGGCCTGTCAAGGGGATGGCTGAGAGTGAAACTTGCTCGACGTGAGAACAGCTTAGCCCCCCAGCGCGACCCTCAGAGAGCCTGGCATGATGCTACTCCACAAGTATGTGCATGTATCTAATGCGCAACCCAACAATTCTGCATTCTGTCCCTCCGGGGTTTCAATAGGACATAACGGCTGTATTGTGTCGGATGAATATCTCGTGCAGCAAGTATGATATTTTTTAGTGGCAGTACGTCAAACTCTATTTGAATTTTTTCCACGGCAACATCGTTGACACCCCATTATACTCCCAAGTACGAGTATTCACGTTTTGTACCTTCTTCAAGCGCCATAGTATTCTACTTTGACTTGCGTTGAGACTGTTTCAAAGTTTAAGTATCATATGTGATGCCACTTGGTGGTGCCGCCCGCGCCTGGTGGTGTCGCAGTGGACGTAATCAGCAAGCATACGCCGCGGCCAGACCAAATCGCCAAGGTGAGCGTGTGTGCAGAGTTTATTATTTCAGTCGCATTCTCACTCCAAGGAGAAAGTTTGCAAACAGGATGTGATCCCAGGAACACACATGCTCATTCTGTGTGAAACTTCAAGCATTGTGTTGTGCGGTATACTACCATGAGTTGCTTGGAGAACTTCTCAACCCTAACCCTAACCCTAACCCTAAGGCCTAGCACCACAGAAACGGCTCAATCCACCTGGAGAGTGCTGCAACTAAGTAGCACTCCTAATGAGTGCACGCCGCCGCCGCCGTTCCTGATCGACTCGGCGCATGAGGCGGTCAAGCGCGTAGTCTGCCCACGTTGTCGTAGCATGGTGAAATATATAAGTTGAGGTGCGTCCTCTTCGCTGTACCTCGCAAGCACCTCACGGCACTGAGCCGTGCTCACGTAGGTGGCGCTACGACAGATTACATTGTTGTGTTTTTTGCACCTCCAGTGCGTCTGCTTGTGCGCGTACAGGCCGCAGCACAGCCGGCGCGCGCACCTGTGCATGCGTACTGATGTCAGGTGGCGTTGCGTCAGGCAGAAGACTGTCGCGGCGAAGTGCAACGATATGCTTCATGCGCTCAACACAAGCTTGCGAGTGCCCCCAAGGCACCTACTGTATAAGCCATGGCATCTGTACAACTTGACGCGTCAGACACAGAGATGCATGTCCAGGGCCTACCACACGCGCGCAAAGTACGAGTGTTCCGACAATTGCGCCTGTCTGTGCACAGTTACTCATCACGCGCTCACAGGCACGTCGCCGCCTCGCCACCTCAGGTGCACCCTCAGTGCGTCTGCTCGTGCACGTCTGTACCGCAGCACAGCTGACAGATGGCACACACTGACGAGAACGCGTATATCGACGTGACGTATGAAATGGAGATGGCAGACACAGGTTGCTTCTCCATGCACAGCATGACTGTTTTGAAAAATATGCGTTCGTAACAATAGCGCGCTCACAGGCATGCTGCCGCCTCGCCTGCCGCAGGTGCCCCCCTGCAGCGTCACCGCGAGCGACCTGCTGGCGGTGCCGACGTTAGGGACGATAACGTCAGCAGGGCTGACTGAGAACGTGGACGTTTGCCTCGAGGTACATGCACACGCATACGCACACTCATACACACATACATGCACACATACACACATACATGCATATATCCATCATACATGCATACACGTTTATGTATATTTCTACATGTGCACACATGTTCATCCTGATTTGCATTCTGACTTGACGCATCAGCTTGAAGAACATGATTGTGAGGCAACGTTGCACACCCATTTGTGAAATGAACAATACGTCAACAACAGGAAAAATTACTGAGAGCCCAGATGATCAAAGATCGCTTCCGAGTCTGCACACTTTGCATATATATATGTTTGTGAGCTTAAGCGCTCCGCCTTCGCCGCTCCGTGCGCGCTTCCACTCCTCCGTCAAATCGCAGTACGTGGCGGCCTGGCTGAGCGGCAACGGGTGCATACCCATGAATCACAAGGTGCGGTGGCACGACACCACCGGCAATTTTGCCATCATGCTGTAATGTATCGACGATGTACGTCTGCTTATTTAAACATATCCCATTTTCTGGGCTGCTTGCCGGGCCTTAAGGTCGAAGTCAATGTGGCAGTTATGAATCACAAGGTGCGGTGAAACGACACGACCGGCAATTTTGCCACCATGCTGTAATGTATCGACGATGTACGTCTGCTTTTTTAACCATATCCCAGTTTCTGGGCTGCTTGTCGGGCCTTAAGGTCGAAGTCAGTGTGGCAGTTAGGACAGGATGCGGGGCAGGGTCAGGGCTAATCTGTCGCGTAATGTTTGTTAGTCCACTGGTTCGGGCACCGCCATAAAAAGCATGGTCGTGCATGAACATGGACGGAGTGACAGTAGCACTGCTCAGCAAGGTCTCAACCTGAGCGCTGCCCCAGGGCACGCATGCGTGTTCCACCATATCATGACTGTAGTTTGGAGGTGTTGGTGCGGGCTGAACAGGACCAGGACGTTCGCACGCCTTACGCACCGCGAAAGAATCTCAATGCTTCCTGCCTTTCCTGCACGCGGTTGATCCGAGCACCGGTGCTCCTCCACAACGCGAAACGGGTGAACGTGTGCTGCGCTGCATGCTTCGATGAATGCCGCACACACCTGCGGGCGACTGCAACTTGCTTGGACCCTATCACAGGGTATATTCTCAGCGCGCATGCCTCAGCTGCACAGTGAACGCAGAGTCACTTCCTAAGCGGAGGGCATTGATGCAACGGGCACTCCGGGCTCGTTGCCATAGCCGCTGCAGAGCGATGCACATGTGCGTGGTCCTGGGCACATGCTAGTTATTGCAATGCACGTGCCGTGCACCCTTTCGTTCAACAGTAGTATAGGCGTTGTCATGTACGTTGAAGCGCTCGCCGTAATTTTCCACAATCTCTCAACTGCTCCTCAAGTTGACAAACTCAAAAACACGAAAAGCGCCTCATCGCAAAATCTCGCCTGTCACGTGTGTTCTGCTTGCGTGCAGATGGAGGATGCTGCAACGGCCGAAATATCACGTGTGCAGGTACGCTTCTTGGTCAACAAAGGCTAACGACCTGTGCATGGATTCAGGGAGTAGTACACTTCAAAGTATTTTGCGCGCGTTGCGCATGTTGCGCGCTTGACGGCAGCAAACGCTTTGGGCGAGCGATCTCGCAAAGTGCAGTCTGCGCATGAGTCGTTCGGGCAAGCTCGCTGTACAGGCGGATGCAAATGCTATTGCGCACCCTGCCTCTGGGGCCCAGTGAAGCCCGGCGTGCACACTTGCATACATACATACACCGTGCACCTGTAGTGGCGAGCGGAGCAAGCAGCCTATCCGTCTTGCGCTGTACCTTGGGGTCAGGGTCACGGACAGGGTTAGGATTAGCATTCGACAACACTTGAGCTTCTTCATCTGCTGCGGACGTACAAAACACCCTGAGGTCTCTCTGTCTCTGCAGGACGACTTGCTGGACAGTACCCGTCAAGAAGTGATGCGCGTGCTGCTTCCTCCCCCTGGACTCCTCGCAAAAAGGACACATTCCGAGGCCTGTTCCCCTTTCACCTGTCGCGCAGGTGTGGCAGTGGGCGGAGCACGAGGCTGTCATGTCTGACACAGGCACCGCGGTCACCAGGGACATTGTGAAGCAGTTGGTCAGCGAGAGGGGCGTCAAGTTTCAGGTGATGCTCAGCTGGTGCGCATGATTCTGGGCTAGAATGAGAACTAGGGTTAGATCAAGCTTAGGTCAGGCTTGGACTGCACTCTGTAGTTGTTGTGGAAGGTTGTGTCTCTTCGTCTCCATGCATACGGTATGTAAAGCGTACTCCAATAGCGCGCGCTGCGGCCAGTGGTCAGCAGCTGATGTGCGATGCTGCTGCGAAGGACTGTGTGTGCTGATGTACCCACCCCTATGCGCAATGCTCACAAGTGGTCAGCAGCTGATGCACGATGCTGCCGCGCAGGGCTGTGCGTGTTGACGTACCCACCACTATAAGCATTACGTGCCATCTGTGTGTAGGGCGTCATTTAGGAGCACCTGTCCCTTTGCAGCAGGTCGACTGCTTGCACCAGCACATTCACGCACTTCTCATGATGCGGGTGCAGCACGGGATCCTATGGGCGTCTCGCAATGCCATGCGCAAGCTGTTGCCAAAGTGATCGTGGTGTATGCACTGGTCACGATTATGCACGCACCGTCTTTCAGCGAACCAATTTCTGCCACTATTTGCGGTGAATGTCATCCACAGGTGCGTGACTGGCGAAGGAAGCGAGTTGCCATTTGCACCTCTCTGGCACACTTGAGCATGTGTGATGTTCCAAGTCGTGAATATACCCAGTGCCCCATCGGCTTTTGACTCATGCACCTGCTTCATGAAATGTTGCAATGCGCTAGTATGGCGCAATCGTTTTCTGGAGCGGTCACGCTTAGACGCCGGACATAGTGCCCGATCGCGTGTGGACTGTGGATTCCTGTCAGAAATTTAACATAGTGCCCGATCGCGTGTTAATTGTGCGTTTCTGTCAGGCGGAAGCCCGCGAGTCCGGTGATGTCCAGCGCCTGCGGTCATTTGCCCTGGCCACCAAGCTGGTAAGCGGGGATCCATCATGAATATATGCATCATGAATGCATTGAATGCTGGTTGCCGTCATGCTTGGGACACCAGGCGTTTCACAATTTCGGCGCTTGCTTGCACACCACTTCAGCAGCACTTGTGAAAAAAAAATTGCGATATGTGTGCTTGCTATCGCTCAGACTCCTTGCATCAAGGGATTGCCCCCCTGCTTGCCCCTGCTTGCTGCCCTGTGCTCCAAGTGTCTGACCATATTGTCAACCGGCCGGCAACACATAAACACCAAAGTCGAGCGACGTATCTGCATTATGTCGTACATTACCTTGAGGTATATCGGCAGCGCGAATAAACCGCACAGTGGGTCCGAAGCCAGCTTTGATTTGGTTGGGAGTACAGAGCAGCACGCGAAATAACCCAAACCTAAACCTTAACCCTAAACATAGCTGCGCGGAGGACCAGAAATTGGCTCTAGTGGGGGTTTTCCCTGAGTTTGTGTCAGGCAAGGGCGAATCATTTGCACCGTCTCACCGTCTCATCATGCAGCTCAAGACGTAGCACTCTTAACTTAACTTCAACTCCAACTGTAACTGCAACTGACACAGGTGCGCGACATGATGACGGCGCCGCAGCTGGACGAGTTCCTCACCAGCATTGCCTACAATCACATAGTCACCGCGGCGTAGCCATCGCATTCAACGGATTGGGCGACGAGATGCGGCAGTGCTCACATGAAGTGCATCTAAGGACACGCACGTACGCTGTGAGATGGACAGTTCGGAGGAGTCCTTGCTGTTGAGCAGATAAAAGAGGCTTCATGAGTGCGTCTGGCGTGGTGTCAGAGGCGCAATGCGGCGAGCGTTGCGCAGTGCAACAGAGTGCGACGCTGAATTTTGGGTTTCAGCAGAGTAGGCGCCAAGAAGGCACTGCTTGCTTGCGCAGTTTGTCTTCCAATTTTGGTTGGCGATGCATACGGATGTTGGTTGGTGTGCCCCGCTTGCAGCGACCATACATGCTACTTAGAGTACACGATGACGATGCCTCTTGCCTATTTTTGTTGCGCGTTGTTTTATTTCTCTATACATATGCCAATCTTATCAAGATCTGTGGCGTTGGCACAATTATGCATTCGCAAATGCACTTGTAAACCAACATGGGCAAGATGATGTTGTGACGTGCAATTGTGACGTGCAAACAATGCCTATTTTGCGCTGATTGACACTACTATGCACCTGCTCTGCAAACATAGCATTGCGGCAAGTGGTGAATCAGCATTCGCAGGTGTCACGAGCACTTCCATTGCTTCAATGCATCCCTGAAAGACAGACTTGCACGCGATCACAGTGCTTTTCTAAGGTATGCGTACACGCTGCGTCCGCAGCGCGTGCGGTCAGTGATCATTGCAGAAACTGCGCAGTTCGCATCATGTCAGTTCAGTTGCAGCAGACACCACTCTTCTTGGCGACCAGCGCACAGAATGCGCAGTCCAAATCGTGTCATTTCAAATGCGCCAAACATCACACTTCTCGGCAACAGCAGTGCCGCGGCAGCGCCTGCTCATTCCTCGTGCCCAGAAGCGACACTGCCGCAGATGCGCGTTTGCCACCGCAAAACGACATCAAAGTGCTTTTCGGCATCGTGCGGATGTCGAAGGACTTCTACAGCGCGAGTTTTGACTTCCCCTTGCCTCTCAGTTTTGACTCCCCCTTGCCTCTCCAAACCCCATAAGCCCGGCAAAATCGCTGCTCATTCGCGCTGCCAAATCTGACAAAGCGTCATCACACTCGGCATCGCAAGGAGGCGCGTGCCGGGTGCTGCAATGGTCCCCATACTGTGTCTCCCCCCCCCCCCCCCCCCCCCCTGCCCCCCTTCCTCGCATCATTCTGCGTCCATGTTCGCCCCCCTTTCCCTCTGCGTTCGCTGCAAATCTGTCTGCTCGAGAGCCGTCGACACCGCATGTACTTCTATATGACCTGCACCTGCACCCATCTGTATCCCACCCACAGGCGTTGGCCTCCGTCAGGCATGTATGCGCAGTTACTGTAACAGTGGGCCTGAGGCTGCTGCGCCCCGCTTGCAGCAGCCGGCGCGGCAACGTGCTGGCAGGCGACTGCGCGCTCGCTGCCGCTGCTGGCTGCCACTGACACAAGCGCTGCTGCTGCCACTGATGCTGTCGCTAGAGCTGCTGATTGACACTGCCGCTGCAGGCCACCACCTTCACCGCCATCACCACCTCTGCTGCCCTGTCGAATGCGCTGTCTGTGCAGCTGTCACCGCCTTTGGCGATACTTTTGCTGCTGCTGCTGCTGCTGCCGCCGCCGCAGCGGTGCAGCGAAAGCATGCCGCCGCCACCGCCGCCGCTGCTGCTGATGCGCACACGCTATTCAAATCAGCTCCTCTCCTACCCGTACGGAGCACCTGACGCAGCAACGCCACGAACGGGCGGCGCTGACAGCGGCGCACGCGACTGCCCGCGCTTGGCAGCCTCCAGCGCCAGCGAAAGGCTGGTGATCTGCGATTGCTGCGACACGAGGAGGCGCGACGTGCCAACCGCATCCTGTCGCAGCCGCTCGTTCTGCGTCATGAGCAGCGCAATGAACTTGTCGCCGCCGTCGATCTGCAGGCTCGCCATCGCCTGCGCGGCGCTGATGTACGTAGCGAGCGTCCCGGCGTGCGCGCGCAGCGCTGCGCGCAACGCCTCTATCGCTCCGGCCGCGCGCAGCCTGGCCGTGTTGGCGTCGGCGGCGCGGCGCAGGAGTCGCACCGCGTCGCAGGCGTGCCGCTGCAGCTCCGCGTTGCCCCCGTACTCCCGCATGCACGCCACCACCGCGTCGCACGCCCCCGCCTCGCCGAGCGCTGCGCCGTTCGCCGCGCCGCTGCCGCCACCGCCGCTGCACAGCGCCGCCGCCGCTCGCACCGCCAGCTCCCGCACCGCCGCCGGCTCATACCCCTCAAACTCCGCACGCATCGCCGCCGCCACCGCTGCGCACGCGCCCGCCGCGCCGGCCTGTGCCGCGACCGCGCCGCCGCCGGCTTCGCACAGGATGCGCAGCGCCGTCAGGCAGCTCTGCTGCACGGTCGCATCGCCGCTGTGCACGCGCAAGCCGGCGAGGATGGCTTCACAGGCGCCCGCTGCGGCCGCGCGCGCCGCGGCGGCGGCAGCACTGCCGTCGCCGCCGCCGCACAGCGCCGCGAGCGCGTCCGCGCACGCTTCCTGCACGTAGCAGCTCGCATGCGCGCGCATGCTCGCGACCAACGCCTCACAGCCGCCGGCCGCGACGATGCGGCCGCGCGCCTCGGCGCCGCCGGCGGCGCACACGGCCGCGAGCACATTTGCGCAGCACCCCTGCAGGTGGACGTCGGCGTGCGCGCGCATGCTCTCGAGCGCCGTCTCCGCGCCGCCGCACGCGCTGACGCGCAGCGCGTTGGCGGCGCTGCTCTCGCAGAGGCAGCTCAGCGCGTCCGCGCAGGTCACCTGCAGCTGACGCGCATCGGCACGCGCGCGCATCGCCGAAAGCAGCGCCTGGCACCCTCCGAGGGCCCCGATGGCGGCGGAGCGCGCCTCGTTCTCGTAGGCGAGGCGGCCGAGCAAGAGCGCGCCGTGCCGCTGCAGCGCGGCGTTGCTGGGGTGCGCGTGCATGGCCGTCAGCACGGCGGCGTCGCCGCGCGCGTCCGCGATCCTGCGCGCGTTGCCGTCGCCGTGCTGGCAGAGGTGCAGCAGCGCCATCGTGCCGAGGTGCTGCAGCTTCGCGTAGGTCGGCCGCGCGAGCATCGCGCCGGCAATCACCTCACACCCGCCGCCGCTGCCGATCCTCTCGCCGTTGGCGTCGCTGCCGTCGCTGAGCACCGCCAGCGCCCACGCCCCGTGCTGCTGCACCTCATCGTCAGCGCCGTGAGTGCGCATAGCCGAAATGACGGCGTCGCATGCGCCGGCTTCGCCTGCGGCGGCCCGGCAGGCGCTGTTGTGGCCGCACAGCTGCACGATCGCGTGCGCGCCGTGGTACTGCACTTCGGCGTCGCCCGGGTGCGCGCGCATCCCCTGCGCCAGCGCCTCCAGAGCGCCAGCGGAGCGCCACCGGGCAAAGTTGGCGCAGCAGTCGCCGCACTGCACCATGACCTCCGCGCAGTACCGCTGCACGTCCGCAACTCCAACGAGGGCGCGCATGCTCTCCACGACAGCCTCGAAGCCCCCCGACTCAGCGAATGCCATGCTGCCGCCTGCCTCGAAGAGCTGCGCCGCCGCCTGAGCACAGGACACCTGAACATCCGCCTCGCGCGGGTGGGCGCGCATGCCAGCAACCAGCGCATCGCAGAATCCCGCCCACAGCCTTTTGCTGATTGGCAGCGTTGGGGCAGCACAGGCTCTCGATCGCCGCAGCACTGTGTTGCTGAACTCGGCTGTCGTTCACGTGGGCCTGCATGATTTCCACAATTGCTTCACACGCCGCAGTATCGCCAAGCGGCTTCCTGATGACGATGTTGTCGACGCACAGCGTGTGCAGCTCCTGCAGAGCTTGTTGCACAGCCGCCGCATCATCGCGACGATCGTTCAAACGCTTGAGCACAGAGCCGATCGTGTCGTGCCCATCGATGGCCTTCAGGCCTTCATGCTCAGTGTTTTGCACCACTTGATGTTCAGCCGCGAACTGCACACGGCGCTTGCCAACACCGCTGCTGCCAGTTCCAACAGCACTATCCTCCGCCGTCTTGCGCTTCACCATGGCTGCTGGCTGTGATCTGATCTTTAGCATCGGATCTTTTTTTCGCGCGCGCTTTTTTGAATCGAAGGTGACTCTCCGAAGTCGAAGTTTGAACCCGAAGTTTGTGACCTTCGCGACGACGAGACGACAAGCGGGATGAGGCCTCCAGAGCCGCAAGTCTGTGGGCCGGCGTGTGTTCAAGGACGGCTCGGATCCCGACCAAGCCGACTTCGAGTGAAGGACTTCTGCAGGCCTGGAGCCTGAGGTTGAACTTCGAGCTGAACTCTGTGCGACGAATGCGGTCCGATTCTCGACCGACTGAGGCAGCGGCGTCGACTAGGTCAGCCCGAGCGAGCCAACACGCAAGGCAGCAAGAACCTCTGAGTGGCGACCTCGTACCAATGCCGATCACCGA
The DNA here is from genome assembly GCA_017506865.1 of Tribonema minus. Classification (NCBI taxonomy): domain Eukaryota; class Xanthophyceae; order Tribonematales; family Tribonemataceae; genus Tribonema; species Tribonema minus. The sequence goes on along the minus strand of JAFCMP010000335.1, from coordinate 930,357 downwards.
CGAAGCTAAATTGCGGGCACACGATGAATCGACGCCGCCCCTTCCAGCGCCTGCGTCCGATGGCAACGACAGCATCTGCAGCAGCAGTATAGACGAGCACATGTGCCCGGTTTGCTGGGACTTGTTTTGTCGGCCTGTATCCCTAGCATGCGAGTGTTAGTGTGATGGCATCAGGTGCTGTCCAGGTGACGGCTGATGCATGCTGACGACCCGTGTTAGCATGTGCGTGGGCAGGCAACATATGTTGCAGCTGCGAGAACAACGGTCATCATCCAGTGGCTTCAAGTGCCCCACCGTTTTGCGTCACACGCTGGCATCATGTGCTGGTGCGGCCTTGGGATGACACACAGGCCCACCGGTTCGGGACTCTGGCGCCACCCTGCATGCAGCATTATGCTGAGCCTACTCTGTGGCACCGCAGCCGCCTCCTCCCCCGGTGCAGAGCTACCGACCAGTGGAGATCCCCTCAGTACATACCATCTGTGCTGAGCATCTTGGTTTTTGCCCTCGATGCTGCTGCTACACGCACATCCCCCCCCCCCCCAGGCGGCCACAGGCTGTGTGAGAAGTGCTGCGCGCTGTTCTTGGAGGGGCAGCTGCGCGACAGGACGGCGATACCCGCCTGCCCGGCAGGGTGTCAGTGCTCCGTGGGCTACGCGCTGCCGCACCCCACCGGCGCGCTGTCGGAGTCCCTGGCAAAGACCTTTCCGCAGGACTGGGCGCGACGTGTGCGCCAAGGTGAGCGCTGCCACACGCCACAGGCTGCAGCAGCAGCAGCAGCAGCAGCATGTGCGCCGTTGCTTGTAATATGACGTACTACGGCGCCAATGTGAGCGCTGCCACGAGTCTGCTGCATTTTCGCCGCTCATCATATGCACAGCCGGCTGCTTTTCTCTACTTGATGGCCATCATAAGATGCATTGTACGCCGCGACACGTACGGCACGTCGGCAACGCACGCGGCGGCAGCGGCGCAGCGCAAAGGCTGGCTGGGTGCGCCAAGGGCTTGGCAGCCTGGCGATGGTACTGGCGCACTGTAGCATTGTGAGCGCGGCGCTATGCATAACATGCTCGCCAGCACAGTCCAAGCTCCTAGGGCGCAACGCAGACTACGCTGCTGCGTTGACGCAAACTTTTCGAGTGCATAGGTAACCCGGCCTCCCCTGGGCCTTTATAAACACAAGTCCATAGGTACAGACCGCAGCATTCGCCGTGGTAAACGAGGGCGCCGCCTCTAGCCGCATTCTCTGCGGTTCATGCGGGCGGCCGGGTGATCCACGCTAGTCACTCGCCGTGTGCGTCTCAATCGCGCGTGCGGAGGCGGCGTGAGCGAACTCCAAGTTGAACAACTCATCAGAACTTCTTGCGCAAGCGCTGAGTTCACGCAAGCACCTCATCGCCGGAAGTTGTGCCCCACGTCATTTGCTCCGCAGCGCTGGTGCCGTTGTTCCTTTTGCGACAGGCAACAGAATCATGTCTGCAGGCAGCCCTTTCATTTTGCAAAAGTTGTCAGATGTGCCTCCCTACAGTTTCCACGCCACCGCAACTGCGTGCGCGGTGCAGACGCTGAGCACACGGACCTGATACAGCACGTGCGCGAGCGCGCCGAGGCGGCGGAGTCCCAGATGCAGCAGCGCTGCGCGCAGCAGGCGGCGGGGGCGGCGCATGCGGGCATCGTTCTGGCTGACCTGAATGCTGTGGCTGCCGAGGGGGGGGAGGGGGCGCAGGGGGGGCAGGGGGCAGAGGGGGGGGAGGGGGCGCAGGGGGGGCAGGGGCAGAGGGGGGGGAGGGGGACCAAGCGCCAGCACTGCATGTGAGTAGTGGAGGCATGTTTTTCATGTACTTCTGCTTCACATGTGAAATTCAAGTGAGCCAGCGTGGTGAGCCAGCATGAATGACTGTCGGTGGCATCAGCAGCATATCGGCCGTAGAGCGAGCACTGACGCATGAGTGGCGCAGTAAGAGGGTTTGAGATCTGCGCATTGACACCACAAATTTTTGACGCCGGCCCAGGTGCCGATGCGAAGGGCGCGCCGGCGGCATCAGCGAGGCAGAGGCTGACAGCGGTAATAACGCTGCGCTGACCAGGTACAAAGACAAATCTTTCTATAGGTTGCTGAAGCTAGTTGTTTGTTTACTGTTCACATTGTGCTTCGCGCTTTGCTGACGTGCTCTCGTTACTTGGCCGCAGGCGCGCATGGAGATGCCGCCGATGCGACCGGGCCCCACGCGCTTCCACATGCGCGTCGGCGCCGTCCTGTGCCTGGGGTTCATAGCGCTCCGCGTCGCGCTGCTCAGCGGCTGCCGCCCCGGCGGTGCTGCCGCCGCCGCTGCCGCCGCCGCCGCCGCCGTGGCGGTGGAGCAGCGCTCTGTGGTGTCACGCGTGCCCCCCCCTCTCTATGCGCCCCCCGCAACGACGTGCCCGCGCGACAACCCCGGTGCCGCTGCTGCACGGTCTGCCGCGGCGTTCTCCGCATCCACCTGGACGCTCCACGACTACGCCGCCGCCCGCAAGGCGGCGGGAGTGCCGCCCGCAGCGGCGTGCGCGCACGGTGAGCTGAGCGCTGCCGCTGCGTGCGCCGCAGCAGCAGCGGGCAGCAGCGCATATGGCGGCGGCTGCGGCGGCGGCGGCGGCGCTTGGCTCTTCGCGTCCGACCTGACCCTCCTCGACTACCTTGGGAGCCTCGCGCCGCTGGGGTTCACGCTGTACCCATTTGTGCACCCGCGCACGGCGGCGCTCTACACGCTGCTCGATCCGCTGCGCGCGAGCTACGGCGCCTGCGCGGGCGGCGGCGCCCTCCGCCGCCTCTACGCGCCGCTCGTCGACACGCTGCCGCGCGCGCTGCCGCCGCCCGCGCGCGCCGCCGCCGCCGTCCTGCTCGTCGACGCCGCGCCGCTGCTTGGCGCGCTGCCGCTGCTGCACCTCGACCCCAACCTCCCCGCCATGCCCACCGCTACCGGCGACGGCGACGCGGGCGCCGAGACGTGGCGCCAGCGACGTTTTTGGTTCGGCTGGCTGCTCGGGCAGCGCGCGATGGGTGCCGACATTGTGTTCATCGCGCTCGTGAAGCTCATCTGCCTCACAATTGCGAGCTGGCGCTGCTACGCGCGCCTGCTGCGCGGCGCCGCGCCGCAGCTGCGCGTGCTGCCGATCAGCGCGCGCTGCGCGCGCGCGCTGCGGACGCGGGCGGACTGGTACCTGGAGGACATGATGTATGTGTTTGTGTTCCACCCGGTGAGTGGCGAGGCTCCGGTGCAGCGCTTCCAGAGCTGTTGCAGCTTGTGTTGCGGCGGCCTGAGCACATACATTGAGCACGTACATGAGAAGAAGCGCCTGCTACAGGAACGAAGCGCACCGCAGGCGGCAAAACGCCGCTTGCCACGCTTTGTAATGGAAGTGCGTTTGTCTGCGCATCGATTGCGCCCGAGGCGCAGCACACGTTTGCTGTCTCCAGGCCCTGTACTTCGCCGTGCACTTAGTATGGCGAGGTAGCCCCTCCCCCAGGGACAGACGGCGGAGCACACAGCACCCTTTGTCGACGCCTGTGGCTTCGCTGGACTCACATCGTCCGCTCCCCCCCTGCCCCCACCCCCCCACCCCTGTCCCAGTGTCTGTACGCGTTCTACAAGTACCGACTGTCATGGAAATTCCGCCTGGTCATGGGCGTTGGCTTCTTGTGGATGGAGGTTGTACAGATGCGGCTGCTCGCGTGCGTGTGCGCGCTGCTGCTGATCGCGCCGCCGCCGCTGCGCCGCACGCGGCGGTACGCGGCCGCGCGCAACCATGTGGCTCGCTGGTGCCATATGCGCTTTGGCGTTGACTTCACTGATGATGATCGCGTAGACAAGATGGCGCGGAGCAACTGGTAGGCCTTGAGGCCACGAAGAAACGAAAGTGCGCAGGCACCTGCGGCGGGGGCAACGCGCGACGAAGCCGCCGCTGCGCAACGCGTCTCTGAATGCGGCAGCGCTCTGACATTTGCATTCCTGTAGCTGGTTGGGCGAGAGAGGCCCAGAGGGCGTCTGTGAGCCCTGCTGCTGCCTTTGCCCTGCGCGGTGCCCCTGCCCACTGTCTGGTACGCTCGGGTCGCACTCAGAGCAGCAGCACTCGCAGCAGCAGCACGGCGGCAGCGCTCGATATTCTGACATGTGGTTCAGACATGGCGCCTGGTGTGATGAGAACAGGGTGTGCCATTTTGTGACGAGAGTATGTCAGTTGTGCACAGTGAGGGCTTTCAATGCAACATGTACAAGATCGTCTGCATCGTCTGCGTATGCATGCTGCTTCATGCCTCGCACTCTAGTCAGAGCTTGCTGCGCCACATTTGTGCTGAAAGCCGCATTCGCATACAGACCGTGCCCAGCCTTGCACCTACGTAGTATACAATCCTGCAACCACGCAACACAACTAGGGCTCGTGCCACAGCGGTTACGAGGCAGCCCCTCCCCCCCCCCTCGCAGGTGAAACCAGTCTCCAAATGAGTGGTGGCGCTATATCTAATCCTACAGTTACATCTGCAAGCGGTGAACCGTCAGTGCTCACAGGCGAGCTCCTCCGCCTCAGCCACAACAAATGTCCGCATCGAATGTCTTTGCTTTCCAGCACTCCGAGCTCTAGAGTCTGCATCCAAGCGCACCTGCTCCGGGGCAGCGGATCGCAACAGAGCGCTGCGCGATCGCGGTGGCATTGCTGCTCATTGCTGGGACCGCTCACAACTGGCAACTTGCAACACGGGACTGCACACCTCTCCCTGCTGCCGCACTTGGACGTGCAACCTTCAAGAGTGCCATCACACGCCAAGCATCTACAAGGCGTTCTGCTAACCATCCTTCCCCTGCATGCTCAGCTTAGACGTAGATTGATCAGTGTACACATGATACGAAACAACTTGTGTTGGACTGCTTTGCCACGGCGACATGTGTGCAACAGGAAGTCGAACCAGGCACAGCGCTAGTCACATCAGTGTGATTCATATGCACATGTCATACTTGTATATAGTAGAACGGGAACAAGTGCACGCAACGCCAGACAAAAATCATCAACAGTGGCATGAGGTTACTCATTACATGGCACACTCACACACAAGGCACCGCTGTAGCATCGAAAGGCGGCATCGTGCCTGAGGGACCGTGACTGCAATCGCAACACACAAGGGACCGGCGCCAATTGCGCCGCGCAAACCGCTGCGAGCAGATGCACCACGCAGCATCACACCAGTTGAGCGAATGCGCAACCGCTGCGGCGTGCGCTGACGCACCCTGCGCTGCGGCCGCCGCCTTCGAGCAGCGCAGCGTCGCGAGAGCAGGTGAGACACATGGGTGTCAGTACTGCACGGCACGGGGCCATGTGCATACACACGCCCTGCTTGCGCCGCCGCCGCGCCCCGCACAGAGGCACGCCGTCGAATGCCAAGCTGCACACAGCAAAAACGGAGAACGCCGCAGCAGCGCACCGCACTGCCAATGGGCACGTCACCACTGCAACTCACGACTGTACATACGCAACTTCAAGTCGGGCCCCGATAGAGCCCCGCAACCCCAGGGGTAAGGTGACCGTAGCCCCAATGAACCCGCTAAGGGGGCCTCGCCGTAACCGCTTCTTTTTGTTGTCCTACACACAGTCGTGTCAGGGGCTGCATGGGGAGGAGTGTGCGGCGCCGCATTCGCAATGCGACCGCCAGAAGACGCTGCGCAGCAGAAGCGCGCTGCTACCTCAAGGGTGCAGCGGCAGCCGCCATCATCTATTCCGCCAATGCTGTCGCACCCCCCCTTCCGCCGTCGCGTCCCGCCGTGTGCTCGGGCGGCAGCTGCTGCCACCGCAGTCGCATTTCGCTGTCCGCAGACGCAATTTTCGTCGCCTTCCGTGTGAGCTTCAGGTGTGTGCCAGTGCTACCGGTGTGGCGCGTGCCACAGGCTGTGCGCTGAGGCTGCAGTCACCGGCTGGGTGTGCGCTGGTGGAGCAGCGTCAGCGCTGAGCCGCCAGCCGCACGCACCCCCCTCGCAAAAGCGCTGTAGCCATTATCCTGCCCCTGTTCCCCCCAGCCCCCCTGCCCAACAAAAACCACCCCCTACGTCCCCGTCAACATGGAACAGCGCCCTGACGAGCATTCACCGATGCTCGCTTTGCAAATGCTCACAGGAGAAATGGCAGCTTGGAGCGGGCGTGGGGGGTGAGGGCATGAGGGCAGCAGTCGCCACCGTACAGACTACTTGGGGTGGGGGGGGGGGGGGGTAAGAGGGGCGGGGGGGGGGAGTGTGCGGCGGCGTGGGGGGGGGGGGGGGGGAGGGGGGGCACCACATGTCGTGCAGGTACCGAGATGTGCAAGGCACATGTGTCGACAACACCTGGATGCACAGGGAGGCCACGCCGGGCAAGACACCCCCTAGCTCTCCTCAATTGACCCTTTGCCAGAAGCAGGGGCACAGTGCACACGCCAGGGCCACTGCACAAGCAGCAGCTGCACGCTCGTCAAGAGGCGAGCTCAAGTGCCTTTGGCGTTCGTTGGTCTGCCTCCCCCAACGTTCCAGAGGACCTGGACCACTACTCCCCCCCCCCCCCCCAAATCCCACCCGAGCAAGCCGAAGGATATGCGCAGGGGCAGATACGGGGGAAGGGTGGGGGGGGCAGAGAGGCGCCTCAGTGGTAACGATGGCGACAACGCTGGGGGGGGGGGGGAGGGGGCTGTGTTTGGGAGGGGGGGGGGAGGGGGGCTAGCACGTGCCGACCTGCGCGCGGAAGCGCTCGTCGCAGCGGCGCAGCTTCTCGAGCGCCTTGCAGTCGTGGAAGAAGACGCTGGACTTGCGCGCCCACTGCGGCATCGTGTCGAGCGAGCACTGGCACCCCCACAGGCGCGCCGTCGTGATGTCGTCGATGGTGACGATGTCGCGGTCGACGCCGAGCAGCCACGAGCCGACGGTCACGTCCTGCGGCGACGGCGTTTGGGGGGGAGCGGAGGCAGCGTTGTTGTGGCGTCATCGCATCGCGCAATCGCAGAGTCAGAGTGGAACACCAAGCGAAGCACGCGCTATGGGCAGGCTCTGCCTGCTACCGTACTGCTACTGTACTGTACTGTACTACATTGTACTGTACTGTACTGCACTGTACTGTCAGTGCGGTCGCAATGTTCAACATGACCCGAGCGTCACATCCTGAAGCAGCTGGTGGGCAGTGTGTCGAAGCGCGAGTCATGGTGCCAACGGGCGCGTCACCGTATGGAGCGTCACTTGCAAGGGGGGGCGCGCATGATTGCCAAGAACACGCCCCAGGTTGTGTGAATCTCACAACTCCCTTGATTACCTCATTCTGGAAGGTGACCCAATGTGGGCGATGTGGTGTGCCCCTCATGGACACCACAAAAAAACCATGCACAACAAGCGACATGACGATATCTCGAAGCAGGAGCCAAGTGACATACTTTGCAGTACATGGCTGTCGTAAGGTGTGGGCGGGCCCTGGAAACTGCCAAAGACCACTCCCTGTATTCGAAGAACATCGCCACTCTTGGGCTTATTTACCTCATTCTGGAAGGTGACCCAATGTGGGCGGCCCAGGTTGAGGAACTCCACCAGGGGCTGCGCCAACACGTAGAATGCACCCTGCAGCAAGGGACCAGACAACATGGCACTTGAGCTATTGCCTGTGGCAGCTATCGTGTTAACGCAGCACAGAATTGCTTCATGTGCTTGCCGAGCTTTGAAAACAGATGCCTGAGTACTGTTGCAAGACTGCCCTTACTAGTTAGAAAATGTCAGCAGGATGAGTCAGGCAGGTGGCTCAAAACCAACACCGTGTCACACGTGCCAACCCCACGGCACGCAAAGCAATGACTGCAATTCACCTCGAATCGCTATCTGTATTCGGTGCACCACAGGCGCTTCACATGCTTGCAACAATCTCTGACATACGGAAGTTTTGGAAACCTCTGCCTGCAGCGCGATGCAACCTTCCCTGCATGTAATGGGACACGCTTCCTACGGCGTGGCACATGCGTTGCCTGGCTCGGCTGGTGCGGCGCTGCAAGCATGCGCATCGCGGCTTCTGTGCTGCGCCGCATTTATTCTGGTGTCGAAGCATGCGGCTCGCCTTGTGCGATCAGCATGCCCGCAAAAGAGCGAATCAACGGGGACGCACAAAAGGGATGGCGCGCTGTGCCAATGATGTTGACGGCCACCGCACGTGCACGCAGACAGTTCCCTCGATCGTTGTGGCAATTCTCATGATTACTGGCGCTGCTCATCAAGAGTAAGCAGCTGGCTTGCCCAATGGCTGCATCACACAGACGAGTGCGGCACTCGCAAGCTGACGTTCGGCTTGGGTTTCCTGTTAGGGTTTGCACTTATTGAGAGCCGGTAGCATGGCAGTCCGCCGATGGTGTTAGGGTCAAGGTTATGCTTACAGTGAGGGTTGGGTTACTGGTAGTATTTGCACCTGCATGTAGACCGAATACCATTGTAGCCCGCCATGGTAATTAGGGTTAGGGCTGAGGCTACGATCGCTTTTGAGTAATTGTTAGTGTTTGCATTTTTATGTAGAACGTGTACCACACAGCCGCCCCTCCATGATAATTAGGGTTAGGGTTGAGGATCCGTCAGAGTGGGGTTGCCGTTGAGGTTTGCACCTGCATGTAGACCGGGTAGCACGGCAGCCCGCCCCTGGTAATTTGGGGAAGGGTTACGATTAAGGTTAAGTGTTGCATTCATATTTGGGTTTGCACCTGCATGTGGACCGGAGTACCACTCGGCAGCCCGCCCATTATGACTCAACTTAGGTTTGAGGGTACGATTGGGGTTGGGTAATTGATTAAATGTTGGGGTTTGCACCTGCATGTAGACCAAAAACCATCATAGCCCGCCCATTGTGATCAGGGTTAGGGTTGAAGTTATGGTCAGAATTGGCTTACTGTGTTGAGGTTCGCACCTGCATGTAGACCGGGTAGCACGGCAGCCCGCCCATGGTGTGCGTGACGAACTTGGGGTCGTACCAGCGGTTCGTCTTGTCCATGATGACGCGGCCCACCTGAGCAACGACAAGGAAATGAGCGTCACAGTCGACAGTTGAAGAAGTGAGCAAACCGTACTGGTGCTCGTCACGCATACATGAAGCGCGGGGGAGGCGGCTGCCAAAGAGTGGCTGAAATGATGGACGACGAGAGCCGAAGAAGAGGGCCACTGCAGCGGTGCAGGTGGCGCATACATGGAGCGTATCAAGGGAGGTGGCTGCTAAAGTGTGGCTAGCTCTGATGGCACGGTCAGTCGTGGCAGCGGCACGGGCAGAAGAGTTACTAATGGGATATTCTGTAGGCGCGGGGGCACCCACAAGACCCGTTGCATCGACGCGAGTCACTGAAGGAAAGTATGCTCACTCCATAACATACGACTTCACTCTCACATTGGTGTCGCCCACGTACATGGCCATGTACGCCATCTAACGCTGTGTAGTTGAAGTGCAGTACACGCACAAGCTCTGTAGGCATGGGGGGTACCCATTAGAATGGTTGCATCAAGGCGAACTACTTCAGAAACATATGGTTACTTAGCAAAAACACACACACAATTCGAAGTACGTCGCAGTATTCAATCTCACATTGGGGTTGTTGCGGTGCACGCCGCACGCCGTCGGCACGCCTGCGTACAGGCGCCGCTGCGTGGCCTGCGTCTGCGCCGCGAGGAGCGTCACCAGGCGCCGCAGGCACACAAACGTGTCGTCGTCGCTCTTCAGCAGGAACCGGAACGAGAAGTGCTGCACCTGCGGGGTATTGCAAACGCGCGCGTGCGTGCTTTAGGGGGCTGACCGGGTGAGCTGAGCGCTGACACATCCACGCGTCGTTGCCGCAATAGCGTCACCAGCCGCCGCAGGCACACAAGCGTGTCGTCGTCGCTCTGCGAGAGGAACCGGAACGAGAAGTGCTGCACCTGCGGGGTATTATAAACGCGCATGTGTGTTGTTTAAGGGGTCGACCGGGCGAAACGCACAGGGCGCGAGCGATTCAAGTGAGTTGAGCGCTGGCATGTGTACGCGCCGTTCACCGCGAGGAGCGTCACCAGGCGCCGCAGGCACACAAACGTGTCGCCGTTGATCTTCGAGAGGAACCTGAACAAGAAGTGCTGCACTTGCGGGGTGACAAGTGCGCGCGTGCATGCTCAGGGGGGGGGGGTCGTCACGCGGTACGCAACGCGGCCTGCCCTGCCGCCGGCGCGCAAATGAGCTCAACGAGTCCCTGGAGCGTCACAGGCCTGCGCAAAGCACGACGCAGCGTCGCAGTCCATCGCACGACAGCCGCCCGGCGCTGAGTTGCAGACAGTGCACAGCAAAAATCACGCCGCTGCCGTCCTCCAGCGCACATTCGCACCCACCGCCCGCCTGCATCCGTCTCAATGCGTGCAACTGTAAAAGTGACACCAGGACTGCTCTCTGTCTTTTGCTCTCTCCCCCCCCCACCACCCTGCGCCCTCACTCACCAGCGCCATCATCTGCTTGGTCATCTCCGCAATGTTGTTGTAGCCCGGCGGCGCGCGCACCCAGAAGACGTCGCCGTCGAGGCGGCCGTCGTCCGGCGCCTCCACGGACGCCACCAGGAAGACCACGTGCAGCGTGAACTGCCGCGGGCGCTGCAGCAGCGAACGATGACAGATGGCAAAACGGCAGTGCGACGTGAGCATGGACGCCACAAGGAACACCACGTGCAGCGTGAACTGCCTGCCGCGAGCGCTGCGGCAGCGAACGATAGCAAGAGGCGGCCGTCGTCCGGCGCCTCCACGGACGCCACCAGGAAGACCACGTGCAGCGTGAACTGCCGCGGTCGCTGCGGCGCGCGGAACATGGCGGTGGGGACGTGGGGTGAGCATAGAACGCCGTGCTCCATGTGCAGCGTGCGGCTGTAAAAAGCAGGTGCGCGATGGCAGCGCAGCATGAGCACGGTACGTCGTCCGGCGCCTCCACGGACGCCACCAGAAACACCACGTGCAGCGTGAACTGCCGCGGGCGCTGCGGTGCGAGGACAAGAAACGACGGCAGCGGAAAAACGATGACAGCGGCGAAACGGCAGCGCGGCGTGTGCGCAGACGCCACCAGAAACACCACGTGCAGCGTGAACTGCCGCGAGCGCTGCGGCGCGCGGCGGCGAACGCGGCGATGGCAAAGGCACGTTGGCAACGCGGGGTGAGCACAGATTAATGTCGCCAGGAAAAACCACGAGCAACGTGCAACTGCCACGGTCGCTGCGGCGTGCGGGCGAAGCAGTTCAGCGGCGCTCGCACTGTAAGAACGCGGAAGGTTTGCGTTTGAAATGTTGTCCGAACTATAAGGTTGCGCAGAGTGGCATGTTGGACACGCATCGTGGGCATCACCCTGCCTGCAAACCTAGCCGTTAAAGTTTCCCCAAAAAGCCCGTTCCAGACGGGCGCGTCTCGGATACAGCACATGCTCAGAAGGCTTGGGGTGGCAATGCTGGTGGGACTTGACGGGGTATAGGCGCAGTCACAACCGCCGACGGTCGGCGCATAGGTCATTCATTCACAGGTTCGGTTGGCAATGTTGCCAAGCGGCACTGCTAGCATTATGCCACCGGCCTGAAGGTGGTCCAGCAGCTTGTGCCAATCGAACATGCGCAAGCGCTCCTAACCCTAACCCTAACCCTAAGCCGGACCCTTGAGCCATGCAAAAGAGACCGTAGCTCCTCTCGACTTCAAGTGCACGCACAAAGGAGACCGTAGCTCCTTTCAACTTCAAGTGCATGCACAAATGCTCTCCGTATCCACCATACTGAGAGGATGACGCACCCGCATAGATGGTGCTGCGCGATGAGACGCCACCAGCATGTTCTGTGCTAACAGCGGGTGTGCATATGCTCAGTGGAGCCACCTGCGCACATTCTGCCATATACACTGACAACCTCAAATGTGTGTCCACTACTTGCGCCCTCAGCACTGGTAGTGTGGGCACAGCGCAGGCGCAAGCCCGCACAATTGCATACCATTTTGGCAACTGCGTGCCAGTTTGGTGACTGTCTTCCCATAGCATTGTGCCCTAAGCACAGGGCGGCGTATGCTCGGCGGCAACGCATGGGGCCCAGTTGATTTTGATGTATAAGCTATGCATTCCCACTCAGAAAATGAGCCAAATGCTTGAACCATCGCGTAAGGTCATGCCCAGATCCCACTCTATGTACAATATATCAGGCCTGTTGAGTGCGTGCGACTTTCAATGAGTCAATGAGTTCAAAGAATAAATGTTGTCTGACCTGCCCCTGCTTGGCGTTCTCCAGCACCACCCCGTTGTACTTCCCGTAGATCTCCCGCATCGTCGCGCGCTTCTCCGCGCCCGCCTCATTGTCCGCCGTGAATATCACCAGCAGCATGTCCCAGTGCGGCAGATCCGCCGGCCGCACCACCATATCCGCCGCCACCACCGCTTCCCCTCCCGCCGCGCTCCCTGGCGCGACGACGACGACGCCGCCGCCGCCAGCGCGCGCCGTCACCCGCGTCCCCCCGAACCCCGCGTAGCACGTCATGCCGCTCCCGCTGTACCTGTCTAGTAGCAGCAGGGACGCGAGCACCCAGCCGATCCAAGGCATGAGGTAGCGGCGGATGACCGCGGTGCGCGCGCGCGCCGAGGTGAGGGATGGGCGTGGGCCCGATTCCTTGCGCCGCTTGCCCTTGTTGGCGAGCTCTGTGGACTCGGATCTGGTATGCAGCGAGCCGTCTCTGGAGGAGCAGCGAGCCCGCGGAAGCTCGTCGTGGCCATCATGATTGGGCTCTCTATGCTGCATGCCTGCGGAGGCCTCGGTGCGGTGTTCGTCCGCGCTGCTGCTTGAGAGGTGGGCAGCTGGAGAGGCTGAATGCGTACTGCTGATGCCGTTGGCGCCAGCAGCCTGCGCTCTGCCGTCAAAGAGCACTTCGACCAAAAAGCTGCAGCAGACCCGCAATCGAGATGGCGGTGGAGCTGCAACTGCCGTTGTTTTTGCTCCAGCGATCTACACGGCGTCCTCCTGGACGCAGGTAGGCACCAGCCTAGAGCACTTGATTGTGCAGTAGCGTGCGTCCTGCTGCAGCGATCCTGCTGTTGCCTGCTACAGTAGCAAGATTCCTGAGCCTGCAACTTTGCAGGCGACTTTCTGAAGTTTCAACTTCCGACAACTTCAAGGGTCTCAGACGAGCTTTGAGAGCCTGCCCGGGCTTAAAGGGCTGCTGGTGGTCGCGGCGCCGGCTGTCCATGGACGATGAGGGCGAAAGGGCTGCCAGGCGAAGCACGCGGACAGCCAATGCAAGGTGAGCGCTGCCTTGCGCTAGCGCGACATGATTTTTTCACTTGTTCAACATGCTGTTTATAGATCGCATCTGCCGCATTTTCGTAGCAATCAGCCAATCCACTGCCATTCAGAGCGCCGTCAGAACGGTGGACTTCAAAACGAGCCATATCGAGACAGGTGTTTAATTCATTTGCTGCGACGACTGCAGCAATCAACAACCGCCACCTCCCTCTGCTTTTCTCTAGTACGCACTAGGTGCCGCTCGCCAACTGCTGCATTGATGAACCTGTCGGATCTGTAAGATGAACTGCTGACTGTCGTCGTCGCAGATGGCGTTCATGGAGCATAGAGAAGAATCTTCATGAGCTGGCGGAGTCAGCAGCGGCAACGTCAACTTCGACGCAGCCAGCCGCAGATGCCCCCAAAGCGTGGGAGGTCAAGCACAGGCGCTTTCTAGATACCATAGACAAATCTGACCTGATTCAGGAGCTTGATTCACGCAGCGACGTTATGGACGAGTCCGACCGGCAGCAGCAAGCAGCAGGCAGCGGCAGCGCAAGCGGCGTCAGCAGCCATGATGCAGCAGCAGCAGCTGCGGCTACCGCGGCTGCAGCTGCAGCTGCAGCCGCAGATGCAGAAGCAGCAGCAGCACCAGGAAGCGGCAGCAGCAGCGGCGGCGGCGGCGGCGGCGGCCAGGCAGCGGCAGCACCGCCAGGCGAGGCGAGCGTGCGGAGCGGGGGGATCTTCGGGGGCATGTTCGGGGCCGCCGGGGGACAGGGGGGTCCGGGCGCCCTGCAAGGAATGCAAGACGACGTGGATTTCTCCGCGTTGGGTCTGGAAGTAGCGGACGAGGGGCAGGAGGAGGAGCAGGGCGCGAGCGATGCGCGCGTCGCCGCGGCCTTCGGGCACTCCTGGCTGTCGGCGCTGTCGACGGAGTCCGGCGGCGGCGCGGCGTCGTTCCTCGAGACGGTGCCCGAGGAGCCCGCACTGCCGCGCGCCGCGAGCGAGGGCGGCAGCGCGCGGCTGCTCGCCGCCGCGCAGGCCGCTGCTGCGGCGCGCCACCGCGGCAGCAGCAGCGGCGGCAGCGACCAGCTCGGCCGCATGCTGCGCGTGTCCTTCACGGAGATCCACAACGGCTCCGCGCCCGGCGCGCCGAACGACGCCGCGAGCGCGTTCCTCGGCGATGACCTGTCCGTCCACCAGAACAACTTCTTCGGCGGCGTGTTCTCGCGCGAGCGCGTGCGCTATGCGTCGCCGCCGCCGGCGGCGGCGCTCGCGGCGGCGCGGCACGCCGCGGGCGGCGCGCTGTCGCCGCCGCCGGCGCCGCCGCAGGCGCTCGGCGGCAGTGGCAGCAGCAGCAGGCCGGCGTCGCGCTCGCCGTCGCCGCCGCAGCGCGCGCAGCCGGCGCTGCCTGTGGTGAGTGCCGCTGCGCCGCTGTGGTCGCTGCCGCCTTCGCAGATTCGAGGCGGTGAGCGAGAGGGGACAGTGAAGCGCGGCGGCGCTTAACTCTGTGCGTCCATGTCTTCACCGTTGCCCCGCGCGCCTTGCCAAGCATGTAGGTGCCCTGAGCTCACTGCGTACCTGAGGCCCCTGCATCAGGCCTGCTTGAGGGTGGCGCCGCACCACGGTTCAGGGTTAGGGTTAGGGTTAGGCGGGGGGATCTGTCGGCGTGAACACCGCCGTTTACCACAACACCATGATGCCGATCCTGCCATCAACAGGGGACAGCAACAAGACTTCAGCGCCTCCTCACTCCGATGCGGACGCTCGTTCCCACGCACGCGCGCCGCCCTGATACCATCACAATGATGTCATCACAATGACATCGCTGTACTGACATCATCACGAACACGGCATGACTGACGCTGTGCTTTTGACGCTCAAAGGAGTTCGTCCGCACTTGCGCGCGTGGCGCAGGTGCCCGTGCTGCTGCCGCTCGTCGAGTGCGCGCAGTGGAGCAGCGCGACGTCGCGCCACTGGGTGCTGCCGGCGATGCTCGCGGGCTACCCGCCGCGCCTGCTGCGCTACATCACGCAGGAGTTCCCGCCGGCGCCGCTGCCCGCCGCCGCCGACGCCCCCCTCGACTGGTACTGCAGCTACCAGCTCGGCCGCGCCGCGGTGCGCAGACCGAGCGCCGCCGCGGCAGCGGCAGCGCCGGCGGCGGCGGCGGCGGAGGAGCGCTGGCTCGTGCTGTGGCGCAACTGCCTCTTCGAGTACCCCGACGCCGCCGCCGCGCGCGGCGCGCAGAAGCCGCTGGGCTTCCTGTCGCTGAGCGGCGCGGAGGTGGTAACGACGGCGTGCGGCGAAACCGCCGACGAAACCGACGCCGCCGCGTGCGAGGTGCGCGTCGTCGCGGCGGAGGCGCCGCTCATGAAGCCCGCGGCGCGCGTGGCCGTTGTGCTGCGCGCGCCGTCGCGGGCAGAGGCGGCGCGGTGGGCGCGTGCGCTGCGCGCGGGCGCGGCGCTGAGCGTGGATGACCTGTACGAGATGCTGCCGCGCGGAGGGGGCGACGAGGGGGGGGCGGCGCCGAGGGGGCGGGGGCGGACCCGGCGCTGAGCCCCTGCAAAGCGGGTCTGGAGGTGAGCAGCTGTGATTGTGGCCTGCCGATCATGCGTACATAGCTTGCTGAAACGTTGCTGCTCGCAAGGCAATTGGCGGCTGGGTGCGCGAGTCTTGTGCTGCGCCTAACGCCGGCATGAGGGACAGAACGGCTGGGCGTTTCGCGCAACGGCGGCGGCGCTGCTGCGGCGGATGGCTGCTGGCGTGCTGTTGTTGTTGCATAGCAGAGAGCTCAGGCTGTGGGCGGGGGGTGTGCTGTGCTGTTGTAGCAGCGGACGGTGGTAGCGTCAACGGTACACAGCTGCTGCATGCGTTTGCGTGGCGTGTCTCAATGCTGTTTTGCTGGCCATCCTATTGATGTTGCCTGCATGTCACGCGTGTTGGTGGTGCAGGTGATGACAAGTTCTGCATCGCAGCTCAGTATCAGAGCTTGATGCATGCAACGTATCACGGCAGGCGCAAGAGCTTCACTGTGCACGTGCCTTCTCGACTTGCATCGCGGCACCGCAAGCGCAACGAAGCAGCGCAACAACCATAGGCGATGACATCGGACAAGTTGCGAAACTGTGGTGTGTGTTGCAAATTCTCATGTATATACTCCTCTGAGTCTTGCAGATGATGTATCGGGACGGCTGCAGCCCGCCACCCAAGTCATCTGCTGCCATCAGGGACTTCAAACGACAACTATCACAACTGCAGGCATGCACACCATACACACTTGCCCGCGCGACAGGCCACGGAGCTCGGCAGGGGGCGCTTCAGCAGCGTGCGCCGCGGCCGGCGGCGCCCGCGGCCCAGCGCCGCGCCGCCGCCGCAGGACGCCGCGGCGGCGGACGCGGCGCTGTGCGCGCTCAAGCTCATCGACAAGGCCGTCTTCTTTGAGCGCGTGGAGGAGGGCAAGGAGCGCCTTGACGCGCTCGTGCGCGAGGTGCTCGCGCAGGCGGTGCTCACGGCGCAGTGCGCGGCGGACGCGGCGCGCGCCGGCGGCGGCAGCGGCGGCGGCAGCAGCGGTGGCGGCGGCGGCGGCGCTGATAGAGGCGGCGACGGCGGCGGCGGCAGCACCGGTGGGGGTGATGCTGGGACGCATAGGAGCAGCGGTGGCGGCGGTGGCGGCGTCGGCGAATTCAGTGGCGGCGGCGGCGGCAGCGCGGCGCAGCGGTGTGGCATCGTGCGGCTGCGCAGCGCGTTCGAGACGGAGTCGCTGCTCGTGCTCGAGCTCGAGCTCATGAGCGGCGTGGACCTCTTTGACAGGCTCAGCAGCGGCGGCGTGCTGAGCGACGCGGAGGCGGCGGGCCTCGTGCGCAACGTGCTGCGCGCAGCGAGCTTCTGCGCGCGCCTCGGCATGGCGCACCGCGACATCAAATTATCAAACTTGATCTACCCGCGGCGGCGCGGCGGCGGCGGCAGCGGCGGCGGCGGCGGCGCCTGCGCCGACCCGCGCTGCGTGCGCCTCGGCGACTTCGGCATGGTCGGCCTGCACGACAAGGCCGGCCTGCTGCACGGGCGCTGCGGGACGCCGGGGTACGTTGCGCCGGAGATCCTGCACGCGGGCGTCAACGCGGGGTACGCAGGGAACGTGGACGCGTTCTCCATCGGCGTCGTCGCGTACACGGTGCTGTGCGGCTACGAGCCGTTCTACGGCGTGAACGAGCGCCTGCTCATCGCCGCCAACAAGGCGGGGCGCTACGAGTTCCACATGCCCGAGTGGGAGGGCGTCCCTGACGACGCGAAGGACCTCGTGGCAGCGCTCCTCGAGCGCGACCCCGCCAAGCGCCTCACGCCGGAGGCCGCGCTCAGCCACCCGTGGCTGCTGCGGCACGCGCCGTACAACGACGCCGCCGATGCGGGGGCTGGCGACGGCGCGGCGGCGGTTGGCCAGCAGGGGTGCGTGGTGGCGTGACGGCAGTGCTCAGCAGCAGCGCAGCAGCGCGGCGGCACTCGCCGCGTGCGTACGAAGGCCGGGCGCGCAGCCGCAGCCGCTGTCGTCTGGGCGGCGGCCAGGTGTGGCAGCGCTCCGTGGTTCATTATGACTCAGTGCTCAGCGACACAGCAGTGCTCGCCCTCTTTTCTACAAGCCCTCGCGCACTCCCGAGCGACCCTGCGCAGCTGCACAGGTTACACTGCACGCGCCCGCGTTTTCTCTCCTTTCGTGTCGTATCTATGTAGCCTAGGCTCTTGTGCTGGTGGCGCCATTTGGTGAAGTGTGCGCTGCTGCGCTGATTCGCGCGGGGTGTGTGTGTGCTGTGTTCCCTCCCCGTTTCGATGGGCTGCATTCTCAGCGTTCAATGCAAACCCGTTCACCTGCTTTCACAAGCTGTCAGCTGCCTCATCGCGTACACAACTATGCCACTTGTTTGTTTTCTGATGGCGAAGCGCCACGGGCCGCGCACCTATTGCTGAGACGCGCGGCAGTTCATACAACACTTGTGGTGCAACCGCACCTGCTCCCGAGTGCTGACCGCACCACATCTTGTTTGATTGTCGCTCGGGGCCCGAAAAAGCCCAGATGAATGGTATCCGAGCTTGCTGTACGGAATCTACATGTCGTGTGACAGTCTGAAAGCGTCTCAATGACAACCACTCAAACGCCGCCGCCGCCAAATGGCATCTCGAGATCCCCCCGTTCGTCCTCCTCCATGTGCACCCCCAAGTTGGATACCTCAACAAGGCATCTTGCACCATTTTAAAAGAGTGTCAAGCTGTGAGAGTTTGCCGACCAGCTTCGTCCATTGTGATGTGCGATGCACTGGTTAGCATAAGGCGCTGGAGGAAGTGCTGCAGGTGGTACAGTGTGTGAAGTCGATTCATATACTTCTACAATGAATTACATACGTTCTAACAGTTGCGATGCAATCACATGCAGCAAGAACTTAGACGACAGCTTATTTGCAATGAATTTCATTTGACATTTCAGCCAGTCGGTACTGTACATCACGTGCAGCGAATATCAGAAGACAGCTTATTTGCAGCTTTATCGGCGTTGTTCACACATCGCGAGCAACAATGTGAAGGCAATACATTAGTTGGCAGTCGACGCTTGCACATCACCTCAAGGCAGTGGGCACATGTGCGCCCCGTGCAACGGTACCTTTACATAATTACGCATCTTGGTATCTGTATTACATTCGCAATGCTTGGGGCAAATGAACGAGGAAGGTGAACAGGGCTTTTTACCATTTGTGGCAAAGGCCATTCTCGAATGAGAATGGTGACTTTATTTTTGGCAAGCGTCACGGTCCGCGAGCGAGCGCGAGTGTGCGCGCGCCGGGCGCACGCCCTTAACTTCGTGCACGGGCACCCTTCAGGGTGTGAACAAAATTCAAGTCTCTGTCCTCAGATGTTGAACTTCAAAACCGCCGAGCAGAGCTCGCAGGGCAGCTACAATCTCGCGCAGCGCGTTGCCTTCTGGCGCCGCCGCGCCTCCCTCGCGCTACAGCGCGCGCTCACACGTGTCGTGATCGACAACTGGAACGCAGTCATTGCCCCTGATGGCGACGTCAGTGCTTACCGCCGCATCGCACTGTTGCAAGTGCCGCGGCCCTCGCCGGCCAGCGCCGAACCGCCGGCCCCTCCGTAGATTTAGTTATCGCCCGATTATCGTGTGCTCAACCCCCATGCGGTCCAGGACATAATATACAACTTCAAAACCGACAGCAATACTCCCCCCGCTCTCTCCACCCCATTTCCCTCACGTGCAGTGCTCTTGACCAAAATAGGCGTGGGCGGGTGGGTAGTTCTGATTGTACTGGTGTGTCAGCGCAGACTAGGCTGCTGCGTTGACGCAAGCTTTTCGATTGCATAGGCAACCCGGCCTCCCTTGGGCCTTTATAAATACAAGACCATAAGTACTGGTGTGGCAGCTGTATGCCTTACGTTGCCGTGCTTGGCCACAGAAAGTATGAGGATACACCAAGAATCTCACTCCTGCGGTAGACCCTCCCAAAAACCGGTGGCCCCATTCTTGGGTCCAAAAAACTGCATACTTCTATATCTCTCGCCTGGCTGCAGAAAAACGCACCGGCCGATAATCATATATGTACAAGTATCCCGGGGCTTCACGGCACCCTGGATTGTTGACCCTACTCCTATGGAGTGTTGTTTGTGTGGCGGCAAACCGCAGCTTCTGCTGGCACCTCTGGCCCCGACTGCTGCATCGGCGACTGTGGACATCGGACCTGCGCTGCCTCCACCAGCACTTGCCGCCGTACACCGCATTTGCTGCCCCAGCACCTCACATCTGGACACTATCTTGGGACCTAGCGGTACCCTTAGTTGTTGTTACACACACTCTTTCAGAGTCTTGTCCGTGGGGAGGGTCAGCGATGCGGCGACGGCGCAGGCAGGTGGCGGCTTCGCCTGCTTGGTGGCCTACGCCGACGCAGCGACCGAGTGTCAAGCCTGCTGCCTGCTGCGGCAAGATCATCAACGCGAACACCAACACCTGCAACCACACCGTCGAAGACCGGAGCCTATCCGCCGCCGTCCCTGCCGCCGGCGATGGCGCACGCCTTCAACCCACAACCGACAAGGACACTATCTTGGGGCCTCGCGGCACCCTTGATTGTTAGTCATACAACTCTGCGGAGTGTTGTCCAAGGCATGTGGTTAAAGAGCGGCGCCTGTGCGCGGCGACGGGGCAGGCGGCGGCAGCTGCTTGGCGGGAGCGGCGCGGAGGAGCAGGAGCAGGAGCAGGAGCAGCAGGAGGAAGGAGTTCGCAGCAGGGGTTCCAGTGTGCGGCCGGGGACACCGGGGGGGGTAACACTAGCAAATAGAAGGGCGGGTTTTAGTAGATATGCTTGCTGGAGTGACAGCATCAGCCTTTGCAGCACCAGTGCCTGGCACTTAGTGATCCATGACCATTGTCCTCAGTTCTGGGCGCTGCTACCAGTAGCCCAGGCCTGCACAAAGCTGTTCACGGTTAGGACCATTTTGGCAGAGACACGGGAGGCCTCAAAGTGGGTCTGGTCGTGTAGAGGCAGTAGCTTAGGCACTTTGGTGCAGCATGATAGTGGGGACCGATCGGGGTTTGGGTGGGGTTTGTTGGGGTTGGGTTGGACTCTTCGTAGCAACAGCATTGATACCCTTAGCACCAGTGCCTGGTGCCCAGTGATCATTTTGCCTAGAGGCGTGATTCAGACGTGTCAGCATGGTCCTCAGTTCTAGGCGCTGTCAAAGGCGACCCAGGCCTGCATAAATCTTTTTCAAGACGGGACAAGTGTGCCTCACGGCTGGGCAACCCTAAGTAGGGTTTGGTTGTGGGGTGTTGGTGGTAGTGTGAAGAGGGGGAAGCCTAGGCTGTTTGCGGTTGAGTCTCTCTTCGGAGAAGGAATGTTGCATTGAGTGCACATCCAAAGAGAGGGCTTTTCGCGCCCCTTGCGAAGCGAAATTAATAAAAGTACAAGTAATCAAAGTTCCAGTGTGGAGTGCTGTGTGCAAATACCGCTTTGAGAGCAACTTGTCTCTGACAACGATGAACATAAACGCAATTGCAAAGATATGCAATGGGTAGCTGCATAAACGCAATTGTAAAGATATGTAATGGGCAGCGGATGCGCTGATGCTCCTGAGTCCACCCCCCTCTGGGGGTCCTGCTGGTATACTGATTTGCATGCATACATGCTTTCAAGTCAGTCCGACAACATGTTGGCCACACCAGGCAAAGGCAAAGGTGCAGCACGGCGCAGCACCATCAGTGGGACAATATCACAGCTTCACAAGCGGAACAGCACCAGCTGTTCAGGAGAGCGCAGCATCAGTGTGCGGCTCCGGCGTTGGCAATGCGTCAACCATATTGGTCGAGTGTGAGGTGCACGTGCGCTCCTCTCAAACATCACCCCGTTAGGTGGGGGCCTCGCGCTGCAAAATGATGTCAGGCCTTGCATTGACAAGCCGAGACAATTCACGGTATAGTGTGGCGCACAGACAAGCAAGGCATCATGCACCAGGAAGCTGTGTGTGTCACGTCATAGGACGTCATCTCATGTAGGCAGACCCGCTACCTTGCAGGCGCATGTCTCATCACTCTCCGCAATGTGCGCGCGGCACCGTCAACGACGCTTTGCCTACACCCACTTGTAGTGACCTCTGCCAATCTTGTCAGTGCAGTGAGGTCCGCGGGGAAGTGCTCTAGTCCCTCGCAGTGTGCCAACTTGAGCGTCACAAGTGCCGACAGGCTGCTGAGTTCGAGCAGATCTGTCAGGGACTGACACTGACTCAAGTCGAGAAACCTCAGCTTCTTGAGGCGGCTCATGTTGGGCAGGCTGGTGATTTCGGTGCAGCATAAGTCCAGGTGCGTCAGCTCAGGGAGAGCACTGACATGTAGAGGCACTGATTTGAAGTTGTTGCCGGCTAAGTTGAGCCGGGCGAGCGCCGCAAAGTTGCTGTAATCGATGTACGCTAATCCGCCAAAGAGTGCCGCTCTGAGATGCGTCAGCCCTCTGAGACTGCTGACGGCAGCACACAGTTCGCGTTCATCAAGTACGAACAGGCAGTCTACAGAAAGATACCGCACCGCTGCAAGACGACTCAGCCCCGGCACACTCTCAAGCGCCGAGCAGCATGTCAGATTCAGCCACGTCAGTGCCGTCAACATGCTCAAGTTATGCACAGTCGGGACCTCGCAGCAGAAGCCAAGATCTAGCTTGGTCAGTGCAGTCAGGTTGCTAAAGTCCGGCGCGGTTGTGAGCGCCACGCAATCAAACAAGTTGAGATATGTCAAAGTCGTCAGGTCTGCAATGCCTGGCGCCGACGTCAGCCTCTTGCACGACACTAGCCCGAGCCGCGTCAGCTTCGGTAGGTTCCGCAAGTCGGGCAGCTTGACGAGCTCGCAACGACACAAATCTAGCGTCGTCAAGTTTGTCAAGTGGATGACGTCAGGTAAGTGTGTGAGGCTTCCTGTGAAGTGGGGTGCACTCTCACACTTATCGTAACCCTCGAATGTGCGCAGCTGCGTCAGTGCGGTCATCTCCCGCAGCCCTTCCGGGATGGTGCCGTGCTCTCCAGTGTTGACGCTCGCTACCAGCGCAATAGTAGCGCCTGCAGCAGTTTTCGCTGCCCCTAGCGCCCTCCAGAACTCGTCACCACAGCCGACAATGTGCAGTGACAACACGCTGAGTGGGATGCGGCGTACCGCGCACTGTCCCCCCGCATCCTCAAATGTCATCTTCATGACGCGCGCAAACATCTCATCGAGTGGAGTCGCACGCGTTGCCGCTGCTGAAATCGTGACCAGTGGGTCATGGTCAAACTTGCCTCGCATGGTGATCGCTGTGACTTTTCGTGACGCTAATATGGTGGCGGCCAACTTCGGCGGCTGATCAGGTTCTGTGCGCAGGGCGACAGGTACGACCACACGCAGAAATGCTGCCTTGCCGAGCTCCAACCAGCCCATGCTGTGCATTGTCAGCAACACCTCCATAGGAGATGGTTGGCCACGCGTCCTCCTCCGACGCTCCTGCCTTGCAGAGGGCATCTGCATGATAACATCAGGTGACGCTAGAATGTCAGCTCAAAGCGATACGCATGTAAAGCTGCTGCAGGAATCACATGCAGAGTGACATTGATGCCTTGTAGGAACACAGCGGTCGCATCAGTTGATGCCATGCTCCACCACAATTTACAGGTGCTGCTCTGTGTCTCACCTTTCTCTTTGAACTGAGCGACCTGCTGAGAGACTCTGCCTGCTGCGTTATCTGTCTGCGCTGCTGCAGCAGCAATAAGATGCGATGCTGCGCTCCACCCTTGGTGCTGTTGTGCCCTGTTCTCTGTTGTGCCTGCCCCTACTGCTGTGGCGCTGGTTTCTCGCTAAAGTTCACCATCTCAGAAAGTTCAACATTGATGTTGGCCAGGTGCTTGACAATTTGACTCATGCTGTGAGTCCTATTCAGTGTCTGTGGCATGAAATTTCGCCATGTACGTTCATATTCCTCAACAATGCTACTCGTGCTTGCGTGCGGCACCTCATTTGAGCACCACATCAGCATAGATTGACATATGTAGTACAACCACGTTGCAGGCAGCAGTAAATCAATATTGATTCGACGTGTTGTAGTCGAATACACCTCATTACCACTGAAATATAGCGTTCAAACATTGGGGTAGATGAATCGAGGAAGGTATTCATTTTCGAACAGTTCTGGAACCAAATGTGGTCTATTAGTCGATTTCATGGATTATGAACGGTTAATAGTTCACGATCGTGAATTTGCGAGGAAGTACAATTTGCTCGGAGGCGCTGCGGAAGCAATGGAGCTGTTGCTGCTGCAGTGAAAGGGAGGTCTGTCAGTCAGCGAAAATACGGGGGCAATGCCGGACTTTGCTGCTGCCCCTGACAAGCCTGGCGTCAGGGTGCGTATTGCGAAAAACTCACGCACCCCTAAGCTGCTGCTTCTTTGCCGTTGCAACAGCAGACGCGAGGAGGGTAGGATCCCGCTAGCAATCATCGATACCACGCCTGGAGCCCGATTGAGCGTCAGCATCTTTGCGTCAACAAGTTTATCACCTGGTGTCGCTCGCTGGTTCCTTTCGGCGAACATCGCAACTGTCGCAGATCGCCGGCAGCAGCAGCGAGGGCGGCCATGGAGAAGGCGTCAGCGGAGGGCACGGTTATGATACTCCTAATGCCGGCAAGATCTGGCTGGTCATATGCTCGATAGGCATCATGGCGAGGTGAGTGTCGCCATCACTGTCGATGGGTGTAGCTCATGATCTTGTCGTTGTGACCCGAGTTCACACAGGCCTAGAGGGTGGCAGGCGGTGCCGCATCGCGTAGTTCACTCGGCACTGTCTCAGCACGGTGCGTTTACAGAGCTTTGATAATGGGTTTGATGGTCGTATCTGCTCACTTGCTGCACACCTATACACCTCGGGGCGTCGCACTGCTGGCTGCACACAATCCACCTTGACCAGAAAAGAGGCGGGACTTGTACATAAAACGTATTTCAGTGGCTTGCCATGATTATGTGGCAAGGACCCCTGCAGCAACATTCAAGAAAATGGAGCACAGGCATGTCCTGAAATGTGGCACTGCAGTGGATTGCATCCATCGCCTTGGTGTGACAGAAGTGTACGTGCAGGAGCTCGAGCTAGTAGTGTGCAGTGCTATGCCTCTGAAGGCCTGCTTCTGCTCCCACTGCGCTCATGCGCTGCTCACGAGGTGCAGTTGATGCAACTTTGCAACACTAGAGAAATGCTGCTCACAGCAGTACCCAGTTGCTGTACACCGCAGTACCCAGTTGCTGTAAACCGCCAGAGGTAGACGCGCAGCGACCACAGCAAGATCCATGCCAGTCGCGTCCTGCTAGAAGTGAGTATATCAAGGTCTGTCCGCAGGCAAGTGTGACTGCCTCAACGAGTGTGCAAACGGCAGTGCGCACGAGCGCGCAACTGCCATATGCTCCAACAATAGTATGCACGTATAGTATGCACACAGAGTTGCCGCCTCACGCGCCTACGTGCCTCTGCATGCTCGCTGCAGCTTCATCATCTATGGAGTTGTCATGGAGTACGCCACCAGCGGCGGGCGCAAGCTGCATGAGCTGAGCCTTATCTTTGTCACCAGGTACGCATTGCAGCTCGTGTAGTGGGGTGCTGTGCCGATGCATCTATTTCGCAGTATATCGGGTAGGTGGTATCCGTATATTGGGTAGGTGGTATCAGTGTCGAGGACTGGTGACAGGACGTGTGCATCCAGGACGGCTGCTTTTGTGGTGTGCTGAGCGCTGTATCATCACGTGGATCGTCATGGAGTAAAACTTCAACACCACTGTCAAAACTTCAAGCCTGTACTGCATTGATGTATCTGCCACGAGCTGGTCCATCTCAGGGCGCAGCGAGTGTGCCAGTTGCCTGTGAGAGCACCATCTCTGTCGCTTCTGTGTGCTGGCCGCTTGGCTCGCGCGCTGCTGGTGCGTCACTTCATCATTTGAAGTTAGGGAGCCAGCACTGGTGCAGGACTGCCACTTCATCACTTGTGCTTAGAGCAGCTGGTCAGCTCTGCCGCTTTAGTCAGCTGGCGACATGGCTGACGCAGTTCTGCGCGCCGGAGTCTGCTGCGGTGCGTCACGTCTTCACTTGAAGTGTAGCTGGCCGCAGTTCAGGCAGGCCCTCACCGCATCCGCAATCGTGCCTGGCCGACGTGGGCCATAGCACCTGGCTCTATGCACGCGCAGGGCTCGCGGCATTGCGCTATCAGAACGTACGCGAGTGTGTGAGTTACAGCCAGTGGTGGGCTTTTGGCGGGTCAACACAGTGCTGACGCTGGCGGTGACGACTGACTGCGGCACAGCTCGCTAACCTTGCAACTCCAGCATTGGCGATGACGGGGCCCTCCGTGGTAACAGCAGCGCGCTTTCACCTCGTTGCTGCAAGCGGCAGACAGCGGCGGAGGCCCAAAGGCGCCCCAAGGAGCGCCTGTTGCGGTTGCGCATGCCTTTTCGAAACAACTGGCGTGATGAGGCTATGTGGCACATGGTTGCGTCGGTTGCCAGGCAACACAGTGCTATCGCGGCACTGGTGCCGGCTCTTGCTGCTCGCGACACGCGTCGTGAGTCGGGCAACGCGATGCTATCACGCGGCACTGACGCACGCTCTTACTCCTGTTGACGCGCGCAGCCTGCTGTACACGGTGACGGCGTGGGTGGGCAGGCACATCAGGGGGGAGGTGCCGACCACTATTCCAAAGGTCAGTAGCATAGTAATAACTGCCGTAACTGCCGTAGCTGGTTGATGATAACTGCCGTAACTGCTGTAGCTGCGGAACAGGGTCCAGCAACGCTGGTCCTCCCTCTGTTTAAGGCCAGCGTCAAGCACCTGTCGGGTTCACCACTTTCCAGGCGCGACGCAGCGCCCGTGATTGGTGTCTGCAATAGACTGCCGTAGCTGCTGTAGGAAGTCCCGTCGCAGCATCCCGCCCCTGTTCAAAAAGGGTGTTTGGGCACTTTCCTCGTGTTGGCTGCCGTCTGTGGGCGTGGCTGCGGGATGGCCGCTGTGAGGCAGGTGCCACAGCCCGCGTATCGCCTCGCGCGCATCATCAGCTTTAGACCTATCCCTAGCACTTACCCTAGCTCTAACATCCGATGAGCGCATCACGTCAATCAATGCAGGGTGGCTGCCTTGAATGCGATGACAGCGCACGGGATGCATGGGGGGTTAGGCTCTGGATCGCAATGAGGGTACTTACGATTTGGGTCAGCAAGTGTGATGGCACGGCGCGCTGCGATGTCCAAATCTCACGTTATCTGGTGGCACTTTTTTGACTCGTGGCCAATTGCCACAGCAGCGGCGACCACGGTTATTGGTGGAAGGCACTGACGGCTAACAACACCTCGTCACCTAGAGCTCTACGATCATTGTTTCTGTTGCAACGTAGAGAGCTGTTGCTCACTACCCTGTTGCACCACACCCGCAGAGCTAGACATCAAGGTGACAAATGCAACAGAAGACCGACGCCAGTCGTGCTGCTAAAAGTGAATGTATTGTGATCTGTGTGCCGGCAAGTGTAACTGCTGGAACCGTCAAGCGTGCAAGCAGCAAGGAGCACGTATCTGCCATATGCTCCAACATGATTCGTTTCATTATCCCCTGTGCTGAACGTGTCTGCGTCTCCCTTCCCTCGCCGCAGCACCAGATGGTCGTCCTGGGGTTCACCAGCATGGGCAGCACGTTCACGAGCGTGCGCAGCCTGCGCTACGTCATCTACCCGGTGCAGGTGCGGCCACAACGCTCATCAGCGTGTCTGTGTCTCATCAGCGTCGTCTGTGTCTTTTCTCGTCTCGCTGTGTGCGACGTTGCATGAGTGCGCATAGGAGCGTATATGAATGCCTTGAATGCTGCAAGGCTTGCACACAGGGTTCTTCTGACCACTGTGGATATGATGGCACTGTTTGACTCGTGGCCAATGACTGCTGCAGCGGCGACCATGGTTATTGGTGGAAGGCACTTGCGGCTAACCATCCCTTGCCACCTGGAGCTCTATGATCTTTTGATTCGTTTCATGCAATGAGATACTGTTGAAGTTTGAATTATGGCGTGTGTGCAGCGTCCTGGACTCTGTCGAGCTGCCACAATGTTGCTCGAGACACTTGTTTTAGACTATTATGCTCTTCACATCATCGCTGAATGGCAATGGCACCATTGTGTTTGACGGAGGCTATGAATTTGCCATCATAACATTGCTCTTGGCACGTTCTGCAGGCCCCTCACTGAAACTTCAACTTCAACCCGTGCAGGTCCTCGCGAAAAGCTGCAAGCCGATACCAGTGATGCTGATGGGGGCGGCGATGGGCAAGAAGTACCCCCTGAAGAAGTACGTGAACGTGATCATGATCGTGTGCGGCGTGGCCATGTTCATGGGGGGCGGCAAGGGGGCGGGGAAGAGCGGGGCGGACGCGGGGGGGCAGGTGAGCAGTCACAGATCAGTTCCAGTTTTTTCTGTCACCATGTGTGGGATGGGTCGCCAATTCGTAGCGCGCAAACCGCCAATGGCGCTGTGTATGATATGTCATCGAGCGCGCTTGCCACATGTGGACTCGCCGCAGCAGCGGCGACCACGGTGATGGGTGGAAGGCATTCGATTTGACGGCTAACCACACCTTGTCACCTAGAACTCTACGACCCTTCCCTTCGTTTTCATGTAGGTATGGCATGCATACCTGCCCACTTGAAAGGGTACACTCTCTCTGTGCTTGCATCGCTAACCTCAACTTTCCGCGTGCCCAATCTCGCACTTGTACTACAGCCGACGCCGCACACCACGTGCGCGCGCATGCCCTCCTCGTGCTGCTGTGCATCTCCCCTCCATCAACCTCCACTTCTGTGTGTAATTGCTCTTTTTTTTTTTGCGCCGCCGCTGACGCCATCGCGCTCACCGCTCTCGTGCCGCCACGCGCCTCAGGTGCTGGGGCTGCTGCTGCTGTTCATGAGCCTCTGCTTCGACGGCGGCACGGGGGCGTACGAGGACAAGCTCATGTGCAAGCACCACGTGGGGCCCTTCGACCTCATGTTCAACATACAGTTCGCCAAGGTAGGGTCGGCCACATCATACGTGATGGAACTTCAATCACAGAGACTCTCATTGCCTGCACTAGGTATATATAACATATAGCCGCGTCATACGTGATGATACTTCAATCACAGAGACTCTCCTTGCCTAGTGCAAGCACCACGTGGGACCGTTCGACCTCCTGTTCAACATACAGTTCGCCAAGGTAGGGTCGTCAGACTTCGATCAGAGACTCTCCTTGCCTGTACCCAAGGCACCAACCGCCGAGTGTCGCACGCGGTGGAACTCCAATCACAGAGACTCTCCTTGCCCGCACGTAGTGCAAGCACCACGTGGGACCGTTTGACCTCATGTTCAACATACAGTTCGCCAAATCACAGAGACTCTCCTTGCCTGCACCTATGTAGTGCAAGCACCACGTGGGGACCGTTTGACCTCATGTTCAACATACAGTTCGCCAAGGTACGTAGGGTCGTCAGCCGCGGTCGCACGCGGTGGAACTTCAGTCAGAGACTTTTTTCGCCCGCGCCTCAAGGCACCGACCGCCGAGCGTCGCGCGCCGCGCATGCACTGGTGATATAGGGTCAGAACAGAAGCGCTCGCATGGCCGTAGCCCTGACTCATTGCTTAACGGCGCGCGCCACATTTGTGAGCCCAGCTTCAAGGGACGGCTCATGAGGTGCGAGGGACACATCAACATGCCGCGCTCCCTGGACACATGAGGCACGGTAATTTCATGCTTTGCCCCATACAGAGAGGGAGTGTCAACAGTCGGGTGGTGCAAGTTGCAGCATCTGCAGCTCCGTTCTCAGCGAAGGCGGAACTCTGGAGTTTGTTTTTGGTCAATCGCAGTCCATCGCCTCATGTATCTGGATCTTACGCCGAACGATATCTTGAACAGTGGGGCGTACTCCTGTGCACGATCGCTTTGCGCCAAGCTTGAGCGGCGCGGAGGCAGTGACATGTGGTCAGAAGCGCAAGCACTTCAATTAGGATTCTTGTTCAACTCCACCAATTTGTATTCCATTACTGGGTGTCAGCAGCGGAGCTGGTCACTTCATGCCGCTGCAAACTCCATCTGCGCGTTCGCACTGCCGCAGATGCTATGGGCTAACCCTATCCCCAACCCTAAACGCAGATGCTATTGGCGGGGCTCGGGCTGATCATCTTTGGTCAGATCAACTACTTCTTCAGCATGGTTCAGGAGACGGGGTTCGTACTGCTGCTATTAGGGATGACGGGGGCGCTGGGGCAGGTGTTCATATTTGTGACCATCAGCAAGTTTGGAGCACTGACGTGCTCCATCATAGGTGAGGACGCTCGAGCGAATGTAGTCGGGCGTTGCTTAAAGTCATCATGCATGTCACTGGGGCAGGTGTTCATATTTGTGACCGTCAGCAAGTTCGGAGCACTGACATGCTCTATCATCTGCGAGCGAAGCTCGCAGCAGGGCTCCTGGCCTTGCAGAGCAGAGCGAGAATCTAGGCCGCGCGCTCGCGCGCGTATGTGCCGGGAAGGCGACCCCAAGTCTGTCCTTCGACAAATGAAGTTTCCTGAGAAATTTATTTTCGAGCTTGATAGCAAAAACAATGTAGCGCTCTACAGCCAC
Organism: Tribonema minus; assembly: GCA_017506865.1. Classification (NCBI taxonomy): domain Eukaryota; class Xanthophyceae; order Tribonematales; family Tribonemataceae; genus Tribonema; species Tribonema minus. Next base: position 899,943 of record JAFCMP010000335.1, on the reverse strand, counting down.
GGCTGGCTTCTCAGCAGTGGCCATCAGGGAGTCTCAGACTGCTGGTTCCTGGATGCGAACCATGTGCAGTACTGAAGTAAAGGCGCGTGCTACTGGCGTTCCTAGGTGGGCCTAGCTACACTTCCAGCCATGATGATGGTTGCCAGCAGTGACCGTCCTGCTTGGTCCTGTGCTGTATGTATGACCATTGTGCGAGCCGCGCCTGGGGCAGCTGAGGCTTTGTGCTAGGAAGGCGAAGACTGCACTGCTCCCTTTACCTACATAGCGTTAGACAGACAGCGCTTCAGAGACCAACTGCATGACGGAACACCTGACGGTCGTTGCTACCGCAACATTCAGCTGCAACAATCTGCTCAGCTGGGAGCCAAGAAGGGAAGGGCTCAGGGGCCGGGCTGCTGCGGAAAATATTCACTCACGGTGTACAGTGGTCGACGAGGTATTGCGGTATCTTGGAGGCAAGAAGCAGCAGGGTAAGGATGAAGGAGACTCGAGGAGGTCATGCAGAGAGCACTGATGTAACTGAAGTGGACCTCAGCATAATCCTCTTCCAACTTAGGCAGCACTGTGCATGTCCACTTCGACTTCATTGCAGAGCAACCGCCCCTGGGGCCAGACTGAGTGCCACCACTGCAGTGCACTGCTGCTGCTAGTAGTGCACTGCAGTGCTATCATAATGCCTACACGCTGCCTCTGGCATGGCTGTATTATGAAACAAGCAGCACTGCGGCACCAGGTGCTGCTCAAGCAATGCTGCAGATCTGGCTGGCTGTTGGGTTTGTAATGTGACCGGGCATTACCATTACCATATCATGCGTCGGTGTATGGCGAACTTACTATCATGGGCAGTAGATAAAGCAGAACGCACTTGTAGTGCAGCACCAGGCATTCTGTCAGTGAGAGTCTACGGGGCACCAACTGGACTTTTTACAAAACAATTGCGGTCAACTTGTCTCAAATGGGGAAATCGAACACTTCAACCGCCAAGACTAACATGAAGCCAAACTATCATAGTGTACTAGTACCTGTAGTTGGTTGCTGTATCACTTATCGTTGAATGAAGTAGTAAACAAAATACAATCCACCAAGACTTCATTCTTCAACACAACAGCTTTAACATCAGAGCAGGATTAACCGGAGGTTATGGGCCGGCACTGATCACGTCAGCTTCGCTCGCAGGCCCATAGGCTTTGCCTACAAGTATTATAGGTAAGGGTGATCTGCAAAACGATCTACCACTAGTCGAGCACAAGTTTGCAATAATTAGTTTGAATGTCACTGGAACAGGTGGTCATATTCATCAAACTGACATGCTCCATCATAGGTGAGGGTGCTTGAGCGAGTGGAGTTGGGGGGTCACTTGGCATGTTTGTTATGTTGACCATGCATGTCTCTGGGGCAGGTGTTCATGTGTGTGACCATCAGCAAGTTTGCAGCGCTGACGTGCTCTATCATAGGTGCTTGAAAGACTGTAGTTTGGGGGTCACTAGGCATGTTTGTTATGTTGATCATGCATGTCTCTGGGGCAGGTGTTCATGTCTGTGACTATCAGCAAGTTCGGAGCGCTGACGTGCTTCATCATACGTAAGGGTGCTTCAGCGTGTGCGCTTTGGTATGGTCGACTTGCAGCGTCATTTTGAGGCGCCTCAAGTGTGCGTCACGCGGCGGTGTCAGTGCTCGACAAAGGGCAGAAAATGTGCACTGGTTGTTTCAAGATGTTTGATTCTGATCATCAGCAACTTGAGTGAGCTCAAGCGTACAAGTCATTGTCGTCAAAACAGCACACATTTAGTCTACTCTTTATCGTAACTGACTGCAAAACGATTGATTTTCAAAGTACCCGCGCTTCGGCAGCAGTTTGTGGGCGTGCAGTGCATCTGCAAGGTGATCACCTCACACGATTCATGCCGCGGCGGATCCTGCACTGCAACGACTGCGCCAACCCATGCTTGGCACAACTGCGATCTGAGAGTTAGGGTTAGGGTTAGGCTTAGGGTTGAACTTCCTGGCAGGCGTGGAGCCGCACGCACCGCCCCCAAGTGCACCCACGTGCAAGCAGTCTTTTGCATCATCCCAGAAGCTCCTGAACAAGCCCCCCCCACACACAGCAACAGCGTCATTGCCCCTACCACAGCGTCACCCCGCTGCCCGCGCGCCGTGCAGGGTTGGCGCGGAAGATCCTGACGCTGGTGGCGTCAATAGTAATCTACGGCCACGCCGTAAACCTGCTGCAGGGGACGGGGCTGGCGCTGGCCGTCGCCGCCATGGTCATCAACTTCACCGACAAGGGGGGGAAGAAGAAGGGGAACAGCGGGGGCGCGCAGGTGAGCGGCGGCGGCGCGCTGAGGCAGTGCTCAGCATCGCACATTTCTGGCTTCACGTTTAAAGGGGGATTACGCGTGCACATTATTAGAGCCGTTCTGTTCGTCCCAATTTGGCGTGAAAAATCATGAAAAACAGAGGCGACGATCATGAAGGGCCGCTGATCAGGTCATGACTTTCACGACGACCTTTCAGGCTCGATGAAGGGAACATGACGTGATTTAGTGCAAGAACATTTCAGCTGATCAGAGGGCGCGGCCGAACATAGTGCGTATGCCAGGCACTCGGTGGCGAGCCATTGAGGCTTGCGCTGCTGTCGTTGCGCGTGCCATGGCCTGTGGGAACGCTGCTAGTGCCAGCAGCACGGCTCCAGCGCCGTGGCATGAGCTGCGTCGTCAGCGACCTCTGACGCAGTTCACGTTGAATGAACCAGATTGCTGCTGTCGTATGGAATGCTGGCTTGCGAAATCACGCCAGAAATTCATGGCGGCAAGAGCCGTACAGAATGGCTCTCATGTCCTCGCGTCTATGGGGGCTGGCGCCTGCACATTTTTTTGTCCTCACGTCTAGGGGGGTTTACGTGGGGGGGCCGGCGGGGGGGAGAGGCGCGCGGGGGGGGGGGGGGGGCAGGCAGTTAGGCACGCGGTTGCTCATGCTCGACGGCGCTCTGCAGCCTGGCTCAGTGGCACATGCAGCGCCGTACTGTATGCAGTTTCGCCAAAGCCGAAGTTGAATGCATGCGTGTGGCCAGAGGGGGGAAGGGGGGGGGGGCAAATGACCCACACCAGCGCTCATAGTGTGTGTCAAAACGTGTGCTCACATCTTGATGGAAATCGTCATTTGGCGTGTGCAGGCGGATACAGCGGCATCAGATGCTCAGCAACGACAATGGTCCGAGCAAGAGGTGACCGACAGCTCGTCGGCGGTGGAGCTCAAGTCGCTGCTGGCGCACGAGGTGAGGCGGCAGCGCTCAGTGGTGCAGTTCATGATCGTGCTTATGAAGTTCATGATCATGATTGTGAAGCAGCCTCATGCCTTGCGCCGAGGTGACTCTGTATGCCTGATGCAGCATTGGCGTGTTCTGTGGGCAGAGCAGATCATGAGTTTGAAGTGTTCACGGGTTCATGGTGTCGCATGACCAAGTTTGAACCGCGGCATTACGCAAGGCGGTCAAGGGTGTAACCACACTCTGTGAGACGCTCCACTGACATAGCCTGTTGACTACGGCGCATAGCCATGGTAACGGCGAGATACATGTTTTCATCTTTTCAGACGCAAGTTATGTTCTGCCACACCAGTCCCGCCGGACAGCTAGGCTGCAGTGCAAGTCAAATCAGGCATCTCTGATCCAGCGATTTGGTGCATGTTTGGCCTGTGTAGTGGGAAGAGTCTACCATCGCCTCCTGCGAGTGCATTGTCGCATGATCCCCTTCTACATCTGCCATCATCAGGTCTGCTGATAAACGATGACTCGCGTCATTCCTCAGCCACGGGCAGTGCGAGGACTGGTGTGCAGTCAGAAAGGTACTAGTCCGCTGAGTTCCCTGCCTGTGGACCACTGCATCATGTAGGCTTGCCTGCCGCGATGCTCTGTCTCACGTGCAGCTGTGGTGAGCACTGACACTGGCGGTCGCAAGCGGTGCTATCATGACACCCGTTTTTTCTTTCCCTGTTTTCTGACATCTGCCATGTACTCTCCACACTCGGTTTCCAGGACGAAGAGGACGACCCTGACGCAGCTGAAGCAGGGCGCATCTCGGCAGCGGCAGCAGCAGAAGCAGCGCTTCAAGCGTCGCGAAAGCCTAGTATAACCATTTAGCACGGTCGGCGCAAGTGAATAAATCACACTGGCACGGCCACCACTCGCAATGATGTACGAGGCTGCAGACCATGCCGCTGTCTCGTTGCCGCTGCTGCTGCTGCGTCTGTCGGCTTTGGTACATTGCCTTTGTGTGCACTGGTGATGTGCTGGCAATGATGTCGCCACGTGCAGGCAACAACACGGCACTGCTACCCATTCACCACCGCGACTGGGCACCACTCGGGCTTAGATCGAAAGTCGCTGCTGCTGAAAGTAGTCTGGCGCAGCATTGCCACCATGAACGTATTGCAGGCGCGTTTCATGTCGCACAGTTGCCGACATTCATGCAACTGCGTCAACAACACCTGCGGCGCGCTGAGAAGATTAACCGCCAGGCGCAACGCTAAACGCCGCGCACGGCAATGGCACTGTTGCCATACATGGCGTGCGCGTGCCAATTAATGGCGTAGCTGATCTTGCCAGGCTGTCATTGTTTGTCGGCACAGCTGCCAGCACTGCGGCCAATGAGAGCCTGCGGATGCAGCGCTCAGCAAGACTGTGCGCTCCTCTGATGAGATACTGGCATTTGAAAGCACGTTTGGAGGGCAACATAACATGCCGCCGCCTGCCAATGAATTAGCCCGCAGGGTTTGCTGGCTCAGGTGAAACATGCACCCTTGTTGAGCGCATTTTTTGTTCTTTGCATTTTTGCTGGTTGAAGGTGGTGCACATCACATAGAAGGGTGGCCATTCGCTCATGCTCACGAAGAGCGCCTTGCCAATACTGCTGTCAGTAATACTCGTTGTTGAGGCATATGGCAATTACATACTCATGAGTGCACTATTTGCACACTTGTCACCTACAGCACGTACACCTACCTTCACTTGCAGCACAACTGGCGTCGGCCCGGCCTTCTGTTGCATTGGTCACCTTGATGTTGATCTCTGGCGGTGTGGAGCAACAGGTTAGTGAGCAGCAGCTGTCTACATTGCATCACTCTTGAGGCAATAAATGTAATGGCGCCAGAGCAGATGGATCCAGAGCTTCTCCAGGTGTGCCCTGCTGGCCAAAAGGTCTGACACCACTAATGGCAACTGTGCTCATTCCAGCTGTTGTGCTCATGGTGGCACTTGGCCCGACCAGTGAAGGGCAGGGAAACTCCTCGTCTTGGACACAAGGTGTGTGAAAGACATGTTCAAGCACAGCAGAGCAGGGCGGGCAGAAACACAAAACCGAGAGACGTTTTGGCGGAGGCAAAATACACACCATGTGCTCTGTTGACTCTGTTCAAATACACTGGCATGGGCAGCCGGCGTTGTGGAGCGCCCTCTTGATGCTGTAACACCCGCGTGACACTGTGTCACAGTGCTCCGGCATCCAGTCGCCCCAAGCGCACCCCTGCCGTACTGCCCACAGGAGAGCCTCTACTGCGCCCGCGTCACACGAAAGAAAGCCGCCTACTTCCACCCAATCAGCGAGCTGCGGCCACTCTGCGCCCTCGCGATGCAGCCACCTAATCATATCCTCACGCCCCCGCCTCCCCACCAACGGCCTCTGAGTCAACGTCTTCGTCACCATCGCGCGGCTCCAACCCCCCCCGAGGCCTCTGAGCCACTCCATTTGTGCGGGAGTCAGACTCAGCATGTTATCTTCCAGACTCACCTCGCAGAGCTGGATGATGTCATACGGGCAGCCTGCCCGGTGCAGCCACTGCAGAGCAGGCAAGCACCCGCTCCCGGCTGCGCATGCCATGGTGAGAGGCGTGAGGGGCAGTGCGTGCTCCTGGCGCAGCCACTGCAGCACCTCTACATGCCCCCCTATGGCGGCTTCGTCCATCAGGCTGAGGAGGGGGCGCGAACCGAGACACCACCGGAAGGTTGCGGGTGCATCGCGCCACTCCAGGCAGCCAAAGTCTACGACCGACAGGTCTCGAACGAGTGGGCCGTAGACTGCCTGCCCGCGGTCTTTGTTCATGAAATATTTGAGCGCTGCTTGGCGGCCGCCGTTCGCAGCGGAGTGGCACAGGTAGGTGCAGAACCACACCGGCCACGGCCGCACCTGGCGCGACAGCCAGACGAGCGCCGCCAGCCGCTGCTCGTCGTCGTGCGAGCAGTGAATGACGCGCTCATGAAGCGCCGTCCAGGTCTCCAACCTCACCAGCACATTGCGCCGCTGCGCCAGCGTACACAGCCTGTATAGAGTGCCTATGTGCCGTGCGCACGCAGCGCCGAGGAGTGCGGCGCACGAGATCGGCATTCCGAGGTGGCACAGGCGCAGTATGACCTCCATCGATCCCGATGCGCCGGCCGCCTCTTGCGCACTATACGTGCTTGTGAGAATCGGGACGTCAATGCCGTGTTCGAGCGCCATCTCCAGCCGCTCCGGCGTCTCCACCGCGGCCGGCCCCACGGTCACGCACACGCACGGCACGCTCTGCTGCCGTTCTGTGACGGACATGTACGCCGTGCGCCAGGAGCGCGAAACCGGCGCAACGAAGAGCCAGTGGCCGCACCCCATGAAATCGACTATTGATGCCAGCAGGTCCGGACTCGCCAGCACGGTGCGCCGGGGCTCCTCGCCGCCGCCGGCTTCGCTGCTCGCGCGGGCATGCGCCCAAACATCGCCGCTCCTTGCGGCGTCGGTCACCTCCAGCAGCCTTTTCCGCATGGCCCCCAGAGTGTAGGTCAGTACCCTCACACCTGTGCTCGAGGATGGGTCTATGTCCCCCAGCACATGCAGCATGGCCTCTACCTCGGCTGCCAGGTTGACCGCTTCCTTCGCCGCTGCTCCTCGCTCTGCGCAATTCGGGGCAGGAGCGGGGAGAACGGGTGAGTTGCGAGACCCTACAGAGGTGAGGTGGACATTGGGAGGCAATGGGCATCTAACCTGCGGGTGGTAGAGCTGATACGTTGCACCCAGGTGATAACCAGGATGTTTCGGCGAGCAGGCAGTCGGCCCTCCTCTGCAGCACATGGAAAATATCTTCCTGATGCGCAACATCGGTGAATCCTACATGGTCTTGCATGGCTGGTGGCGTCAAAACGTCAAGCTTGGTCCGTATAGCTGTGTGCACCGGAGCCCAGCGCTGTGATGCACCTTCGGCCTGTGCTGCAACAGGCTTGATCGGCCACGAAGACAACTTTGAAGTTGAGTCCTGGGTCGTAGAGTAGACCAGACCCAGACCCAACCCGGGTTTGTGTGCGGCTGAGCAACGCGCTGCTATACATTCATCAGCACTTGACGTGTATGTTAGAAAGTGTGCGCTCCAGCTCCTGGCTCCGTCCTCCGCATGTGGGCAGCACTTCAGCAGAGTAGACATAGCAATCCTGGACGCCAACAGGCGCCAGTACGTCGGTCGAGGTACCGTGCTTGCCTGTCTTCTGAAGTGCAGGTGCAGGTCTAGAGGATCGCTGTTGCCACCAACCTCGCTTAGCCTGCTTACGAGCTGCTTCCTGCTCTACTGCACACCGTGGGCGCTGCATGACGGTGACCGCAAGGCCGCCAGGCACTGTGGCGAGGCCACTGCAATCGCTTGCCCCGGGCGAATGACACGTGTCAAAATAACACGCGTCACCCAGTGAATGCGTACTCTAAGCTCTCTGAGCCCATCCACGTGTCAATCAAAAAGCCACGTGGCCCACTTCCGGCTTATTTCCCTCGGCACGCGCTCGGCCGCAGACTGCGGCGACCCCCAGGATAAATTCGCCAGTCCCCTAAGCTTTCGCCCAAGCCCCATCCGCCAGCGCCTCTCGGCCTGCTTCGCTAAATCGTTCTGCACACCACACCACCGTAATCAAACTCGACGGAAGCCTGGGTCTACGACCCAGGAAGTTAGCTCTGTTGTGTGTGGTGGGGGGGGGGGGGCACACCCGTCCACTTGCCTTTCCGTCCGCATGGCCGCTGCTGCACATGAGCCTTGCGCTTCATTGCAACACGTGAAGTGGGCCTCTGATGTCGAGGCATTGTGTGCGTCGCGTGCCGTATAGGTGCCGCGCGATGCATGCAACTGCGTCATGCCCTTCAGGCTACAAGGAGTGCTGGTGCACCGCTGAAACGCCACGCAGCAGCGGCACTCTGGAGTGAATGGACCTTCCGATCCACAGTGGCTGCTTGCGGATCTTTGCATTGTCATTGTCTGCCAGCTCGCAGCCAGCTGCGCGGACGTTGGCTGATAGCCTACGCAGAGCAGTGCCCAAAGAGTTGTTTGCATTCCCCGTCAAAAGCGCTGACTTAAATTAACTGATTGTGCCCCTACCTGCCACGAAGCAGACCGCAGTGCTGGTGCAGTCAAGTGAAAGTGCACTATTGCAGCGCAATCTGCTCAGGCATACTTTGGTGCTGGTGATGATGGCACACGATATACGGTGAGGCCGCCAACGTCACGTGCTGTTGAGCAATCAGCCTGAGGCATTTCATTGCTTCAAGAACTGTTGTCACAATTCCTCCTCTTTATCCGAGAGTCTGAGGCCAGCCAGCATGTAGACTCTGGTGGCAAGCTGGACATCCACCATCTGGGCTTTTTCGCGCCCTAAGCTAGAATCAATATTGCAATACAAAGTATGTACTTTTTATTAATTCTCGCTCAGGGCGCGAAAAAGCCCAGATGATTGGCATCTAGCTGTAAGGAATCTACATGTCGAATGACAGTCTAAAAGTGTCGCAACGACAACCACTCAAACGCCGCCGCCGCCAAATGGCGTATGTACTTCTACACTGCACTGTCCTGTGAGGGCACCACTTGTGCAGACAGCTGAAAACAAGCACACCAGCTGAGTGCGTACCCTTCAGTGCTAGGTTCTGAAGGTTTGGTGGGGCAGCGTACGGCCACGTCGTACGTTGACTTAAGCCGTGACTGTTGCCAAGTATATATAGTCACAACGCGGTGTTGCAACCCTGGTGTCTGCCATCAATTGTAGCATTTCGACACCAGAGTAAGTTTGTTACATGACTGCCGCTTCGGCATCATGTCTGGCCCTATTCTCGCTGTCTAGATGGACCCTGTATCCTGAATTGGGCGCACATCCAGTGTTGCATTGCCCCTTGAATAGCAGTGTTCAGGCGTGAGCAGGAGTACGGCCAGAACAGACTTGTGACCCGTGCTGGCTGTTGCACGCCGGCAACAAGATCTGTTGGCGCGCTGAGCATCATCAACCACACTATGCAGGTGAAGCCTCCTAAACAGCTTTCATGCAGGCGCGATGCATGGCCACCCACACGAGGGGGGCCTCCAAAATGGCCGAACGGCACTTGTGTAGGCGTTACGCAAGCCGCAAGAAGCCTTCATGCTGACCCCAAGAGAGCCAAGATGGCAAGATCTCTGCTGTAGTCACTGCAGCCTTTTGTATCCTTGTGCGCTTGCATGCCAGTGCTCTCTGACGCCAGTTGTTGTGGAGGCGCGGGCTCAAATGGCGTGTCACCAAAGGCAAGCCCTACATAGGCGCTGATGATGGATGCCTTATATTCATGACAATGGCCCGATTGGAGGCCATTTCTAGCCACCGTGCTTTCAAATTGCTGTCCTTCCAGCAATCATTGCATCGATCATCTGGGTGTTTTAACGCCCTAGCAATCATCAAAAGCACACATTACAACTCAACAGGGTGCTGTCCGGTGTGTCGCTGGTCATGCTGCAGGCAAGCCTGCAACAGAAGTGCGTCGAGCACGTGTCAGTGCTTGCAGCGCTGGTTGCAATGCGAGGTCTCACATCTCGTTGGCGCACGGGATTGTGAATGCACAGTACTTACTGCGTGCGCCTGCATGCATGCCAAGGCAGTCGCACCGCGGTGAGCACTGACTCACGCGGAGCAGTGACACCAGTCCACAAGCGCTAATCTGTACAGTGTTTAAAGCAGACAATGCTTGCAGGGGCGCAGATGGAGCACAGAGGCAGTAGCATGAAAAGTTGTGGGCTACTTTCTACCTTTCAGCCAGTCAGTGGGGGAGCAGTCACTGGCGTCATTGCTCTAAACTAGCGGTAATTGCTCTCAACTGCCAAACAGTGCATATTCTGCCATCTAACAAAATAGGTGGGTGCCGTCAAAAGGCAAGCAAAGTCCACAAGACCATGTGTAGTGCTGGAAGGGCTTGCAGTCATCATGTCTTTTTACCTAGGTAGGGACGTTCGCCCGCAAACCCCACGGGAAATAAAAAGCGGGGCAATGGCAATGGAACAATGTGCTGGGAGAAATCTGGAATGTGCTTGGCCAGAGGAAAGGGGGTTATGGGGGGGTGTGCTAGACTGGACCCGGAACACGCCGGCCTGCGGAAAGCTTGGCCGTCTACCTTAAAGCAGCTGCGCTGTGCTAAAGAGAGGCTGTATGCTACCCACTGAAGGTGGCCTCTCGCACAAAGGCTCCCGAACAAGAGCCGAAAACTCCAAGTGGCTGTTTGACAGCTGAACTCAAAGGCACGCACATGCGAAACAAAGTGCTAATCTGTCTAAAGTGTCACCACTTGCGCCGCTGGAGACACGGCCGTCCTGTCTGCCAGTGAGGGCCAGGCCCCCTTGGCCACCTCAAGAGCAGCTAGCGTCGATCACTAGTAGCTTAAAGCGTTTGCTGAAAGCGATTGCAATGGCGGGCGTGAGCCTCACACTCAAGGCGCGCACCTCGTATGCTGAGCAGTGCCACACAAAGTGGCAATGTTCAGTGTAGGCTGACTCAGCCTGCGAACGGCCGATGCGGCGGCCACAATGACAATCTATACTATCCGGCATCCTCCTTACGAAGGAAAGGAGGGGGGGGAGGGGGGGGTCACATGCCAGGCGCTCCAATCAAGGCACCACACCTAAAATGTTTTACCTGCTGTCCCCAAAATAAATCCCCGAGCACCCCAGCGCGGCTGCCGCGACTAGCAGCGGCTTCGAGCATGCAGAGGTGGGTCAAACTAGGGTTGGGACTAATCAGAAGATAGGCGGAAGCATAACCCTAGGATGACGCAAAGTCGGCCCCAAGGCTAGGGCTAACCCTCGGAGAGGGTCGGGGCAAACCCTGTGGCACCATCTAGCAAGCGTCGCAGCGCATGCTACCGTCGTAACCTACTTGCCGCGCTTCGAGAAGCCCCAGGGGGGGCGGGCAAGGGTGAACCTCCTAACCCTAGTCCTGCTTGCCGCGCTTCGCAAACCAGGAGCCGTCGAGGTACCTCTGCAGCACGACGAGGGCGCGCTCCGGTTGGTACGCGGGCACCTCGTGCCCCGCGCTGTGCACCGTCACAAACGCGAGCGCGCCGCCGCTGAACTTGGTCGCGTAGCCCGCGGGCTGACCGTCGAGGCGCCACTGCTGCCACAGCGACACCGCGGGGCGCCCGAGGCCGTAGATCCACGACTGCGTGCCGCTGGTCGCGCAGACGGCGTCGTTGTCGCCGGAGAAGATGAGGATGCGCTGCTCCGGGTGCTTGTCCAGGATCTGCTTGTACAGCGGGATCACGTTGCGCCTGCAGGGTTGGGGGGGGGGGGGGGGTAGGTGAGGGGGGCCTGTGCGTCAGCACTCTTGAAGCGAATGCATGTTGAGCGATGTGCCAGTGTGTTTTACAGATGGGAAGTAGATGGGGGGTGAGGCCGTTCCCAATCATCGACCTGCATACAGGGCTGCTGGCTGCTGCTGGTCAAGGGTAAGAGAGGGGGGATCGCTGTCGCCCTGCGCACTGCGGCACGTGAATGTGTCCAGGTGTTGTTGGCTATGTTTTCAGGGGCACACCGCACGATGTGTTCTATTCGACAGCCCTCCCGCGCTACATTCTAATTGTCAGCCCTCCCGCTTGGCAATACCACTACCAATCTACCCTACTTGAAACCCCTCACGGTGCTGACGGCGCCGCATTGGGACGGCAGTCTGAGGTCTTCTTGGTGTGAAATTGCATATCTGTATGCAAAAAACTGCGCGCTCCCATGCCGTCAGGCGGGCGGCACTTCGCGACACCTGCTGCTTCCCGCAGCAAGGCTCACACCGCACTTCAAGTACTCTACTTGCTTCCGCTTGAGGGGCGGAAACCCTTGCGCCAGTGTGCACCACGTTGTAATCACCCACGCGCCCAGTGAGCTTGTGCACGGGCGCCTTGGTGGGATACACCGAGCATGCACAAACACTCACAAGCCTATCTGCAGATGAAACTCAGACGGGCCTTCTCCGCCGCTGCCCCCGAGCGTCAGGTACGGCGCAAAGCAAGGTGGTTATGAACGACAAATGATTGACGCAAACCAACAATTATAGAAACGAATTGTTTCCATCCTTGCAGTCGTTTCAAACGAGCAACGACTCTTGCTAGCCCTGCCCTGCCCCTCTGCCCCCCCCCCGCCAGCCTGCCTGCCCCGTGTGGTGGCTTCATTTGCGTTCTTCCCTCCTTACACGAGGTCGGCAATCATGGGCGAGACACCTGAGACCACTGCCTGTGAACAAAAGGTCGCAACCGGCGCATACCGCTCGCGCTCTTGCTTTTGGGCAGAATCAAAGATGACAGACGTCCAATCAATCGCGCGTCATACAGCTGCACGCCGCCGACACCAGTGCCGCTCGCGTCGGCGAAATTTGCCGGCAGTGGTCGGCTGTAGTCGGTTATGTTCGACATTCAGCTCGTCTGTATCAATCGTTTCAATCAAATCGCATTCTGATTGGTTGCAACGACCGATTTAAACAAATCAGAACAATCATGCCATCCGCGTCGCAAAGGCGCGCCTCTTCTGTAGACTAGCACGGCATGGCGTGGAGTCCACAGGCGCACTCACTCGTAGTCACTAAAGCTGTAGCCCAATGTCACGGGGTCGCTGCAGAGCGCCCACTTTATGGACGCCTTCGCGTGCAGCGCGCTCTTGACGGCGGGCTTGTTGAGGTACGTCCCCAGGTAGTCCTCGGCGCACTGCGCGTATGCGGGCTGCGCGCTGCGCGTCGAAGGAATGAACGCACGCGCACCCACAATTGAGTGTGTGAGTGGAGGAAGAGCAGCAGGAGTGTGAGGTAATGAGCTGTGCAGTGGTGGATGGCAGTACTGCGCATGCAATCATGAAATCTGGCATCAGGATTTGGCGCAGCAGGTTCACAACTTTTGAAGTTGAATTGCAGAAGTCGTAGTGGATGGTATGGTCCGTCTCTAAGGTTAGGGATAAGGTCCGTATCAGCGCATGAAAGTCAAGGACGCAGATCACCAGCTGTTTGGCAGTTCAAGTAGATGCACCAGCTGTCTGGCGATTCAAGTCAGTGCACCAGATGAGGTTGCCATGTCTGTGAGTGAAATTCAAGACGGTGCGTGCTCATATGGCTTGCCCAGTGCACGTTGCATAGACCTATGCATGGGCAAAAGGAGATGCCGCAGGACGTCGTAAAAGCCCCCTGTCACGACCGCAGGTGCTGTAAAGTAGGCGAAATCATAGCCGAAACCGCGAATTGCAATTCTTGATCTTCAGCGATTCAGTCAGGTAGGTGACGTGCTGCGCGACCGCAACCTTCGTGTTGCTGCATGTCCGTATGTACACACAAAATGATTGACTTAAAAGCAAACAATCACAGCAGAACTGGTGACGTGCCTCTTTGACCTTGAACACAGCAGGGGCAGGCGGGTCCACACACCAGTAAAGTAGCTCAAACGCGCTGTCTGTGCACTTGGTCGGTCAAGTGGCACAGTACAGCGGTGAACTCTACCGCACAGCGCAGTAACCCTGGCCAGCATAGCTGCCCTCGCACCACGCATACCTCCGGTGCAGACACATCATCTGAGGTACAAAGCTGAATCGTCAAGTGCAGTTGATCACAGTTCAATTCAATTCAGTACAGTGCACATGCAAATGATTCAGGCTGCCCTGCCTATGATGGGGCCCACTGTCTGCGCGCCGAGTGCTGCCTCATTGCAAACAGATCATCAGAGCCCGAAAGCGCTGGATTGTCCAGCGCAGTTCACCACAGTTCATCGCAGTGCACACGCAGTACATGCGGCCTCGCACCTGCTGGCGCCCACTCCCTGCACGCCAAGCGCCGCCTTGCTGTTGTTAACAAACAGAACATCAGAGCCGGCCATGGCTTAATTGTCCAGCGCAGTTCACCACAGTTCATCAAAATGCACACGCAGTACATGCGGCCCCGCACCTGCCGGGCCCCACTCCCTGCGCGCCGAGCGCCATCTTGTCGCGAATCTTCATGAGCTGGAGCCCCTGAGGGGACGTCTGCCCCCCAATATTGCAAGTGGGGTAGTCCAGGGCGTAGGGGTTGATGGTGCCCAGCTGGTTCGACATCTGAGAGGGTCGAGGAGGCAAAGATGCGACAAGATGCGACAGCTTGTCGGTTTGACGCTGACGAAACTAAACACCGTGGCAGAGTAGGGCACCCAAGGAGGACCCAATGCAAAGCGCAGGACAGCACTAGACCAGGGCAGGCTGGGTTGCAAAGAAGTGATTATTGTGTACTTCGAAGTAGACGCTTGTGCAAGTAGAGAAACAGTCATGACGCAGGGTCAGAATAGTTCTGAAGTGGTGCTGGCCCAGTCCATGGTGGACTAACATGAGTAACTCCACTGTGGTGAGAACCTGTGCAGGTATGTAGACACATGCAGTATAGGGTATGCAGATTTCATACTCCGTCAGACGCTTCGGCAATGAGCCATCGATTGCGGCGCTTGCAGGCCATGATTAGGCATGCAACTGCCGCGCTGGATGTCTGCACACCTGACTGCACCAGTGTGATGCATCTTCAGGTGCCAGCAGTCCATTTTCTTTAGGTGCATAATATTTTGCCAAAAGGTGGCAACCAACCGTGGCAAATCACAGCTTTAGGCGGACTTGTGATTGTTTTTGTAAGAAAAATAAAGCAGACAACAAACTGACGTTTGTATCGAGCTTGTGTACAAGCCGCCGTTAGGTGTGTCACCGCACCAGTGCTACATCTGCTGTTGCTCTACACCATAATGCTGACTAATGAGCAGCACGTAATGCGAAAACCTCCACTGTACAAATGGAAATGAATCAACATACCGTAGAGCTCTAGGTGACAAGGAGTGGTTAGCCGCAAGTGCCTTCCACTAATAACTGTGGTCGCAAAATAATGCTAGTCTAAGATCTGCCACTGCGTACGATGTGTGACGCTAATACATGAACAGCACATAGTGCAAGCCCCTCCACTGTGCCAATGCTATAGACCTGCCACTGCATAGCATCACGATGCTGATTCGCGAGAGGCTTGCAATATTGCGCAATGCGAATAACCGCCACTGTATCGCAGCCAATCAAGCTAACCTGCCGCAGAGCTGAGCCTAGACCCTCCCGATCTGCCAGTGTATCAGCAGCCGCTGCTGCATGTAGTTGATAATCACGGGTGCCCGAAATGAGGTGTTGATGAGGCAAAGCGGGGGAGGCTTACCTGATCGGACCTGCCGCAGAGCTGAGCCGATGACCTTTCAATCTGCCAGTAAATGAGCAGCCGTTGCTGTAGTCAATAATGGAAACAAATCAAAAGATCGTAGAGCACTGGGTGACAAGGAGTAGTTAGCCGCAAGTGCCTTCCACCGGTGACCGTGGTCGCCGCTGTTGCGGTCATTGGCCACGAGTCAAACAGTGCCACCATATCCAAAGTAGGCAAAAAGACTTCTGTGTGCAAGCCTTTTAGCGTTCGAGGCATAATGGTGAGTTGGCGATGAGGGAAAGCGGGGGGGGCATACCTGATACTCGTAGTAGGCACACTGGCCCGAGCTCTTGTGATCTGTGAGCCCTTTTGCGCACTTTGACTGCAGAGGAGCGCAAGACGGCGGCAGAAGGGGTGTCCATCGCTCAGCCGCAGCTGTGCGTACAACACGCGGGTTTCTCGCCCACCCTGAATTTGAATGCGTTTTCGTTTGAGCCGACATGCAAGAGGTTGCGTTCGAGCGGCGTCCAGCAGATGACGTACTTCTACATGCCCTGCAGTTAGGTTCGTGTTAAAAGCGAGTCATGACGCACAATGAGATGTAGGTAGGGTTGGCAAATCCGTATTCCATAGATACTCCGTATATCCGTATAAACGCGTATATATACCCGTATCTCGAAATTTGGCCTGCGAAGTCCGTATAAATCCGTATTTTCGGGTTTATCAGCCGCCTTGATGCACGTTGCGATGGGTACTACTGGTCATCCTGTCTCTGCCTGAGCCGACGAGGCCGCGTACTGCGGCAGACCTCCTCCAGACAGTTTCTGACCTCTCGGCTCATTAGTTTCTTCGCTCTTGAACTCTTGAAGTTGCACGCTGTTGTGTGTGTGTTGTCGGTGCACATGCTCTACGCAACTGGAGATCATTGAAATACTGCGCCTCGCAGCATGGCGGCTGTTGCTACCAGTGCGGTAGCAGTCGCAGGGCTGGGGCTGCGCCTGGCAGCCAACACGCATGCAGCTAATAGAAGGAAGGGTGGAGGGGTGAGTGTGTGCTGTTACACACACGCTACTGTGGTGTGGCGGCGACAATATGACGCGAGTTTCATAGCTAGCGTGACCAGCCACGTAGATCGGGCAGTAGTGTCTCGGGTGTTTGCGAGTCCGCTGTAGCTATTCAACACAGATCACGCGGTAGCCTGGCATCGACCTCACTACTATTGCCTCACTATATATATTTGGATCGCCTAGTTCCTGAGAAAAGGAAACAAGCATATGGGTGGCGTATTTGAGAGTTCAGTCCAAACCTAGATTTGAGTTGTGTGTGAGACTCATGTGAATTGGATTGGGCATGTGCGTGTCGTGGGGGCTCCAAGGGGAGGGGGGGGGGGGGGGGGGGGGCGGACGGGGGTATTGGGCATGTGCCCGTTAAACACGTCAACAGCATCATAATGTCAATATCTCTCTGCCTGTGTGGTCATCTTATATTGCATCCAAATCACCCTTGATTTTTCAACTTGAAGTTACGTCGGGAAGTGCCTGTTCCATCGATTTGGGTTTGTCAGATACGGATTTCATATACGTATATACGGAAAATACGCTAAAATACGTATTTCTACCCGTATATGAAATCTCAATATACGGTTTTTGCCAACCCTAGATGTAGGCAAGTGTGCTGTTGGAGCTGTCTGTCAACTTGTGGGGCCGAAGAACGAGCCCTGTCTGGTTCCTTGGCCTGTGATGTCTTCCTTGTGCCTCAGTTTTGTTCGCTTGGTCAAGTCGCGAAGTACCGTCCTGACTACGCTGTGTACAATTTTAAGTTTCAAACGACTAAATGTACTGTATTTACTTCCGCTTGCGGGGCGGAACCCCTATGAGAAAAGCAAAATATGCAACTTGTGCACACGCGTGCTGTGTCTAAATGTACAGAGGTACTATATGCTTCAATTTGAAAAAAGGTTGGTTCTGACGAGGATACATAATTTTGTCTGTCATGTGAGAACTGCAGATCCCGTCATCGCTTGCAGCGGGGAGTGGGCGCGCCGGGCGCAGCTGTAAAATTCTGGTCAGCATCAAGCTGCGTGATGGTGCAACGCAAACCAAGATGCTGCGCAATATGGCTGTAGACGCATGCCAGCCCTTGTGGCCTCTTTTCGGGCCTCTGCAAAAAAAATTGAATGACCGCGCAACAACAGGGAGTGCGTGACTGAACTTTCCGGGTACTTGAAGCCTTGACTACGTGTTGCATATCCTAGTCTTTGGGTGCTGCGTGCATGCTCGCATGGGACCAATGCCTCTGCTGCTGCCAGGTACTCGAGAGAAGCATCAGCGTCCTTCTGCAAAGCTTCGTTTCATCAAGGAAGTACTAATAGTACTTGCAGACTAGACGACTGCGTTGAAGCAAACTTTTCGATTGCATCGGCGACCCGGCCTCCCTTGAGGCCTTTATGAGTACAAGTCCACAAGTACTACTTATATTTGCACATGCCGAGGTTGTGCACGCGGTGGGGCATCAAAGGCAGCATTGCTCAGCGCGCCCATAGGCACTCACCCGCCATGCTTGGTAGAGGGCCTTGCTCACGACATTGACACCCCAGAGCTTGTCGTAGTAGGCGATCTCGTTGGAGCCATAGTCCACGTAGGGATTGCCCAGGAGTATGCCTGCGCAGGCATAGACGCGAGAGCGCATGTCGTGACCATCGTTCAGCTGTGTGGTGCTGCACATTGCATGCTGTAGTATGATGCACAGTGGGGTGTAAGGGGTGGGGCTGCGAAACAAGCAGGATCTGCGCATTCTGTCTATCTGGAGTCCATTGACCTTCAACTGGGCTCCAGGAAGGCCCTCTGATGGGCACTTATGTTTTGGTGAGGGTCAGCCAGAGAGGTGCCCAAGCTGAGCCGGTCAGCAGCTCCCACTTGAGGCCAGTGGGCTCCAAGCTACACATGTCATGTCAAGGGACTTGACCCAGAAGAATGAGTACTTCCTTTTTGGTCAAGCATTTGCCCCTTGTTGGAGCAGCAGGGCAGCAAACAGTAGCGCCCTCGCTTCGGCTACCGTGACCCTAACACCTATACTGGCAATCCCCTGTGCAAGTATGGCCAAGCACTGAGCGTGCAAGTAAAAACCACATCCAGCCGACCTGACCTTGAAAGGGTGGGCACTTCACCTTGTGGTCACCGCTGCTGCAGTCATATGCCACGAGTCAAACAGTACCACGATATTCACAGTAGGCAAATGTATTGCCTTTACATGCGAAACGATCAGCAGTGCAGTAGCGCCGCGTCGGTTTTGGACCGGCGCGCCGCAAGTTGCAGTTCACCTTTGAGGTTGAGCCTGTCCGCCTTGCTCTTGGCGGCGTCGTTCTGCCTGAGGATCTCCAGCGCCAGGGTAGGCATGTAGTGCCCGCCGTAGCTCTCGCTGGCGATGTGCAGGTCGTTGGCGCGCAGGTGCGGGTACCGTTCCAGGAACGTTTGCAGAACGGCGGCGTTGTCGCGCGCGGTGCGCGCGTCGCCCGTGTCGTACTGCGCGCCCCTGCGGTAGCTGAAGCCCACGCCGCAGGGCGCCTCGATGTACAGCATGCTGCGCGCGGCGTTGCGGTAGGTAGGTGTGTGATGAATGGAGAGGGCGACTTCTTGTAATGTAGTACGTATGGGATGAGTGAACTGAGAAGGCGAGTTGTGCAGCACTTCAGATCAGCATGTGAGTGGCACAGCGAGATGCATTGGGGTCAGACACAGATCTGAGCCTGGTACTAGTGAGGTATTTCCCGCTGATACAGCTACTTGGGGTGCCTGCTGCTTGGAGAATGCCCTGAGCTCAAACTTTGCAACATAGGCGACAGGCAACAAGATTATTTGATTGGATAGGAAAAGCGTACAGGTGCATCAAGCGCGCTTGCTCTCAGAGGCTCAGGCTGCAGCATCATCAAGCAAGCATAAACAGTGGCCGTTCACACGAGTATCGAACACAACCACTTGTAGCGGAATGAGCAGGCTCTTGCAGGTTGGAGGCCTGCCACTGAATAGAAGCGGGTGTCTGATGACATTGGACTTACTTCACTGCCGTGTTCCATGAGGAAGGATTGGTCTTCAGAACGATCTCGCCCTTGTTCTGGCGCACCAAGAATGGTCCATGCTCCGTCAGGAGCCCTGGGCGGCACAGTAGATCATTGTGCAGCTATGTGAGGGTAATATTTTCATGTACCGCCTGACCGCTGATGAACACTGCAACAATGCGCTCGCGGCATGTCGGCATCAGTCCACAAGACTATGGGGTGTAGTGAAACAAAGACAGTCTCTGAAGATAGTCGAGACAGCCTTGTCGCACACACATTTGGAGCTCAGCCATGGACCCCCTGAGCACAGCACACGGCTTGAGACTCAAGTTGAGAGCTGCAAATTCAGTAGCGGTAAAAAACGCACGAGCCCTCAGGGTCCAACCCCACCAGAGTCCAAGTCCCTGATCCCCGTGTCCGTTCAGTACACTATACCACCGAGCGCATACAGATATTGCCAAGAAAACTGCACAGCCTTCCAAAATGAATGCAGGAGTTGATACACCTGTGAAGATTACAGAATGGTAGCAAGCTGGGCGTCCACCATCTGGGGTTTTACGTGCCCTGAGCGAGAATACAACAAGTACTGTAATGAGTGAGGCATGCATGGCGTGGCGTACCCAATAGCCCACTGCAGCCTGGTCCTCCGTTGGTCCAGAGCATCAGCGGGTCCTTCTTGGTGTTTTTCTGGCTTTCGAAGAACCAGTAGAAGGCGTTGCACTTCTGTGATGCATCCTGTGCGCAGGAAGAATGAGAGGAAAGGCGGGTGCCATTTTGATTGCATTGCAACTTGATTCGAGTTGGTGCCGGTGAGCAGCGTATGCACATGGCTGACATCAAGCATCGGACTCTGGTCTCAACGTCCTGTGAATGGTGGTCAGATGTACTTGTTGTGATGTGATCTGTCCTTCAACGCCAATGTCTGACTTCAAACTTGAACTATGTGTTCACCGACTCTTCAACTCTCAGACTTGAACCTGCGTTCACCAGGTCAGACTCTGGTCAAGACAGATCTCCTTGATCTGTCTGGCTCAAAACTTGCGCTATCTTCAAATTTCACACTTGAACTTTGCGTTTGCAGCGAACGACAGCCTCACCTTCGAGTCTTGGTTGATCGGCAGGTAGCCTGCAAACATGCGGAACTTGTTCTTGATATCACCTAGGTCCCCCGCCCCAGGAAGCGAGTTCCAGGATACCTCGTCCTGGAGGGCTGCAGCGCCATACTTGGGTTCGGTGGCTGCTGACGCAGCTGGCACAACGTGCTCGACCAGCAGTGCGAGCACCAGCAGCAGCGCCGTGCGTGCAGAGTACAACCGCATCTGCGCCTCTGCTCCTGATGTACTCACTAGTAACGTGGAGTGGGCACACCAAGTTGCTTTCTAGGTTATTGCGCGTGTTTCGCCGAGCGGGCCTGGCTTTGCCACCAAGAAGGTAGGTCAGCTGACAGGGCTGGCGCGACGGCTTTGCTTGTGCTTGCGGTGTGTGCTGCACGATGTGTGCTGCACACACTGACTGCCGTCTCTATGCCGGGGCAAATTTTTAAACAGCAAGGGGCAATCGTGCCGACGTCTTCTGGCTTTTTCGAAGGGCAGAACTGTCGGCTTTATATGAGATCTGCACTGCAAGCAGGCGGGCTGGCTTCGTTCAGGCCCGACGATCAGCCGGTCACGCTTTGATAAACCTATCTGAAACCTTGCCCCTCCTCGTTTGCGCAATTATGCCGACCGTACACCTGAAAAAGTAAAGTCAGACTATCACGCGCGCCATAGCCTAAGGCATCGTTGTTCACAACGCATGACAGGTAAAGTTCGTCAGACTGACGTGGCAGATCAGGCTTCGTCCACTATCAAAGCCGCGGCAGGCGAAATAGGCTTCGTCCTGTCGACGTTTTGTTGCAGAAGGCTTCGGTCCAGTCAACAGCGCGCATGGCAAACAAGGCTTCGTCAGGATAAAACAGCATGGCAGGATAAGGCTTCGTCCGGCTTCGTCAGGACAACAGCGCAGCAGAAGAAGGCTTCGTCCACCAGCCTAGGACCCCGCAGCGGCGCACACGAACGAGTGTGATCGCAGCTGCCATTCACGTTTGTTGAATATGACGCATTCGTGCCGGAGACGCAAAGCCGCGGAGATGCATGGCTTTGGAACGGCTATGTATCCGAAGCAAGCGAAGCAACCCCCGCGACAAAAATAAAAAAAAAGCTCTGTCTGTCACTCGGTGGTGAATGCCGTCAATCGCGCCAGTCGCGTGCGAAAGCTAGCTACTTTGTAGGCGTAGGCAATGTCTGCATACCTGTCTGCCACAAGAAAGACCCTCCCTTAATCCTCCGGAGTAGGGCGAGGGACCCAAGTGTGCATGTGTGAGGACGCAGCCTGTGAGTAAAGTTGCTCATGCGGAGTCAGAGTCTTAAAGACATGTTCTACGTCGAATTGCCTGCGTAATTCAATGCAAAAACTGTTTTTGTTGTTGCATGATGATGAGAATATGCACAGTGCATGTACGTACATTTATTACATGCTTTTACGTCAACAGCAACTTCAAAGCCGTTACACAACTCTGACGCTCACTGTCCCAGACGCGGCAGGCACTCCCCATATATGCGAACTCGGCTGCTGTGCGGCCTGGTGTCGGTGGTACTGTCATTCGCCGCCGCCAGGCGACACGCATCCGATGTACAACAGTGTCAGGGGCTGAAAGGCTTAGAGTTAGATCGGTGCTGCATAACAGCACTGCACGCATTCGTGGCTCGCTACTCGTCCTACTGGTGGACAGAAGGCTTGGCGCGATGGCGACGCGATACATGGCAGGGCCATGCGCATGTGCGCGAGACGGAAGGCGGCCATTATGGAAGCTGAGGTCTGCACGGGGACATTTCAGCCTCTGCGACAATATTGGGCCACATCATGCACGGAAGCCCCGTTCACAGATGACAACTACCTGCAGAGCAACGTGCTGCTACCGCTGCCACCACCGCCTGCACTTGAAACCGTGCAGGTAAGGCTCGGCACATTTTTGTAAGCTTTGCGCTTACTTTTGCAAGAGAACGGGCGCTTCCGCTACTCTCTGCACGGACGTCAAGCCTTAGTTCAACACTCCGCACAAGGTTCAGTAGGTTATGCGCAGTTGCAGATGTAGCAGTCTATATATGCTTTTTTGAATGCAGATGGGTTTAGGCTTCACCGTGACTGTCGCCGCGCTGTAGCATAGTATCACGCACTCAAGCCAATTTTGCAATAGCGCATCTGATTCAGCTCATGTGCCGCAGCTTCAAGCAGTACACACAAATCACACTCCGCATGTACTGATCCGCGCGCGCAGGGTGCTTTCATCATTGTGATGACTATGTGCAAATAGAAGTACACTCAACTAGTCTAGCACTGACTCCACTAGCACTGAGTAAGTTAGAGTCTACCGTAAGAAAGTAGAACATGCTTCCCACACAGCCCGCACTGGCATTAAACTTTGCGCTTACTAGGTCAAGCCTTAACCACATTCCACACGTCCAGTAAGTAATTCACCACACTGTGGTGGCTGAACGTCATGTCATGGAGCAGAACACCAGCTCTTCCTAAACCACATGCTGCAACCCCGTGAGATAAAGCGCAGCCACGCTGCTTTGAATTTGGTCAATGAGCCGGGGATTTGCACGGCATTGCGTCCCTGCACATAAAAGCTTACTAGTCACCGAAAGTATAGTAACTGGAACTATGTCAATTACACTCACAATCATCACGATTGACAATTCCGCAAGTGTGATGTACTTCAAGTTTCATGTACTCATTGACAAGCGGTGCTCACAGGTGTGTTACAGTAACAGTTGTACAATTATCATAGGCCACCCTCTCATCTGTGCTGCAGTGCTTTTGAAGTTCATGTGAAATTCAATCGGTCAATGGTCAGATGCAAACACGATACTATTGTATATTGATCTCAGACGGCGCTTCACTCCACTCGACGAGACGTAATACTACATTGTGTGCTGGAAGGGTCTGGGTCAGGCGTAGTACGTAAACTCTGTCAAGTCTTGCGGACAAGGCCCCTTGCAGAACTGCCCAATGGCATCATGATGGCGGTTACACGGTATGTGCTGTGTACTATTGCTGAGCAGAATACCAACTTGAAGGCTTGGATGGAAGAGAGTCGCTGAGATTCCAGCACAAGCCAGATCAAATGACAACAGGATACAGAGTCTGACATTACAGATCCTGAAGTGCAGTGACGACATGTGCAGGCTGGGATCGACCTCTGTTTGGAATCTGGAGCCGCTGTGACAGACCCAGTTCGAACTTCTATAGATTCTGAACAAACTGTTATGATACTTCTAACCGGACGCGCTGTCATGCTTTGCAACGCAATAATGACTGACAACCCGCAATAAGTCCCTGCTGCGTAACTGCTTGCTTGTTGAGCTGCATCTCATAACTTGACTTGCCAAATTAGGTTGATAGTCCGACAATCTGGCTGCTGCAGTATTCACTGAGTGCCAATCGACTCGCTGACAATAGACAGCAGTTGCAGGTTTCTTGGTGGGTACGCAACCAAATATGCACAGAGATCTGGAGTCCTGCGAGTGGATTGTTGGTACAGTGGTTCGCGCACTCGCTTCAAGTTGTGAGCCTTGTGCAGCCACTGCGTCAAAAGTTACTGTAGTTTCACTGCTCTGCCATGTACTATCGTAACGTGGCTGCACGCCCACTGGCATGACTTGCAGCAGCGCAAAATAGCCCAGCCCTTCCACATTCTTCATGTCATTGACATGGGTAATGTTGCACGGCTTGTTCTTCTGCTGTTGCTTGAATGCTGCATGACATGTCATCAAGCTTAGCAATATTCTCTCAGGTAGATTCTTCAATACAGCCCTTCCTTCAACACGGTAATTTCATGCAGTACTACCTTGCTGCCTTCACCATTGGCAAGACTAAGTGAGTTTAAGTTACTGTGCTTCGATGAACTGAAACGCTTCTTGGATCATCATATTTCATGATGTTTACAAATGATATTTCTGTATATACGCACTGGAGTGTCGAGGACAACGCTTTCTGCTATGGACAAGGAACATGCCTGACTTTCTGGCAGGTCACAGTCACAAGAGGTGAGCACAGTGAGTGACGCTGAGCACTCCTTGAAGTTCCTTATTGTACTTTTTGGTGTGCTGCGGCCCCTCATCGTGCTGTTTTCGTAACAGTTACCTTGTTGCCGCCTAGAGTAAGCATGGTTGTCAGAGCATATGGTACAGCACATTCTTGCCACCATGCTCAGAGCCATTCTGTACGGCTTTTGTCGCCATGAGTTTTCTGGCGTGATTCACGTGCCAGCATTCCATACGACAAAAGCGATGTGATTCATTCAACGTGAACTACGCCAGAGGTCGCTGGTGACACAGCGTATGCAACGGCGCCAAAGTGGTGCTACTGGTACCAGCACCATTCCCATAGGCCACGGCAAGCTCCACGACCGCAGCGCCAGCCTCTATGCCTCGCCAGCGAGTGCAGGCACACGCACTATGGTTGGCGGCGCCCTCTGATTGGCTGAAATGTTCTCGCACTTATTTAATCACGCTATATTGCCTTCATCGAGCCTGAAAGGTCGTCGTGAAAGTCATGACCTGATCATCGAGTCGTACGTTGTGCGTGCTGATCAACAAGTTACTTGGAAGCTGAGGTTATGGAGAACTTGCCAATGGTCCACTAGCATGTTGCGCCAGACCTCCTGTCATGCTGTTTCGCACCACTCCTTATCACATAGTTCACAGCTGGCACACATACTACTTCGAATATTGTGTCATTTGGGGCCTTGTCATTTGGGACATGCTAAAACAGATGCTGTCGGAGGTGGGATCTCGCAGCTATGCCTCTCGTGACAAGCTGTCGGACCGTCTGTGTCAGCCTGAGGCCTTTGATTTTGAGCGCACCGGTGCTTTTCTTGTGTAGAGGCCTGTTGTGCAGAGCATCTCTCAGAGTCTCAAAACATCGCTGGATCACACACCTCTTCACTGCATGGTAGGTGGTTTTTGAGGGCCAGGAAAGCGGGAAGACCAGGACACCTGTTCCAACTCTGCGGCACGGTGGTAGTGTGGATGTTGGCAACATTCACGATTTGCATATTCATGCGAAGCATCAAGGCATTCTGGCATGATGCAGGACCGTAACGTATCCCCTGTTGGTACTGCGCAAGAAAAGGCAAACGTGAGCAGATCAAGCACTACTCGTCGTGCACGCCAAAGGGAAACGCACCTAGTAGTATTTAAAGTCAGTCGTTGCACTGTCTACTGGCCGCCTTTGGCCGTGGGTGTTTTTGAGCTTCTTTACATTGTCAATATCATGAGTGATTCTTTGTCATTGGAAGCGCAAGCTATTACAGCAATGCCTCGTGCTGGCCTGCTGCACTGCACCCCCTTGTCATACTCACAGCAGCACTTCATCTCTTTGCTGCTGTTCTGCAGGTTTTCAATGTCGTGCGCATTCTGGGAGGCAAATGCACTCAACAGGACGCTGGTCATAGACAGCTTTGCAGGCATGTTCAAGTACGTCAATCACCCATGCACCATCCCGATTCATGCTTTTCATGTTTGATGTATGCTGGGTTTGTGATGGAGGCAATTCTCATCAGGAGGTGCATTCATTGCAGTAGCACGTGCTTCCATGACCACTGCACGGGTCTGAAAGCATAATGTCGGCAGTCCCGCTCACAAGTATAGGCACGCACTAGGTCTGCAGCTCGCTTCACGACCAGGCTGATCCGTGCAATCAGGCTTCATCGTGAATGACCAAGATGGTCACACGGTCATTTAAGGCCACTGTGACAGAGGTGCTGAGAGGCCGCGCTTACTGACAGCCCAAACGCAACCCTGGAAGTTCAAGTGCCACCGAAACTATTGTCCAGACGTAGAGTCTCCAGGGCAGAAGTATCGTTGAAGTTGGGCGACATCGCGTTGTAGCCCTATGTCAAGGGGCATCTTCTCACTTGGTGAAGTTGACGTTGATCCTGATGTGATATCAACTTCAATGGTGGTATCGGAACTTCCAAATTAAAGATAACTTCACATTCAATATTACAAATGTAGGCCACTACACGGCCTGCACAAATTATTGGCGTCGCTCGATGCGTTGGTGTATGCCACAACTCGCCTGCCTGAGCGTTGCGTTTTCCTCAATGTGCAGTGTGTGCTCACCACCATGCGTACGGCAGACAATGGACGCGGGCGTTGAACGCTGACAATGACAATACATACATACCCGGCGGGTGCAGGCACGTCGCAGGCCCATGCAGGGGCGTCTCAGTGACGTGCGAGTATGCACGGTGCGAGCAATTCGCTTGGGAGAGCTTGTCTCTGCTATGTAGCCTACGAGCTAGTACCCTGCAACTCCCCCCCCCCTGCTACCCCCCCCCCCCCCCCCCCCCCCGCTCTCACTCTGATGTGCGTTCAGCACGAGACTAAGATGTGCGTTTCTGCTCGCTCGACGAATGTGGACTCTTGCCACTTGTTGACAGGGGGCACACGCAGACCGAGTTCAGCGTGGAAGCACCCTTTGCGGCCTGGTACAGCGTCAAGGTGTTTGACCTTTTGCCGGCGGGGGGTATGCTGTACCACCAGTTCGTCCAGAAGTGCGGCGCTCCCGGGGTTTTGCAACAAGTGCGTGTCCTACATGCTTCTTTCGTTGAACTACTCGAGAAGCTTCATTGAACGACGTAGGTATCATATGTCTGGTGAGCTCCAGTTGCACAACGTGCTCTGCCATGTGTGATTATGAGCCCCTGCATGATGTCTGGTTCAATGCAGTGCTGCTGTCTGGTGTCCTGCGCTTCTTGAAGTAGCCCATCAAGTTAGGCTGCAGCCTTATTTCCTGAGTGCTGCCTCTGCGTCTGCCTCAGTGCAGGTGAATGGTGTATTGCCGTGCGTGCCAGGCTTAGATAGACCATGATCTGTATGCGAGCCACTGCGACTACTACGAGCACTAGGGCGAAAGACAGAACACTCAGTCAGACTTCTGTGCTTGAACGAACTGTGCAGCAGCTGGCAGTGTGCGCCCAGGTGTTGTCGTGTCGTACAGGTACCGAGATGCGTTGTACCAACAACGCCTGGGCGCACAGCAGTGACGCAAAATCAGATGTGGTGGTTGTGCTACAGGGCTGGACAATTTATCAATAATCACATGCCAGGCCTCTCTGTGCAAAAGACTGATTTTGCAAGTAAACGCTGGCGCGACCTGGCCGCAGTTTCGACACCAGTGCACAACCAGAATACACCCGCCACGGCTTGGCGGCTACAGCTGAGTGCAGCACCTGCGCCCCCTAGTGCGGCGCGCGAGCGGCAATTCATCACTCACGCTTTCTCCACAGCATTCTGGACCTCCTCAACGCAAAAGCTCCGCTTCCAACTCCCGCCGCAAACGCAGGCGTTGGGTGACGTCGTGATCATGCCCTCCGGTGCTTCGCACGCCGATATGGTCGCGCAAGCGGGCGCGCCCCTGCTGGTGCGCGAGTGGGACCAACGCGAGCAGCAACTTGAGCCGGCGACGCCGCTCGACGAGCAGCAGGCCAAGTTCGGACTCCAGGTTTGTAGGGTTGCACGACAACGTGTTTGACCACGCAAATATGGGGCATATTTGGAGCGTATTTGGCAACCACAAATAAGTAATGAGCAAACCCCAATATGATGACATGCTGCGCGAATGGCGTATTTGTGGGGCATGTGGTGAGTCTGCTCGATTCCGAGCATACACTCCACCACAAAAGGGGCACCTGAACTCACAAATAAACCTCAAAATACGCTTATTTGCAACCCTACAGGTGTGCCACAAGAAACCCGAGCAGCAAGAGGAGGGGCTCGACTACAGTCTGCCGGACAAGCTGTGGTACGGCTCAGCGGATAGAATCATTGATGACACCATAAACTTTTGAGACACACGTCATACTTGACAGTGGGAAGTAATGGCAGGACAATGCTGTGCTCCAATGATGCCACGAGCGAGATTTTGTGAATGATGTATACTATGTAAGTAAGTAATTGATGCAAACGACTAAAGGCATACATAGAAGTTGTTTTCGTTTTTACAATTTTCGCAAACAAGGAAAACTCAACCTTTGCTTCACCACCGTTGTAACGCCGTTTTGCTTGCTTGGCATGCCTGTGGCATGAATGCCTCCATCCCTTGTTCCCTCGCTGATCCCCCCCCCCCAATGCCGGCTGCTGTTTAGCATTCATTTGCATCATATCCCCTTGATTATTACGTTTGCGCAAAATGCCATGGGTTAGTCATGATAATCTGGATGGCACGCACTTTGCAGGCGAAAACCATTGTCGGCTTTTAAAAAGGCATGTGCCGTGGTGTTTCTGGTGGCTTTTTCAGGTCCAAGTGGTACGCCAAATGGGTGTACCGCGCAGTGGACAGCATCATGAGTGACATGAGGCAGGCAGCAGAGCTCAACGCTGCCAGCAACGCCTTGGTCGTGTGCCTGCATGTGCGCCGTGGCGACAAGATCACTTCCAGAATAGGGCAGTTCAGGTGCGTGTGATGCACACACTGGAAGTACCTTAGTACCACCGTTCACTTCCAAAAGAGGGCAATTCAGGCGCGTGTGATGCACACACTTGAAGTAGTTACCAACATGCATACTTCGAATTAGAATACAGGGAAACCTCCCCCCACTCGCGGTGGACTGATTCCTGGAAGTTTCCCCTGAATTGTAATGTCAACATTGTACGTGTTGTTTAGACAGAGGGAGGGTACTTTGAACCTCAGTACCTTGAAGACTAAGTGCTCAGCACCATCAGCAGCACCACATTTGCCTACCTACATGTGCTCACCATTATCATGGAGCAACTCTGCAGCGCATGCTCCCAGTCAATGTGTGGTTGTGACTATGGTTGTGCGCAATCTTGCATCATTCCACCGCTTCAAGCTGCGGAAACCACACAAAGTTTGCCTGCCCAATGGTGATGATTAGAAGACAGCAGCTGCATGCTCACCTGCCGGCTGAAAAATAGAATGATACATTGTAGCGTATCACTGAGGAATTTCTGGTGTTTAAGGCGGCACTCTTGCGCATGAACTCATTTTGTAGGCTCTTATGTGTGCTGCAGGGATACGCATCCGCAATCGGGTGCCGTGGTGCTCGTCACTGGGTATTTTCACGTCCTCCCCCCTTCACGTCTCGTGACCTTCATGGCAATCGAACAGCCGAAGCCTTAGAACTTGAAGAGCAACGCCTGAAGCCATAGGCTTTGAAGAAGAAAAACCATAATGATTGCAGTGCAGTCCACACACGTTTACCTGCAATCATCTGTGCATATTCGAGGCCTTTCAACAGTGTCACTTACCATGAAGTATGCATGCGCTTCTAAATCTGTTACAGTAACTCTGGCGGATGTGCCTCAAACTAACAATTGCACAACAAGACACCTGTGATTGCCGGTGCCCCCGCAGCTACCCTACTCCTACCCTGTGACCTTGTACAACCTGTCATTACTACTCACGCCGTTTCGTCAGGTGCCTCACTTGTTTTGCCTGAGCGTATTTGCAGCGTTTCACGGCACACCACGTAACATACTGCACGTCGGGGCAGGTTCATGCTCACTCACTCACTAACCTGACTTCAGATTGACGTCCCGCCAACACACACGCGAACCTCTGAAATGACGCAAAGACTGGCCCGTCAACTTTCACCACGGTGACCGTGCATCCCCACGCACCACATGAATCAGCGCAATACACCTCGTGTCTTTGCTGCGTACACAAGCCAGTTTGTGACTGCGTGCTGGCTTCCCTGTGTTCCCCTGCAGGTACCCAAACCTGGATTATGAGACCTCCCCGGAGGGCATCCTGAAGGCCATCGAGCTGTTTGTGCCCCACGGCTCAGTCCTGTACATTGCCACCAACCAGGAGGACCCGGTGGCCTTCTTTGAGCCGCTGCAGGCGCACTACACCGCGGTGACGCTGTACCACTTCCCCAAGCGCATACTCCCGCACAAGTACCTGCCATCCAGCATGGCGCTGGTCGACTACGAGGTCATGGACAAGTGCGACAGGCTCATACCGAAGTTCGCCTCGGAGGAGTCGCGCGGGTTCGAGCAGCACGTCAGGCTGTCCCAACACTGGTCGGCGACGATCGCACTGTCGCGAGCGTCGGCGCATACGCGGTCAAAGCCAGCGCAGCCATGCCGCCGCACACATGCGCATCCGGCACGGAGGATCGATCTGCCAAACTGTGCACCAGCACACTGGCCTAGTAGGCTGTGCGAGGCCGTTGCGCGAGTTTGCAGAGACGGCGCAAGCGGCGCTCAGCGACCGTCAAAAGGCGACGCGGCACCGTGCTGTTCCTGCAAACGTGACGGCTGTGGGCCAACCATCCTTGATACCTCCCAGAGACAGTGATTGGTCACATGCGGGCGCATTGTGCTAATGTCATCCCAGCGCAGTCGAAGTGGGCCAGTGATGTGAGCGCTACTAGTAGGAATCACGTACCTATACATATGGAGACCGGGACCGAGTGCTGCTTTCACGTCCACAACGTACCGGCTTCATGACAGCTGTACAGCATGCGTCACACACGCACGCAGCAGATCTGCATCTTGGGGGACTCGGAGTCAGCGGCGGTTACACTCATCGCTGCAGCGTCGCAACAAGACAACGTGTTGCTTCATCACCTTGTATCATGACTTGTGCACTAGGAGCAGCCGCAGGCAGAGATCCTGTGTTGCCGTACACTTTGATTTCTGTGAGGGATCCGATCAAATTACAGTGATTGCATTTGGGAATGCTGTGTCAGCTTGACTCACGCTAGTGGGGTGGTACTGCCCAACAGCAGAGGCCAGCTGGCTCTTGCCCACTGCAGTCAGCAGTGTATCCGGCAACACTGCAGCAATATGACGTGCACAGTGAGTTGCGTTTGACTTCTTTCTTTTAGAGCACCTTCATGACTGTGCTGTGATGGGCTGCCGTTCATGTACTTTTATTATATTCCACTTGTGGCTGTGGAAATGCCATGTTGTAGGTGTGTCGCCTTGTTCTCACTTGGATGTAGCATGCAAAGCTTGCACGCCACACCCCGCCCCCCACATCACCCCCAACAAAGCACCCGCAAGCGACTGTCCCCCACATACTAGCAGGGATACCAAACAAAGCTACAAGACTCTCCCCCCACAGACAGACCCGTCTTAGGGCCACCCAGCTCCACGCATACTCCATCTCAAAGTTTTCATGCAGGCCAAGGTCACCATAATAGGCCCTGAACTGGAGATTGTGGCTATCTACGTGAACCCCGATATCATAGAGATAAGCAGAGGGAGTCACTGGGCGCCAGGCGCTGACGCTAGAAAGAAAGGCTATATAACTAAGCAAAGCATCGCCTCCTTGATGAGCGGGACGGTGGTTCACCGGGCCTCCCATATGACCCCCAACAAAGCATCCGCAAGCGACTGTCCCCCACACACTAGCAGGGATATCAAACAAAGCTGCAAGACTCTCCCCCCACAGACAGACCCTTCTAAGGGCCACCCAGCTCCACGCAGACTCCATCTCAAAGTTTTCATGCAGGCCAAGGTCACCATGATGGGCCCTGAACTGGAGATTGTGGCTATCTACGTAAACCCCGATATCATAGAGATAAGCAGAGGGAGTCACTGGGCGCCAGGCGCTGACGCTAGAGAGAAAGGCTTTATAACTAAGTAAAGCATCCCTCCTTGATGAGCGAGGTCACGGCTCACCGCAGGCTGCAAGCCTGAGCCATTTACCGCTGCGAGTAACTTGTGGTTGGTGCCGTGGCGTGCAGCCGACTCCGCTTGCTCTCCAAGCACGCCAAGCCGCTGCCTGTCCCTCCTCCGCACGCCAGCCAGGGCTTCGAGACACCACCACACGTTTGAAGTTCTCTCGAAGGGGCTACGCACGCTGGCATCACCTGAGGGCCGCTGGTGCTAGCTCCTGCAAGCCCTGCAGCCCAGCCCACCCACCAAACCAGCCGCATTCGCTGCCACGCCTTTCGGCGTTAACGAGCTTGCGACGCTGTGCTGTTGTACATGTGCCAGTGCCGTCATGTGCCATATTGATGTGCTACATACAAAACAGACATTGATTGTTTATTATAAATCAATTGGATTGCCATTGTTTATGAACAAATGCAGCAAGGCGGGAATTGTTTTCTACATTCACGGTCGACAGTTGACGGTGAGCCACCGTGAGGACAGCAAAGCAGGCACTTTTTGCTGGAAACCGGTGAATGGAATGACTAATGCCCATCAGAGTATCTGTGCCCTACAGTACATACAGTCTTTCTTGGGAGTTGCATAGCAGCGACAGCATGCCATGCAGTGCGCATTTTGTCCGGCGACGGCAGCTGGAGCTGTCCCAGCGACAGGGGCAGCAGCATGCTGCAGCGGCAGCACATGCCGCAGCTGTTTCATGCTGCAGCGTCAGCCCCACAAATGGCTGCCGCAGCTGTTGCGGGCGCAGGCAACACTGCTGCTCCAGGGACTGCAGCTGCTGCTACGACACGGACAGCGGCAGCAGGCACCGTCGCAGCCGGAGGAACGGGCGGGCGTTGCGTTAGTGTTGGTTAGTAAATAGTTTTTCTTCAAGTTTGAGGTTGTAGGACCTGACCCTCAGGTAGGTGCACAGCACCTGAGGTCGAAGGGGGCGAGCCTCAGTGCAGTGCCTCTCTCGTGTTCACATTAAGCACCAGCTTGTTTGACTCATACATTTGTAGATCATGACCCAACATCCGAAGGCCGCACGTCCCTCTGTAACTTCAGCGCTATGCGTGCAATGTGCTGATGCAAAATTTTCAGTGGACAGTCGTGACCAACATGCCGCCAATCAACCTTGGGCCCTTACACTTGCCAGTTGAAAATCTGAACGACGATGACACACAGACATGAGGTGGAAGCCAAACGGAGCTTAATAGCGCTGACTTCAGTCCATGAGAGATGAGCAACAGCAGTAACAGCAGTTGCTAGAGAAGCGCTTGCGTATCGACCCCCTTGAGCAAGGCAGACAGCAACACAAAAAAAGTGGCAGATGATGGTGATGGCGCATGAGGTGCCCATTACAAGCGGAAACGCCTCAACGCAAGTACCTCAACGGACGTGCGCCGCTGATATATTCTGGTCTATACATGCAAAGGAATGGCGGTGCGTGCGGCGTGTGGGCCACGCGCTGTATTAGGGCCCACATCTCTACGGCGGTCTCTCTCCAAAGGTAAACATGAAATGGCAGACCGCCAAGCGTACTGCAAGGCACGTTTCAGCGTCCAGCCTTGCAATGCTACCCGTGCGGCATGCCTCAAACAGGGGCAGCGTCGCTGACGCAAAACGGGCACAACCCTCTGCTCCTTGCACCAGCCTCGGATCGGATGGAGACCTCAGCGCGGTACCACTAATGTGACCCCTCTGCCCCCCTTTTAGCGTGCTGCGTCCCTGTAAGTGTCCCACCTGCCCCGCCAAACACGAATGCTTTCACGATCATGACATGCTACATACAAGGAAAACGGCGCACAGCGTCTGTGCCTCAGACTGTCATGCAGAGAAGGGGGTCTTGCCCCCCCTCGCGACGGCGCTGCAACACGACCCACCCGCAAACTTGAACCCACGTAAAGGAATCGAGTCGCACACGCAGTGCGCCGCAAGAGAAAAAGGCACAGCGGCGTCGTGCTCGGCGGCGCCCGGCATAGCGTGATGCGCTTCACAGCAGCAGCAGCAGCAGCAGCAAGCGGCTGTGTGCGCACCGTAGGCTCCTCCGCACGCGGCAGCGTCAGCACGTTGGCGACAGAGAGGCGCAGGTCTGCTGGTCGCCGGCACAGCGGCAGTGCCACGCCTGCTGCTGCGCTTGCTGCCTCCGCGGCCTGCAGCAACCACGACCGCTCTCAGTGCCGCCGCGGGCATGCCACTGCACGGCGTCAGCAGCAGCCGTCGCTGCGGCCGCAAAAGCGCGCGCTGCGCGACACTCACATGACCGCGCAGCCCGGCTGGCCGCCGGCGCCGCAGCACACCGTCTCGCGCTCGCGCCGCCCCGCGCCGCGCCGCGTCGCCGCCTCCGCCTCGGCGTGCCGCCGCAGCCACGGGTGCGCGAGCGCCGCCGCGGGCGTGAGGCGCTTCGTGGGGTCGCGCTCGAGGAGCGCTGCCACGAGGTCCTTGGCGTCGTCGGGGACGCGCGACCACTCGGGGGCGTGGAACTCGTAGCGCGCGTCGCGGTTCGCGCGCGCGAGCGCGCCCTCGTCGCCGCCGTAGAACGGCTCGTAGCCGCACAGCACCGTGTACGCGACGGCACCGATGGAGAAGGCGTCGACGCCGCGCGCCGCGTAGCCCTCGCGCAGGCCCGCACGCCAGATCTCGGGAGCGACGTAACCTGGTGTTCCGCAGCGCCCGTGCAGCAGGCCCTGAGCGTCGACGCGGCCCGCCATGCCAAAGTCCGCGAGGCGCACGTCGCCGGCGGAGGCGGCGGCGCCGCCGTCGCGCGCGCGCCGCGGGTAGATGAGGTTGCTGAGCTGCGACGTGCGGAGGGTGAAAGTGCACGAGGAAACACGTTGGAACAGTGCATCTGATTCTGAGAGTATGGGTTCTGGCAGGCTCTTGCAGCTCTGCGTGCCTGCGGAGCATCCGCTCTTGCAAGTGCCAGCAGGAGTGCCGAGGTCCGATGCGACGCACGCCGCGAGCGCATCGAGCGCGCCTGCTGCCGCCTACTTGTGCGACGTGACGTGCGCGCTGCGCGTCGCATTCCGTCCCCGGCAAGGCCTTGTACGGACATCTCGCACCCATACTGTACTGTATGAGCCCTGTTCCTTACTGCGTACTGTACGCCCATGTCCCATGTCTTTCTTGCGAAGACGCACTGGGTGCCGTTCCTAAGGCGTACCTTGATGTCCCTGTGCGCGAAGCCGGCGCGCGCGCAGAAGTCGGCGGCGCGCAGGACGCTGCGCACGAGCGCCGCCGCGTCGGCGTCGCCGAGCACGCCGCCGCTGCTGAGCCTATCAAACAGGTCGACGCCGCTCATGAGCTCGAGCTCGAGGACGAGCTGCGACTCCGTCTCGAAGGCGCCGCGCAGCCGCACGATGGCGCAGCCGCCGTCGCCGCCGCCGCCGCCCGCGGCGCCGCCGCAGCGCGCCGTGAGCACCGCCTGCGCGAGCACCTCGCGCACGAGCGCGTCGGGGCGCTCCTTGCCCTCCGCCACGCGCCGGAAAAAGCGGCGCTTGTCGATGAGCTTGAGCGCGCACAGCGCCAGGTCGTGCTCCGCGGCGGCAGCGTCGACGGCGGCGGCAGCGGGACCCTGCGGCGGCGGCAGCGCGCGCCGCCGCGCGCGGTGGACGCTCGTGTAGCGGCCGCGGCCGAGCTCGGCGCCGCGCGCGTGAGCCTGCAGAGGCGCGTCCGGATGTAGGGTTAGTTTTTGAATGTTCTTTGGATGAGGGTTGTGAGAAGGGTTACAACACAGGGGCCGGGGGGCTTGGGGGGGGGGGGGGGGTAGGTATGATGGGGCCCAAACGCAATGATGGGGCTCACGCGCATCAGTGCTCAGCGGTGCACGCGCCTGCAGGTGGCGAACGCTGCTCATCAACCAGTGCCGTCTGACATCCGTGAGCCGCTGCAGCCGACACTAGCCACTTGGCGCGCCCTTCAACAGCCACGTGCCTGTCACGCGAACCCTGGACGCACAAGAGCGCCGCACATGCAGAACAGGGGACGCGCACAGACAAACTGCCGTGTGGTCGTGTGCGCGAGCTCAAACCCTCGACCAGAGCGAGAGTTGCACGCGCAGAAACAGAGGGGGGATGTAATTCAAAAAGTCACCGCCACGCACCTCCCCGCCGCCCTCCGGCTCCGCTGCGACAAACTCGTACAGCGACTCCGGCGTCAGCGCCGCTGCCGCGCGCAGCGCGTCGCACCACGCCGCCGCGCGCTTGCGCGCCGCCGGCGCGATCACCACCTCCACCTCCTCCGTGCCGCCGCCCGGCGCCGCCGCCACCGCGACCACGCGGATGCCGCACGCCGCCGCGCAGCCGCCGCCGGCATCGCCCTCGTCCACGGCGGCGGCGGCGGCGGCAGCGGCGCGCACGTCGAACGCGACGCGCGCGCAGCTGACGTTGAGGAAGCCCAGCGGCGCGCCGGCGGCGGCGGCGGCGGCGGCGCTCTCGTACTCCAGCAGGCAGTTCTGGCGCAGGAGCAGCCAGCGCTGGCCGCTGCTGCTTCCGCCGCCGCCGCCGTCGCCGCCGTGCCGCCGCAGCACCGTCGCCGCGCCGAGTTCGTACGTGCAGAACCAGTCCAGGGGGCGCGCAACGGGCCCGGCGTCTGGCAGCAGCGGGACGGCGGCGGCGGCGCGCTGCGCGGCGCGCGTCATGAGCTCCTGCGGGAAATCCGAGAGCACCGAGCCGAGGACCCAGTGGCGCGGCTGCAGCGCGTTGCGCATCTGCGCGCACGGCACCGGCGGCAGCAGCAGTGGCGCTGCGCGCGCTGTCGACACGGGCGCTGCCGCCGCGGCGGCGCTCGGCGGCGGCGCCTCCGCCGTCACCATGGGCGCGCACTCACGCGCCGCGGCGGCAGCGGCGGCGGCGGGCGTGCCCGCAGGCCACAGCAGCTGCTGCAGGCCGTGCGGCGCGGCGGCGGCAGCGGCAGCAGCAGTGGCTGCGGCAGCGTCGGCTTCGCGCTCGGCGGCGGCGTCCATCCGCGCAAGCGCATCGCCGCCGTGAGTCGACCGCTCATCGCCGATATACGGCGACGCCGCGTCCTCCATGGCGCTCATGGTTCGGGCGAGGTCCGGCCGCAGCGGCGGCGCGCGGCGCTGCGTGGCGGGGCTGGTGGCGGCGGCGCGCGCGAGCGCCTGCGGCGGCACTGCGGCACGCTGCTGGTGGAACAGCTCGTGCACTGCGGGGCTGCCGCCTTCGGGCGTCATTGCTGGGGTGGTGGCGTCGGCTTCATCGTCACCGTCGTCATGATCGCAGCGCAGCGTCCCCGCCACTGCGATGGCCTTGCTCCATGCGCCGCCGCCGCCGCCCTCGCCATGGGCGCCGCCGCCGCCGCACAGGTCCGATATGTGCAGCGCTGGCTGCACTGGACGTGCTGCTGCCATTTGACTGCTGCTGTTCCCGGGATCGACAGCATTAGTAGTGCCTGCTGACGCCTCCTTATGAGCTGATTCCCACAGCCATTTTGATATGTGCACTCCATGATGATCAGTGGGGGTACCGGAATCGGGGAGCACACCAGATGTTGCTAGTGGACCGTCCCACTGGTTGTGATATATCACCGATGAGTCCGCGAGGTCAATCTTGCGACTGGTATCAATGTTGCTTTCGGCTCGCAACGAGTTGGTGCAATAGAATGGCCCTCCAGGCGTCATGGTGCCGCAACTGTGAGATTTCGCTGAACCGTCGAAATTCGCCTAGTGTGTGAGGCATAAGCAGCCAGATCCTGTGTTGAGGGTAAGTCAGAACAGCAGCGAGGTAGCGCCAGGTATAGGAATGATGGCGGTGATGACGACGCTAGTGCATGCCAAGCTAGCTCAATGGTTGAAGGTGGTAAGAACGTGAGGTCGGTGTGCCGAGTAGCGCGCTGCAACTGTCGGAACACGAGGTAAAGAAGGCAAAGCGCGCAATTGCTGCCTGCTCTGAAGTTATTGCAGCCATCGTTCGGTTGTGCAGTGACAAATACGGCCCTAGCAA
Source organism: Tribonema minus (assembly GCA_017506865.1). Classification (NCBI taxonomy): domain Eukaryota; class Xanthophyceae; order Tribonematales; family Tribonemataceae; genus Tribonema; species Tribonema minus. The sequence continues at coordinate 861,810 of JAFCMP010000335.1, read as the reverse complement.
TGTGTGTGGACCACACCAGCGGCTTTGACAGTGTACGTGAAGTCAAAGTCTCGCAGACTGAGCGGTGTTTCGCGCCTTGGTCGGCATATGACATGTGATGACAAGAGTCGTCCACGGCTCTGATGGCACGCCATCATGTAGTGTATCGCTTGGTAGCACGCAGCACCAAGACAAAATCCCTTGCAGTAAGGCAGTAAGGCAGTTGGTTGCCTCTGCTTGCGATCAGGCTGCCTGCCGCCTAACTGGCACAGGCAGACGTCGCAAAGGTCTACGCGCCTTACCTGGGCGCGCTGCTCGTTGCTCCTCCCTCCCGCAGCAGCGCATATGCCAATCGTTTGGCTCTCCTGAAAGCGTCTGGATCGTCCAGGTAGCCTGGTTGTTAACTCCGAGCCGTCTGCAAAAGGTTAAGGGGGGTTAGGATTAGGGTTTCCACGAGGCACGTCAGCCCTTTGGCTGAAGTTCAGGCAGCGATGAGTAACGAGGGTTTGCCTAGGGCTTTGGCTGTGCGTTGGCGCGGGGTGTGTTGCACAAGGCGGAGAGATGATGCAAACAGTGATCCTACTGCTGTTGACAGCGCTGGCCTCAGTGCGTGCTTTGGCGCTGCGGCCAGCACCACATGCACACCGGAGTGCTGCCACGATGAGGATGGGGAGCAAGTCGCTGCCTGTACTAGCGCAGCTACCGGGAGCAGCTGCTACTGCTGCTTTCGGTGCGCTCGCTTCTGCACAAGCAGCCATCGCGGTGGTGGTGGACGAGGAGCAGGTACGGTGCAGTGCCAGAAAACATTGTTTGTTCACTCGGGTGTCTGTGTGTGTCAGGATTACAGTAGCTCATGTAGCACAGTAGCTCACAATATGAGGGCAGCCAGGCAACTGGTATGACGTGCATGAACGCAGCGCCGGACTGATCATTGCACTTGCTATCTAGCGGGTGCAATGTAAATAGCACAATGAACTGCTTCCGCTTCGTGTTCAACACTGCGTGTGAGGTGAGCCTAGAGTTTTGCATGCCACAGTCCTATACAGTGACTACATCCAGGTCTCGTGCACGACACTAAATTGTTTGGAGTTGCAAGACAGCGAACGCAACTCTCTGCCGCAGGCGATGCATCCACTCCTTACTCGCACTCCTTACTCGCAAGCTCAGAGACAGACACCCAACCAGTTTGCAAGTGAAGTGCACGCGCGTAAATCAACTGCAAATACCAGCAGACGCCTTCCTCAACCCCCTGTGCAGCCCATGGCGTGCGCTGCCGCTGACGACATGCGCTGCACCGGCACATGGCTGAGTTCAAATGCGGCGAGCTGCCGTCAATGTCAGCTCGCTCGTGATGAGCTCGTGCTGTTTTCAACGCAGCGCGCTCAGTGATGCGGGGCGCAGTGATGCTCAACCCTCTTACCAGCTTTTGAGCCTCATCAGCCTTTCAAGTGAGCTCATGCCCTCAACTCCCACTGTCATCTTCGCTACTATCAGGTGGTGACCTCCATGCGCGACGAGCTGCCGCCAATGTGGGTCCCGCTCGTGCTCGGCGCGGTGGTGCTCGCAGGCATCGGCGCTCAGCAGCTAAGCCTGGGGAACGTTATGGACGACGAGGCGAAACTGGGCGGTCTCAGCGGCGCGCGTGCGGCCAAGCAGAGCGCGCGGGGGCGCAGCATGTTCAAGCGCAAGAAGTGAACTTCAAGTTGTTGTAGTTGCTTGCATGGGGCACCAGTGCTCGTGATTGCGGCAGCTGCTAGTGCTGCCACACGTATGATGCCGTCGATGCATGGTCAGCACCACTTTGGTGTTTGGTAGCGCGCGGCCGTTCAGGCCAGGTTTGAAGTCACAGCCCTGCTGCTGCATGCAAATTGCTGTGCCTGAGCAAACTTTTTTGGAGCACCTCCACCGCACTCTACTCATATCTGAGGGTAACTGTAACTGCATCATCAAAAGGGCACAGAAACGAAGGATGATGCCGCTGCATCAGCTGCTCAGCAGCTGCTGCTTAGAACTGCATGCGGAGAGTACATAGGACGAGACACTCGCGCACGTTCATGTGGGCTGCCATGCAGCGGCAATTGCAACGAGGCGCAGTTTGATTACAGCATCGAGAGCCATTTTCTTTGGCTAATGGTCATAACATGGATACTCAGTGATGGTGTCACCGATTTCTGGCCTTGCTTTGCTGTGCTGCAGCCCAAGGTCGTGGACTAATGCATTTGTCCCACAAGGCGTGTAAGCATGGGCGCATGTGAACTCTGATTTAGCTCTCGTCGCTAATCTCGTTTCTGCTCTGTGCAGAAATCATATTGGTCTGCTTGCAAAGGTCATGTCATATGGACTGCTGTGTTTCCTGCACTCCTGTAGAAATGCTTGGTGTACATGCATAACAATGCTTTAGCCAATTTTTTCGTCGTGGGTGCTTTTAAAAATGATGAATGGTGAACATTTCATCCAATGCGATTTTACAAAATGTCACCAACACGAAACTTGCTATGTATGTATGTACTTTGCACCATAACACATACCGGTCGCCCAGCTTTAAGCCCCCGACCCCCGAACCAGGGTGCTTTTGTGCTTTTAGAAGTGCCGTTTCCCGTGCCTGGCGCGTCAGCTGCTGAAGTTTTCGCGGCGGAAAAAGGTCCAACTCTCGCTGCCTGCGCGCGGGTACCTCTGTACCGGATTAAGGGTCGCTGCTCCAGCATGCGTTGCTACCCTACGGTGCTGCTGCTGTTCCCACTGCTGGTCGAGCACGGTGCTGTCCGAGGTGCGGCAGCCGCCACCGAACCCAAGTATGGCGCTGCTGCCCTCGAAGACGAGGTATCCTGGAGCTCTCTCCCTGGGGCGGAGGACTTGGGTGATATCAAAAACAAGTTTCGCATGTTCGCCGGCTACCTGCCGATCAATCGCAGCAAGGTGATATATGTTTGTCGGCCTCTCATTGAGTTCAACCGAGAGTCAGCGGCTCGAGCAAGACAAATAGAACTTGACATATTCTGCTGGTTCTTGCTGGTGTTGGCTGGTGACTGGCTCACTGGTGCTTATGGCCAAGGCCCGTTGGCTTCCTTTCATATGATGACTGTCACAGCTCAAGGGTTCTTCGTAAATCAACAGAACATTTCAAAATTGATGCACATAGGATTAGTTGGATTATGGAGGGTTAGTCAAGGCTAATGGGGTCTTGCACTGAGGTGCATCGCCGCGGCGATTTTTGTGGCTCTTGCTCTTGCATCGCTTGATGATGCCCGAATGTGGCATCGGGGTGCTTTCAAGTTTTAAAGATCTTTACATTGCTTGCTTGCAATTTGCATAGAATGGTAACAGTAGCACTTTGATTGATGACTCAATAGTGATAGTATCATTTGAAGCATTATCACTTTGTTATTGTTTTTTTCCTGCTCAGACTGCTCTCGTTAGTGCATACGCGTCTCACTGACTCACGTACTAGTAGCAATGCAATTGTCAATGATCAACTGATGCGGCTTGTGTTTTTTCAATAAACTTCCGCAAAGTTTAAATCATCACCTGCATTTTCTGCTCACAGGCCGCAGGACAGCAGTGCAACATCTTCTACTGGTTTGTCGAAAGCCAGAAAAACACCAATAAGGACCCACTGATGCTCTGGACTAATGGAGGGCCCGGCTGCAGTGGGCTGTTAGGTGAGCCACTCCTGCTTCACAACTGCTCAGCGCTACACTTTTTCTCAATCTTGGTTGAAGCGTGGGTCACCGAGCTTTTCGCCCTCCTCCTGCTGCCGCTTGCACTTTTTCTGTACGTCATAAACGTCGTACCATGATGACGATTGGCGACTCGGCCCACTCTTTGTCCCCAGGGCCTGAGCTGTGAGTCCCGACCCCCTTTGTTTGACACGCGAATGCTTCGCGCGAACAGCGCCTTGTTTTTTTGCCTTGTTCGGGGTCTCGTCACAGCCCTTACGCAGCGTCTTGCATCGCGTGCTGTACGCCAGCCAGCGCCTTCTTGCTCTTCTTGCTCCAGCGCGGCTTTAACTAGGTTGCACAGAAGGCGCCTTTAGTCTAGCTTTTGTGGCCCCTACTATGTAGGTGGGCCCTTCAAATGTGCAGTTGCTTGTAAGTCCAATGTTGCGTGCAGGGGGCTCAAGAGTCGCTTCTGCGTGCCCAATCGTACATGATACTGTCGTAAATCCTTGGCATGTTTGTGTGCATTACATCTGCTTGACCTAAGTCCCACTTTGCAGAGTGACTGCCGCGTATTGGCCAATCCTGCTGCCGATTGACTGGCGCAGCCTCTGGAATCAAAATGCTGGCGTACTTTCTGACTGACAAGTCACACAGGGCTCTGTACAGCTTGTACTGCTGATGGCCTGGCGAACCTACAAGGCATTTCATCTCCATTCTGAACTGACCGTTCATCTTCAAAACTCTCTTAGCCTGAGGGTTTAGTGAAGCCAGTCTTCGCTGGTACCACCAATGTACCTACTACGGCGTTCTGTGCCAACCCTATAGACTCTCTTGACTCAATTCGAGATTTGCTCTGTTTGAACCTACGGTCTTGCGGACCACACCCCCACATGTGGTGAGGGCACTGAACCCCAGCATCCGGGGCCACACGCCACCATTACACACCCTCACACAACTGCGCAATGGTTTCCACTGCTGCGTAGGGCTACTGACGGAGCATGGCCCATTCCTGCTGCGCCAGGGCAAGGGTGGCAACCTCGTTCTCAAGACCAACCCTTCCTCATGGAATGCCGCGGTGAAGTGAGTAAGCAAGTATAGTGTCATCAGTGTATGTTCTCAGTCATCAAACACCTCGGAGTCCTCAGTGTCACACAACCAGCCGGTTTTCAACAGTGTCATGGGGTCAGCCCAGCAAGGGCTGTTACACTCAGTCAGGCTGGCCCGCAACCCATTGCAGCCTGCCCTGTGGCATTCTGCCACAGGCGGTTGTTGCAAGTCTGTTTCCAGGCGCGTTGACGTTCTGCTGAGGTCGCTGCTGTGCTGTTACTTGAAGCTTCACGCCAGCAAATACGTTGCAGTACCATTCCTCAAGGCGCACTCAGGTGTGTCGTGTGCAGACACGCTTTGGCGGAGCTCGAGAAGGACAACATGCCTCCCTGTTAGCACTCTGAGTGGGCTTCTTGTTAAACTGTTTGAACACACGAGCACAAGCTTCAGCTGAGCATCGGCGCCCTTAGTTCAAGTTGAGGAGACCAGGTGACAAATTTGGACACAACTATTGAATTGAGCGATTCACGCTGCTACCTCATGGCAAGAATGATGCCGACAGACATCTAATATCACAATGCAGGCCAACATGCGCTTCATGGCATACTTTGCGGAGCACTCACAGCATCACGCACTACGACCCTTGCTTTACAACTGAGTGCTCCAAGGCTTACGTCTGCTGCCATCTTGTGCAGCAAACTCAGATCATTTATCATCCAGCAGCATGTTTTGTACTGCATAGGTAGTCCAGCACGCCTGGTGGCACCAGCGCTGTGGCAGCTGTATGACACTCATAGCCAGGACACATGCACACATGTTTCATATCATGTAGGGTGCACAATTTTCGCATAGGACATGCATTCAAAAGTCACCAAATACAGCACAAGCGTGCAGTGATGTCGTTGTCAAATTCTCCACCATGCGGATATTCCCTGTCGTGGCCAACGATACAATATACTCAGAAGTTTGGCCATTCACTTTGTAAACACACCTGTACCTACCCTAAGCCTGCAGCAGAACCACTGGTAGGCTCAGATGTACTGTTATGTGACTACAATGCATCCCGCAGCACGTTGGCGTCGCCGCTTCAGCTGCCATATCAGCATTTGCGAATGTACATGCCCGCAGTTCAAGGCGACATACGTATAAGTCAATGCTGGTACAACATGATATTCTGCAAATCAGACGCTTGCATTTTTCCCTTTAGTTGTATTGGTTCTGTTATCCTAGAACAAGTGTGACCTATATGTTGCCGATGAAGACTGACAACATGGATCTCTGGTCCATTTCACCCAGAGGTTAAAGTGCTGTGTGCCGCTCAGAGAAGCACACCGCCGCCAGGGCCTCTGATGCTGCAGTGATGCACAACTTCAATGGTGACACTCCAGCGACCGCCCGCCGCAGGCCAGCGTGACAGCGAGCGCAAGGGCTTCGTGCCACCCGCGACAGTGATGGCAGCGCTGTTCCCAATTTGTGCATGCGCACAGCATGCTGTACATCGAGACCCCCTGCGGCGTGGGCTTCAGCTACCGCAAGGGCGCGCAGTCGTACGACACGGGCGACGCGCGCGTCGCGCGGGACAACGCCGCCGTTCTGCAAACGTTCCTGGAACGGTACCCGCACCTGCGCGCCAACGACCTGCACATCGCCAGCGAGAGCTACGGCGGGCACTACATGCCTACCCTCGCGCTGGAGATCCTCAGGCAGAATGACGCCGCGAAGAGCAAGGCGGACATGCTCAACCTTAAAGGTGAACTGCAACTTGTGGCGCGCCAGCCCCAAAATGGTGCGGGGTTAGTTGCCGTTGTTGCGAAATTGCCCACTCCGAAGCAGTGCTGGCTTGGTCACCATTGTAGCAAAATCTTTCCTGTACTTCAGGTTATGGTGGACAATGCTACTGCTGCGTGAGGCAGGATGGGACGTGTTGAAGCTCAGGTTCGAGCCAGAGCGGTCTGTCTTGCAGCGAGGTGACACTAAATTCAGGTGCACTCACCCTTGGTTTGCTTGGGTGGTATTAGCTGGGGTTGCAGTTCACGTACATCTACAGCACAACGACACGGCCAGGGATACAGAGGATGCAGTTGAAGTAGGTCTCAGGGGTTTCGGCCGCTGCGCGGGTGATGGCACTCAGCTCGAGCGCATTTCTGTCTGACCTGCACCCGAACCCCTGCGTACAGTGTGCAGCACAGCTCAGCAGAACAATAACCATTGCACGCGCTCTCTGCGTCACGCCTGCGCAGGCATACTCCTGGGCAACCCCTGCGTGGACTATGGCTCCAATCGGATAGCCAAATTCGACAAGCTCTGGGGCGCGAGCGTCGTGAGCAAGGACCTCTACCAGACGTGGCGGGTGAGTGGACGCAACGAGCGCTGCTGCCTGCACTCCCCGCAGGGTGCACCCCTTCGTTGGGCGTATACCCAACCAACGTTTTCTACCAGCTTTTCCAAGAACTAAATTTGATGCGTCACGATTACTTACAATACCAACAGTAGCAAAACACAAATTACGAACTAATCTAATTTCTTGGTGTGGTAATTGTAAACTTCAGTACGCACTCTTGCTTCGATGTGCCTCCGAGTCTGCCGAGGTCAGTTGCTGCTGTAGGACGCCCAAGCGCGCGCAGGGCATGGGGTGAGACCGTTCCCAGCGCCTGTATAGAGCTGTATAATAGTTCTTAAAGTGAGGGTCAGGTTTAGGTCCCATGCTCTCCTTTGGCCGTCGCTATTGCGCACAGGCGCAGTCACTGACCGGAGGCCTGTATGCCACATCATCCATTACATAAAGTGATGACGTGCAAGGGTGTTTCGGGGTCAGAACAACCCCGATGCTGAGCAGGGTTGCCCGAATGAGGCCTCATTCGGGTGCTGCATGCGGTGTGGAAATGGTGCAGTGCATGAGGAGGCACAGTGCTCCCTGACCAAACACGATGGCGTCGCAACACTTCTGTATGGAATGTGATATGGTTCAATTAGCATGGGGCTGCATCTGACGGCATCTGCACTAGCATATGGCCATTTCTTTCGCCGCCGAGTGGCGCCGATGTGCGCTGTGCTTGGCGCTGGTTCCTTTGGAAGGTATGCCGTACATCACTACATTGTAGAGATAATGGTGAAGTCCATGATCATGTCACGTTCCATAGTGAGTACGGTCAATGGGCGGAAGGCTGGCGGATTGAGGTTGTGTTGAATTTTCACAACGTAGATGGCATGAGCCTCAGTCACTGACAGGTGCTACTTGCTCATTGTCAATACAGGCCCCAAGAGATGGCGCAAGGTCTGGCGCGTGCCTGCGGTCAAGCCGTGCGCAGCTACGCTTCATTTCTGATCTGTGCTGCACCACAACAGCTCACAAGGACACTTGTGTTGTAGAGCCCAGTGTTTGCGCTCCCTGCAGATTAGGGCTAGGTGAGGCTAACCCTAGCCCTAGGTTAAACCCTAACCCATCATGATGCGCTCCGCCAGCTCATGTGCCAGAGACGTCATCAAGCCACCTAGGATTCAACGCCTCCAAGTCGCGGCAGTAAGATCTGTTCGACACGGCCGCCAGCGATGTTCACACATGGAAAGCTCTGTTGGATCAGCATTCAAATGGCGGTGACACCTCTGGCGACAACGCTGTCCCTGAAGGCACCACTGCACTGCTGTATGGGCGCATTGCATCATGCGCAGCTGCGACTGAACGCTGGTCCGTCCGTCCGTTGCTTGCTGCCGCGCGCTCCTTGCAGTCAGTGTGCGCAAAGGGCCTCACCGAGTACACATACGCGCCGCGGTGTGGAGACCTCGAGTATAAGGTATGATGGAAATGCCCCCTTCATTCAAATTCGAGATTGGTCCAGCACCACAATAGTTATACTGGCCGTCACTGCTTTGGCAGATGAAAGGCTCTTCGTCAATTCTAGGACTTGGGGCAAGTCCCCCCTGACCTGCTGTTGCTAAGGGTATATCACGGCTCATGCTCTTGCGTCGTGCTGTGATGCTGAGGGTTGGCAGGCGCGCTGTAATGTGTACCCAGATCATGGGGCGCCCAGCTGCACCAACGCTCAGTGACACTGCACGCTACGCATGCAAAACTGTACAACTTCGAAGTCAAAGTATTGCATATGCTGCAGTCTGTTGGTGCATGGTGAGGGCAGCACTGCGCTGAGGGCAGCATTGCAGGACGTTGCCTTCTGCGCCAGTGCTCAGCGGCTGCATCGTCCCACAACAATGCACCTAGGGCAGGTCATGTACGGCTCTACGTAGTCGTGATTTTGAGATGCGGGTGAGGGTGAGTCACAGTGCTCGAATGGGGCCTCAATGGCCGCGATGACTACAGAGTTCCACCGTGTTGCCTTTGTGCATCGCAGGAGTGGCGCCGACCCCGGTGTCAGACAGCACTGCGAATGACGACATGAAGAACATTGTCCCAACGATGAGCGCATGGGGCAGCGGAGCGTGTGTGCTGCGCGCCGCTTGCGCCATTGACATGTGTAGATAACTCAAAGCACGCACTGCCTTGCGGGGTACTGGCGCTCGATGAAAGCCACCAGCAAGTGGCCCAGCGCCACGCTTCAATGCAGCAAGAGGCCCAGCAGTGGTGACTCGCCAAGCTCGCCACAGCCATTGCTGTGCCGGCGCCATCGATGCACTCCTTTCTACAGGAAGACCTGATTTTCGCAAACCATTCGCACCTGCGCAAACGTCATGCTGTGTGCTTCCCAGTGCTGCTGAAAGATGCCCCACGCTGTGCCTTTAGCACCGCAGTCAATGGTACCTTACTCAAACCGCAACCCTGACTCTGAAGTCTCAAAACGGCAAGCTCCCACCTTTGCGCTCCCTCGGCCTTCTCAGATGTTGAAACAGCTGGGCACCATCAACCCCTACGGCCTTGACTACCCCATCTGCAATATTGGGGGGCAGACGTCCCCTCAGGGTCTCCAGCTCACCAGGTTTGGCGCCACGGCAGTGCACGGCGCCCGGGCAGCTGGCGCGAACAGGTGTGGGTTGGTGTGAACTGTGCGTGCTCTGCTGAAATGTACTGCGCTGTACTGAGCTGTACTGGGCGACTCAGCCATACGGGGCTCCACCGCACGAGATCTGGCTAAGCCCGACTAAGAATAAAAGTGTGAATGTTCTGTCCTGCCGCACTGCCCTGCTAACCCTGACCCTAAACAAGCGACCCTGACGGGACGGCAAGTGGTGGGGCATTTTCCTGCAACGCAGGCAGGTGTGGTGACACTCAGAGTGAGCGTTGCAAACGGTTCACGGGCGCATGTAATAGAACATTAGTGATTTGTCTGTGGAGAGAATTGGGGGAAGCAGCAGCGACAGGGCCATCACTGGTTGATTGGCACCGGCCAACAACACGAGGCACGCAGCTACAGGAGAGCCCCAGCTGGTGGGCACCACAGATTCTGAAAGGTCAAAGTGGGCGTTAGCAATGACCATCTGCACAGAATTTAAAGTGCAGAAAGCCACAGCTCACCATCCTTGGGTGCCAATATGTTTTCTCGCCAAGCAATGAACCACCACCTGCACAGAATTTTGAATGCAGAAAGCCACAGCTCACCATCCTTGGGTGCCAATAGCTTTTCTCGCCAAGCTCTTTTTTTTTGTTTAAGGTTACGCTAGGGTTCAAGATGCAAGGTGCCCCATCCAGACTCCAAGCTCAACATGACTTCCTTGACGTGAAGCAAGCACAGGCGGGGTCGCTGCGTTGCTCTGCGTGTGGAGCCTCCTTGGCAGCCGGCGCGTGACCTCGCAGCGATTGGGAAAAACCATGCATCCGCGCTAGCACAGCACACCGTACCAACAGCAACGTCAAGCGCCAACAAGTGCGCTGCGACACGCACCACCTCAGGCGTGCCACCCTTTATCAACGCAGCGCCATAGTCTTACACAGCTTGCCAGTGCCATCTCCGTGACGTGTCGGTTTGTGCGCATGAACATGGTGCAAAACGGGCAGCCTGCGCACTCTGCTGCCTTTGCACACGCACCAAAACTTCAATTTTTGAAGTGAGATGCAGATGTGTTTGATCGCACTCTGGTGCGTTGCACACGCATTAAAATTCATAGGTGAAGCAAGGTGCAAATGCAGTTGAGCTGCTGTGCGGACCCGCGGTGTGCTCAACACCAATACCAAACTCCATAGATGGTTTGGTCATGTAAACCTTAACTTGAAGTCCTTGCGTGTGCACGTGCAGTTGCACAGCACTACAGGGCACGAGTACGCGCGGCGCAACGGATATCTGACCGCCTAGTCGATGTTGCATCTGGTTCCAGCAGCAGCGCTGCCTGCTTCAGAGCGGTGTCAACATGATCGTCGAAACGAGCGCGGGCAACCGCACTGGTGGACTGCGCCAGCTGCACCTGTTGCTGTGCGCATCAGCAGGGCGTGCACAGGGAGCCTGCCTGCGCACGGCATGTTTGATTACGGTGACTGGTGCTTGCGCTGTGCCGAACCCCCAACTCACCGTGTACATCAAGTGTAACTGTGACCCACCTACATCGCCTGCACCCCATGTGACTTCAGACATCGTGGCAACACCATCTCCTCACCGTGCTGATCTCGCTCCCCCGATCGCGTGCTTGTGTGTGCGCGCGTGCGTTTGTCTACTGCGAAGCGAGCAACCGGCGTTTGCGCGGTGCTTCATCGACTACCTGGGGACGTACTTCAACCAGCCCGCCGTCAAGCGCGCGCTGCACGCGATGCCGGCCATAGAGTGGCAGGATTGCAATGACTACTTTGACTCGCATTACAATGAGGGCGACCGCAAGTGAGTGCACGCTTAGGGTTAGGGTGAGAGTTGGTTCAGAGTTGGGGTTAGGGCTACGTTAGGGTCAGGATTGGATCACGCCATGGCACCGCAACTGCAGTGAACTCGCGGCTCGCGTTTGGAGAGCGCAGCTGCCACATGCACAGCGTACTTTGTGCTGCAACCGCCCTGACGATGTGCGGGTGCGCATCCTGTGGCCTAGGTTCAGGTGAGGGATAGGGTTAGAGTTGTCGCCTCTGTCAATTCCTGCTGCGGGAGGGCGTACGGAAGCCTGCGGCTTTTGCCCAGAATGCGCCTTGCTTGAGCGGTGAAGAAAGCGGGAGTGCGTACAAGAGAGTGGTGAAGTTGCTACATACCGTAGATCACGGAGTATAAACCCCCCCTCTTGTATAAAGCCCCCCCATCGTATACAGTAGTATAAGACCCCCCGTTTGCCTAGGGAGGCGTGTGTGTGTGCGCAAGACCGAGGGTACGCTGTATAAGACCGGGGTAAGCACGTGTTGTATAAGACCGGGGCTGTAGAAAAAGGAACATGGCAGTTACGCAAACTTCAAGTCGTTTCGGCATAATTCAGCGCGCGAGGGGGACACGTTGTGGTGCAGCGCCAAAGCAGGTGGTGCGAGCTGCGTTGCTGCGCAATGCCTCTGCACCCTTGAGTTTGTAGAACTGAAATTGTGTCTGAACCACGCGTGCTAGATTAGGAGCTGCAGAACGTTCATTGTGGCCTGCTGCTTGCAGTAGCTGTGTGCTGCAGTATATATCATGCGATACCATGCCATCGCGGCCACACACGCGCCTGCGAGACGGGGGGTACGTTGTATAAGCCCCCCCCCCGTATAAGACCCCCCGTCTTCCTAACACGGGCCTCGCAGCGCGCTAAAACGGGGGGGGGTGTATTCTCCGTGATCTATGGTAGGCAGCGTGTGGAGGCTCTTGCAGGCCTGCATGTCCAGCAAAACTCGAAAATCCATTTGAGGTAGTGTTTTTGTGAGCTCTCAGAAGGTGGTGTCCCATTGCAAGCACCAACGCGCTGATTTGAACTGCTCGCGAGGTTGACATCAGGCTCAACAGATGACGTCACCTGTGGGAGCTGCCCCCCGGACGGCTGCTTTGCAGAGAAGCGTTCATTGTAACCTCCACTGCTACAGGCAGTGCGACTTTTCAAAGCCAACGCTGTTCCTTGGCGACTTTATTGTTTTATTTTACATGAAAGAAAAACACAACGGTCCAAGGTTGCCGTGAACAACTGCAAAATTACAAAGGTTGCTGAATGAAAAGCACCAACGTTATATGTGTTGGCTTGAACCAGAGATATTTGAAATAGGGGTAATATTTGTAAGTGCTAATAACTTTCAACAGACCTGCTTTGAACGGCTCCCTGGCATACCTTGTATCTGTTGCGAGATCCCACGACCACTCCGCTGCCCATAATGCGTGCCTTAGGGTTAGCGTGCCTTAGGGTTAGGGCTAGGGTTGGGTGATGTTTGAATCTAGGGTTCAAGGTTAGGGTTAGGGCTAGGCACCACCCGCCGCATCACACGCAGCCGTGGAGCGGTCTGCCTGCCCCATGAACTCCCCTGAGCGCGCCGAGTGGTCCCAGATATTTTCAGAGTGTGCTCAAAAACTTTCAATGGGCACGGCTTCGTGCGGCATGCGCGCACGTCGTTCCTTGCTCATGCCGAGAGGCTCGCCGCTTTTTTGTGAACCCCCGCAATGCCCACAGATGCCTGCCCCGCCCACGATGCCATGGGCAGCCCCCTGCATGGCGCTCGAAACTCCCAGACAAGTCTCGGCGTGCGCTCATTTGTGAAGATGCCGGTCCACGATCCCTCACCCTGCATGACCCCTGTCCCCCCCCGCCCCACCCCCGCCCCCATCACCACCACCCCCCTCCCACAGGCGCATGCTGAATATCAGTTCGTTGCAGCGTGCTGACGCATATCCCCTCCTCCCCGCCTTCCCCCCCCGCCCCCCCCCCAGGCGCAGCGTGGTCCCCCTGTACAAGCAGATCCTGGACGAGCACCCGGAGCAGCGCATCCTCATCTTCTCCGGCGACAACGACTCGGTCTGCGCGACCGGCGGCACGCAGGTGTGGATCTACAGCCTCGGCCGCAGCGCGGTGTCGCTGTGGCAGCAGTGGCGCCTCGACGGTCAGCCCGCGGGCTACGCGACCAAGTTCAGCGGCGGCGCGCTCGCGTTTGTGACAGTGCACAGCGCGGGCCACGAGGTGCCCGCGTACCAGCCGGAGCGCGCCCTGGTCGTGCTGGAGAGGTACCTCGACGGTTCCTGGTTCGCCAAGCGCGACAAGTAGGGTCAGGGTCACGGGGGTGTGCACTTGCCCTGGCCCCCTGGGGTTCTGTCTGATTCTACGCTAGGGTTAGCCCACGGCCTGACCTGACGTCACCCTTCGCGCTACGATGCTGCCACGAGCTGCGGTATCAGTGCTGGCCCATGGGTGCGCGGTGATTCACGTGGGGGTTTCAGTCTGGCAAAAAGTTAGATTTGCTGCCTTGATTGGGGCGTGTGGCACGTGACCGCCCTCCCCCTCCCCCCTGGCCCTTCTCCGAGGAGGATGTCGGGTACTATAGACTGTTGTTGTGAGACCGCCGCTTCGGCTGTTGACAGGCCGAGCCAGCTGGTGCTGAGCGTTTTGTGCCACTTTCCGTGGCACTGCTCAGCTCAAGAGGTGTGCACCTTAACGTGTGAAGTTTCGGCACGCAGACAGCCACGTCTGCAGCGGTGTGTGAGACGGTGGTGCTTTAGACAGATTAGCACTTCGATTTACCTTCAAACGCCTACGCGCTCAGCAGCAGATGAACACCTTCGGCACTTTGTGCTCCTATGTCTTGATGATGTTCCAAGCCTTTTCTGCAACTGCACTGGGGAGCATGCAGACTCCTTCTCGCGCAGCGCAGTAGTCTGGTCCACGGCCAAGCTTCTCCCAGGATGAGCGTACTTCAGTACGTCTGATTCAGCCCAGACTTGTTGTGCCTTTACCTCCCCGCCTCCCCACCATTTACTTTTTAAAAGGCCAAGCATGCATGCCAGGCACCGCTTTTTTCTGTTCACTCCTTTTCCAATGGCGTTGGGTTTGTAGGGTCGCATCCATGCTGAAATCGACATGATGGATACGCGCCTTCCAGCAGCAGCTCTGGTCAGGGTTAGGGTTAGGGTTAGGTTTGCCTTCGTGATGGCACACACGTGCCGGTTGCTTGCAGACAGCGGGCTCTCTGCCACTCGAGATGCATGACCTTGAGAACACAGCCTGGTAGCTGGTGAAGGCACCCAGTATACTATAGCCCATTAATTTTCTATTCCTATCTGCTTTGGTTGATCCTGCTGCGAGGCTGGTCTGCTCTTGATGAACTCCAGCGTATTAGTGCCTGCGCTTTTGAGGCGTCAACGCCGTTCAGCTTGTGTCAAGTGCCTGTTTGCTGCGGCTGCCTTGGCATGCCATGCATGCATGCATGTGCAGTGCATGCAAGCTCACTGTGGCACCTGACTGTACCTGACAGTGTGCACTGTCATACTTCCATGTTGAATCGCGCATTGCAATGAGATGTGCGCAGAAAACACATGCTTTGTGACATCAGTACCGGAAACTTATCCTCAATGCGCCCCATTACCGGCGGAAAGAGAGGCGGTCCCCTGAGGACCGACCGATTGGAGTCGGCTGACGACAATCAGATCATTTTTGTTTAAATAATTGACTTGAATCACTGCGAACTGCAGTGTGGTTCTGTCTCTGCACTCGGTGCACACAGCCCATGACGTGAATCCTGAATTGCATATGTGAACACTGTGCCCCTGATTGTGCAACAACTGCAGCTCAGCAGCTGTTCCACGCACAAGTTCTGCACAATAGCTCCTTCAGATTCTTAGATTATTCTGAAGTACATAGCGCAGCATACTGGAGTACCTTCAAGTTGATTCTTTGGGGGTGGCACGTGTTGTGAAGGTAGCGTCGGCCGTGATGGCGCCGGCGGGGGTCACTTCCCCCCTACCCCCCCCGAAAGCATTGGTGGAACATCAGCGCCATGGTGGACACTTGCTGTGAACCTCATCGGTACCAGCACTGGCACGATAACCGTCAGCGCAACAGGATCTCAACAAGCAGGCAGCACTCGCCGGGACTGCCTTGTGAGAGCCTGCTCCCGCTGGATGGCCGGGTACAAAGCAAAGCGCATCATCACACAAGCCGATCGGTCGACAAAATTGCAACATCAGATACCATGCCATGTGCATTGACAGTGGATGAAAGTGGATACGGCAATGCAGCAGAGAAGAACTTCCCAAGGGGGGCGGGCGCTCTGTGATTCGTCATGAAAAACACCCATTTGTCCGTCATGATTGTGGTGAAAGCAGAAGTCAGCCGAACTCAGAAGCGCACTCTGCGTCTGCTGACTGTAACACTGCCTGTGAAGTCCTTGAGGTTTACCGTATCTCTGAACTCACAGCCCAGGCGCAATTCCTGCAGCGCCTGGGGCAGCTCTGCCATGACGGCGCACCCGTTGAGCTCAAGCCGTCTCAAAGTGGGAGGCAGACTATCAATGTGTGGCATGTCATGCGGTGTGCCGAAGAATTCGTCTGACTCTCCCCAATATATGAGACGCTCCAGGTGCGTGGGCCAGCGGGCGGGCAGTGGGGGCGCGGGATGGGGATGGCACCAACATAGCGATAGCGACCGCACGCTGTCGGGGACTTCGGCTACGTGGTGCTTGCACTCGTCCAGCACCAGTGTCTCAAGCGTGTCCGGCAGCTGCGGCAGCGGGTGCTTATAGGCCCGCAGCTTGAGCACCCGCAAGCTAGGTGGCACCTCCTCCAGCTGCAGGTGGCGACCTACCAGTTCCAACACGCGCAAGCTCGCCGGCAGCATGCCCGCACTGATGTTGGCGTGGACATCTACCAGCTTCAGACTGAAGGACTCCAAGAGAGGCGGCAGTGGCTGCGCAAACTCAACATCGGTACGGATTACTGCAACATTGACGTGGCGCAGACTTTCCGGCAACCTGCTGATCACCATCACTTCGCTGCCACAGTGGCAGCGTGCCACCTCAAGGGACACTAGTCCTTCGGGCAAAGACGGTATGGTGAATCTGCCCTCGGCAGACTCTGAGTCTGAGGTGAAGTGGCAGTTCTCTATCGTCACCTTTTGCACTGCCGCCGGCGGCGACAGCAGCTGAAGCAGGTCCTCCCAGTGCAGTGTCCAAGCATAAAGGCGCAGATCTTTGAGTTTGGGATGTGGCACTTTGCACAACGCTTGCATGCAGGTGCGGAGCAAGATGAAGTCTTCCGTGTTCATGCCTACTAGACAAAGGAGTCGCACAGTGGGCAACACTGCCACGGTGATCTCTGACATCTCTTGAAGGAATCTCTGCACGGCATCGCTGTTGGTGATGTCCGCAAGGAGTGGATGAGGGTGGTAGATGGGATATGGGTTGCCTTCAGCATTACGGTAAGCGCAAATATGCAGCTCACGCAAGCCGGATGGTACTGGGCCTAGCTCACCCCTGAAGCCCCGCAGCGACAGCCGCACCAGGGAGGGGGGCAAGCTCAGCGGACGCTCCTGGGTGCTTGTGAAGTCGCCGTCCATCGTCAGCGTCACAACGTGCCTCCTAGTGGTGTCCTCCAAGAGGTGATGTGGGATGGCGAGGGCGGCGCTGCCAGCCACCAGATGGACCGTGACGGTAGGAGCGACTGTGTCGTGGATGACCTTGTTGAGGCTCCAGCAGTTCTTAGGCAGCAGCCTGCGCTCCGCCATGCTGGTGAACACTCGCCTTATGATTTCCTGGTGGGGCAGAGGGGCTGCGGGTGCGGTAGGCCGGGGACGCTCCATTGCCTGCCGTTGCACGAGAAGCGGTCTACCTGTGGTTACTATAGTAACCGACGAAGTTGTTGTAATAGGATAGGACTGCGAAAGCATCTCCTAGACCGCTCACCTCTAAAGATGAAGCCATGAGTGACATGCAGAACAGTAGCGCCTGGCTGGCCGGCTGGCTGTACCCCTTGCTGCGTGGCTCTTGCAAAAAGCGTCGGCATTGAAGTTGGAGCTTTTAAGTTGGAGCTAGACGCTGTGTGTAAACGTAGCAACTCACCTGCCTGTGGATCTTGCAGTCCACCGCGCAACCTCAGAAGGGGGGCGAGGAAGCGAAGGCTGACTTCGGCTGCAGCCATATATTGGTAAGCGACACTATGCCAACGCCACTCAAGCTCTCCATTTATTCTGTCCACCGTCTCAGCGTTGGTCATGCATATGGACTAGGGGCGCCACCAAAGCCAGTAAGTTGATTCTCAGGCGCATTGACTTCTGCTATGTGGCGTACCAGTTCCTTCTTAAATGGGTTGAACGCGATAACAGCGGCAGCAGCAGCAACAGGGCTCTCTTGCGAGTTTATTCCCAAATGTGTTTTGTTGCGTGTTGATGAAAGCTGAATTGTTTTGCATTGCTTTTCATCTGCCGTCTGAGCTACAACCCGCACACCTGCTCGCTTCTCAGGCATCCCAGCTTGCAGACTGAATGGATATGTCGTCTTCGGCTGAGACGCACATCGGCTGGAGCCAGCGAATTGCGCGGTCCGATTTATTCACACACAGAAGTGCCTTGTTGATGTCATGACAGTGATGGTCATGCAGGTTGCATTTGCGCAGAGCCCAGCCCAGCCGCAGTCAGCGTCTGGTGCTGACAAGTGTTCCTGTTCTACATAGATTGCTTTGACACATGTTCTGAAGCGCAAGCGCAAGGTGAGAGAGTCTGGCAGCATGCTCTCACGGCGGTCACAACGTTCTGCAGCAGCTGATTCAGAAGGCATTTGCGTGCATTAGCCCCATATGCCATAATGATTGACGCCTGGAATGCTTGATTTTCAAAAGTCTGTGGACTGGGTATTCTCAGAATCTCAGAAGGACCCGGGTCATGGTTCACTCGACATCGTGCACACCATACAAGAGCATGTGATATCGCCCACATAAGCCGTTGCAACTCGTTGGTTCAACTTGTTTTCTTACCGTAACACACATGCATGCATACACAATTGATGTACAGATGATGTGTTGTCAAAATCAATGAATAAATCACACATTGTTCCAACGTGCCTTTCTTGGCGAGTCTCTGGTATCTGCTGCGCTGCTGCTGCCTGCTTGTAGAGCCGCTCTAGGCTATAGACTAAGTGTAACGATGGTCAGTTTGAGAAGTTAGCAACAGACATTGTTTTGACAACAGGCATCAATTTGTTTAGCAGGTCACAAGGCTGTTTGAATGTGACACCCTGCAGAATGTATTGGCCTAGCTTCAAGTTGGTGCTGTGTTACAAATAATCATCGTCATGAGTTCGCCCTGCGACTGCGCCTGTGCATGGGTAGCAGGGACCGCTGCGGTCTCACTGTGACCTGATCTCATTCACTGACTTTGCATTGGACAAGAGCCTAGCTATTGTCTTGAGCGGGCGAAGAACGCGTTACGACAAGTGCCGGTCACCACACCCAGCATGAGTTCATGAGAGTGTACCAAGCCCCAGAACATCTGAAATTGTGTGCACATTGAGCAATGACACACCTTACTGTAGTAGCTAATGGCGCATAACTATACCTATTGGTGGTGTGTTGTTCACGCTCTGACCCTTGTATACGCTAATAGACTTGACGTACTCGCTTGATTGGGTGGCTTGTCGCGCACCTGGCTTGTGCAAATCTGATGTGCATTGCAATTCATGACTGCAGCAGTAGATAGTATTACACCCGACTCAGCCATGCATATTGATCAGCTGACTATCATATGATTGCATTTGCACCACAGTGTGCAGTGGCAGTTGAAAATGTGCAAGTTGTGGCCACTTGTCGTCGGCTCAGGCCAGCGCAGCAGCAGCTGCTTGCCGATGCACAGAGCGCAATCTGGTCAGCTCTAGTAGCATGCTTAAATGTCTCGCTTGCATTGACTGTGCGCCACTTGTTGATGCGCGTGTGCCCTGGCAAGAGCATCACAGCAATTGCTTCATGACTAGAATGCCTACTGCGAGCGCGCAGCATCAGCGGTGAAGCTTGATGTCAAGAGCGCAATGGGTGGATCGGCAGGCCGCACAGTATTTTGTGGAACAATCTGCATGCAACCATGCAAAGCTTGGGTAATAATCGGCAATCAGGCATACAGACGCAATGCCACGCGCAGCAGAACACTGGCAGAAGGAGTCAAGTGGGTTGTTTGTAAAATCAGAACATGCCATTCCAGTAGCCAATGGCATCATGATTAGCCGACCAGCTGTGTGGATTCACTACTGTAATTGACGGCCTGATCGCAATCGACTCTGTCTTTGTTGACCGCAACCCTGCCTGATCTGGCTGTGGCAGTATGACTGAAACTGACTGCCCTAAGCGTAAACAAACCTGTCTTCGTTGACCACAACCCTGGCAGCGCCCGAAAGCGTCAGGTCCAACGCTTGTCGAAATGCGCGGCCAAGGCGCACCTCCCGCAACTCGTGCGGGAGGCGTGCATGCACCTCGCACCCATTGAGCTCTACCTGCGTAAGCGTGGGAGGCAGGTGCTCAATGCTCGTCAGGCGTGCACTACCTGACTCGGTCTTCGCCCAGTACACGAGACGCTCCAGGCGCGCGGGCCAGGCGGCGGCCCGCAGGGGCAGCCTCGGCGCGTGAAAGGGGGGCTGCCAGTACACCGACAGCGAGCGCAAGCTGGCGGGAAGAGCGGCGATGTGACACGTGCACCCGTCTAGCACCAGCGTCTCGAGCGTGTCCGGCAGCTGCGGCAGCGGGTGCTCGTAAGCGCCCAACTGGAGCACGTGCAAGTCTGGCGGCAAGTCACCCAGGGGCTGATCGAAATCCCCCCAAAGGTCCAGCACCCGCAAGCCTGCTGGCAGCATGCGCCCGATTACACTGATGTTGACCCCACTGTTCCATGCGAATGACTCCAAGAGAGTCGGCAGTGGCTGCTCAAATTGAACTACAATGTCACCAATTTCGACGTCAAGGTGACGCAAAGTATCGGGCAAGTTGCTGAACGCCACGATGTCGTAATCGCAGTAGCAGCTGGACACTTCCAAGGACACAACACCTTGAGGCAGTGGCGGTATGATGACTCTGTCCGAAGGAGGATGATCTGGCGCAAAGAGGCAGTTCTTGATCTGCACTGTTGTCACACCTGGCGACAGCAGCGGCAGCACGTCCGCCCAGTGCAGTTCCCAGTCACACAGGCAAAGCTCCTCAAGATGTGGGTGTGGCACGTCGTGCAGTGCTTGGATGCATGCGCGAGAGGGGATCAAGTCATTCGGGTCATCTGCATGCAGTCCGCCTACATGAAGGACCCGCAGAGTGGGCAACGCGGCCCTGATGATCTCTGCTGTCTCTTGGTGAAATGTGTGCTCGGCACAGTCATAATCGAGGTCTCTCCTGTCGGCAAGCAGAGGGTGAGGGATGACGGAGTATGAAACTTACATACCCTACTTGCATGTGCCTACATACCTGCACAGGTTCTCACCACAGTGGAGTTACTCTTGTTAGTCCACCATGTACTGGTCCAGCACCAGTTCAGCACCATTCCGCCATTGACTCAGGATTGTTTCTCCACTTGCACAAGCATCTACATAATAATCACTTCTTTGCAATACCAGCCTGCCCTGGTCTAGTGCTGTTCTGCACTTTGCATTGGGTCCACCTTGGGTGTCCTACTCTGCCACGGTGTTATAGTTTCGTCAGGTTATGACGGCCTAGATGCGGGGCACACCAAGGTGTGTCGCCAGAGTTCGATGGGCACGAGAACTCGCAGTCAGTTCTTCCATCGCTACTCAGCCATCACGGTCATGGCGTAAGGGTCCACGAAGTACAGCATGAGAGCTTCAGTCAGTTCTTTCACCGCTACCGCCAAGCCATCATGGTCATGGCGCAGGAGCAGGCATTCGCTCCGGTTCGGTTCAATTCTGCAACTTCAAGGGACCTGGCACACACCCCCAAGGGAGTCCGCACAGAGCAGTGCGTCACCAAATCCGCACAGCATCAGTGCGACATCAAATCCGCACAGTCAAGTGCGCGTCCGGCCTGCAGGCCGCAGCCGAGGAAAATCCACACAGCATCAGTGCGACACCAAATCCGATGCACTTTTCAGTGATCGTGCGACCTGTCTAAAAACAGTGATCGCGTGCGCCGGGCGCAAGGGAGCTGAAAGCACGTATACGTGAGCGGCAGGCACAATACCGCGCACGTCCTAGTACAGGAACAGCGGGAATAGGGAGGGATCCACCTGCGAGCGTCACAACACGGCATCAGCAGACCAGGTCCTACACAGGGCTCCTACGACAGGAGTGGCCTATACAGGACCGGCAGAGGCTCTATACAGGGTTCGGCCTACACAGGAGAGCGGCCTAGCGAATCCAGAGAGGTTTCATACAGGGCTCTACCTATACAGGTGAACGCCTAAACGAGGTCGTCTGCACACAACCACAACTGGGATTCGACATCACCAGCATCATGCCAGCATCATTGGCATCTTCGTCCACATCATTGCCATCAGCGACATGGCATCTTCGTCAACATCATTGCCATCAGCGACATGTCATCTTCGTCAACATCATTGCCATCAGTGACATGGCAGACTCAGCCAGGGTGATGACTTCACCACAATGGAGCACACCTCCATTTAGCTCCACATACACAGCAGGAGCTACAACTGCATCAACAGCGGCAACGCCAGCTTACAGCAGAAGCAGGCATCAAATGCCTTGGAGCATCAACGCCTTCTTCAGCAGCATCGAGACCACCGCCTGAGGGGCCCGCATCACGGCTCACATCAACGGCCAACATCAGCCAATCGAGCCTTCCACAGCTGTCTACACCTGTATACACTGGTGCCTAATCCAGTTACAGAGTACGCTGGGGATCCATATCAGCTTGCATGAAACACCACAGCATAGTATCAGGAAGTGCACCCGGCTCACACCTGAGAGCATTCACCGTGGGAGGAAGCACACTTGCACATACAGTGGTCCACACCAGTTAGCACACACACCATCGCACTTCAACAAGGAGCACACCCGGCTCATACCTGCACATGTTTGCTTTCCAGTACTACAGCACACGGCTTTGTACTGAGGGAGGGTGACGGAGTATGAAACTTACATACCCTACTTGCATGTGCCTACATACCTGCACAGGTTCTCACCACAGTGGAGTTACTCTTGTTAGTCCACCATGTACTGGTCCAGCACCAGTTCAGCACCATTCCGACCATGCGTCAGGATTGTTTCTCCACTTGCACAAGCATCTACATAATAATCACTTCTTTGCAATACCAGCCTGCCCTGGTCTAGTGCTGTTCTGCACTTTGCATTGGGTCCACCTTGGGTGTCCTACTCTGCCACGGTGTTATAGTTTCGTCAAGGGATAACTCCTCTGCTGCCCGAAGCGCACAGATAAAGCTCTCGCAGGCCTGATGGCGCTGGGCCTAGC
Organism: Tribonema minus; assembly: GCA_017506865.1. Taxonomy (NCBI): domain Eukaryota; class Xanthophyceae; order Tribonematales; family Tribonemataceae; genus Tribonema; species Tribonema minus. The sequence goes on along the minus strand of JAFCMP010000335.1, from coordinate 838,925 downwards.
TCACCCCTTAAAGCATAAAGCTCCAGCCGCACCAGGGAGGGAGGCAGGCTGAGCGGGTGCTCTTGATTTTTTTTTAAGTCACCCCCCATCGTCAAGTCAACAATGAGCCTCCTGGCGGTGTCCTCTAGAAGGCGATGTGGGATATCCAAGGGCACGCTTCTCAGGTCCAGGCGAGCTTTGACCGTAGGAGCGGCTGTGTCGTGGATGGCCCTGTTGAGGCTCCAGCTTTCCTTGGGCAGCAGCCTGCGCCCCGCCATGCTGGTGAACACCCTTTTCATGATCTCATGGTGATTCGCAGGGGCTGTGGGCGCGCTGGGCCGGGTGCGCTCCATGCCTGCACCAAGTCAGGTCTTTCATCACTGCTGCTGTACCACGCCCGTCGCAGACGGGGGGCTGCGAGAGCATGTGCGTCATTGTGATAGCATCTCCATTAACCTCACTCACCTCTGAAGAGCCTTTGCGTGATGCTCGGTCTGTTTTTGTTTGGTTTTTTTTTTTTTGACCCATTCACATGATGAAAGTTGAAGTTCATCGTTGATTTATTCTTGAAGTTCTGGCAGGGTGTGCGCATAAAGCAAAACTAAGGCCGCGCCGCTGCTCTACTCGAGCTGCCATGGTGCCACAAAGAGCTGGAGGCAAGACAGAACTGAGGCTGCTTTCAACAAGTTGGCGAGGATACAATACTCTCAGGTAGCCCTGGATCTTTGCGCATGCCAGGTGCGTCAGTGTTGTGGAACTGCCGGACGCCCGTTTTGCCTTTCACCACGGACAGATGGGAGGCGCTGCTGGTAGCAAGACGCGTGTGTTTGGGCTGCAGTTCCTGAACAGCACCAACAGCTGTGCAAGGCAAAAGGCTGGCTGTGCTGCCCGCACCGCAATGTTGAGCTCAACCTACATGCTACAGCAAGGGGTACCTTTGTGCTTGACTCGCTGATACTGAGTGGCATTGACGTCTGGGTTGCTCAATTCTATAGATAGGCGTATTCTTGGGATCTCATGAGGACTTGGGTCATGGTTCACACACTCGGCATCGTGCACACCATACAAGAGCACGTAATACCGCCCACAAGTGCTGTGCGCCAACACGTTGGTATAACTTGTTTTCTTACCGTACTACATATGCACGCATACAATGTGAGAATGATGTGCTGTCACAATCAATGAATCACCACACATTGCTCAAACGTGCATTTCTTGTTGAGCCTCTCATATGTGCTGCGCTGCTGCTGCCTGCTTGTAGAGTCGCTCTAGACTAAAGTGTGAAGATGGTCAATTTGAGAAGTTGACAACAGACATCGATTTGACAACAGACACTGATTGGTTCAGGAGTTCACAGGCTGTTCAGTTGTGTCACACCGCAGCCTGAGGTCGTATTGGCGTCACATCAAGTTCAAATTGGTGCTATGTTATGCATGAGAGTCATGATTTTGCCGTCTGCGGCTGCGCCTGTGCCCTGAACCTCTCTGTGACCTGGTCTCATTCATTGGCTTGCATTGGACAAGAGCCTTTTGTCTTGGAAAGATTTAATGAATGCATTACGACGAGACTCAGTGCCAGTCACCATGGTGCACACTAGCGTGAGGTCGTGAGAGTGCACTTGTATGCGCATTGTGCAATGATCCACCTGACCTTAGTAGCTAAAGGCACATGCCTATCGGTGCGTGTGCTCATACCTATCGGTGCGTGTGCTATGCACACTCTGGACCTCGTATGCGGTACATAATGGCCTTGACGTACTCGCTTGACTGCGTGGCTTGTCATGCACCTGCCGGCGGCATGTGCAAATCTGATGTGCCTTGCAATTCATGACTGCACCAGATAGTCATACCCAACTAATTCATGTATGCTGATCAGCTGACTATCATGATGCATGTGCATGACAGTGCTCAGTAGCACTCACAAACGTGCAAATTGTGACCACTTGTCGGCGGCTCAGGCGAGAGCAGCAGCTCCATGATGCATGCATCAAGCGCAGTCTGGTCAACGATGATAGCATGCTTGAGAGTCTTGCTTGTATTGACTGTGGGACTCACACTTAATGAGGCACGTGTGCAACTGGCAAAGGCACCACAGCAATTGCTTGTTGACTACAATGACTACTGTGTACACAAGTGCTTCTGTAAATACGGTTCTCTGCTCATGGCAGGGCTTGAACATTGCTCTGATTATCCCAAGGAGATGGTGTCATAGCCAGCGGCCGCGACAAATGGCCGCAGAGCTGCCATATTTCACAACTGTCAGGTCTTTGACCTGCCAGCAAACCCCACTGCTTGTACTGGATCAGCATCATCAGGCAATGCATCAAACCGCACTGCAGAACGCGGTTGCTCACATAAACGCCCACTGAAAATCATGCGATGTTGAAGCTATAGCATCATGGGATTTGCGACCTCTGTCATGTTGGCATGTGGACCTCGGACATGGTGCGGCCCGGGGCCCCTGCACGGAGCTTAAGCCTGCGAGATGCTTGGCACTGTCATTCTCAAAGGTCGTCCTGTGTGACCTGTAAGGCTCCCTTCTAATTGGCATAATACGTGTACAATGACATGGCCCTATGCTACCTTTTAAGCACCTCCTCGACACGCAAAGCATGGCAGCCCCTTGCGCAGGTTGCGACCATGTATTCCTCAATGCTGATTTTTCTCAGCATTGTGCGCACATTCGCAGCTGTCTCTTTGCATTTGCTAAAGCTTTGCACAGCTTCCGCAGAGTTCAAGTACTTGATTCTGTGGGCCTCACGTAATTTGGCGTTCCGTCAACCAGCCCCGCTGCAAAGTCTCGGTGGCACACAGAGGTGCAGATTCGGTAGCGACGCGCACTTGCCTGCACCAATCTGCGGTGACATCCCTCAGAGGCTGCGCAGAGACTGGTGTGCGAAAACCCCAGCGCTTCGCAGCAGATTGCTTGGGCTTGAACTGAATTGCAAGGTACTTGTGGACTCGCAGGGCACTACAGTAGGCCTGTCTCTGGCACCAGCTGCATAATTCACCGTCGGCGCTCTAAGCTGCCATGGCGCTGTGCACTGTCTCAAAGCAAAACATGCATCACATCAGAGCAATCATGGCAGCAGTGGCTTGCACGGGTGTAAAAGCACCTCACAGTACGTTGCATTGTACTTGCTTTATTGGCATAATAACCAGGCACCGCCTGAATTCTGCAGCGCACCCCACCGACAAAACACGCGCATCGCAGCAGTTGTGCCAAGGATTGCCGCAGCAGCAGCAGCACCGCTCAGCGTACTACACTACTATCCCGCCGCCTCCTCCGCAACGCCTCCAGCCGCCGCTGCCGCCACCGCTGCTTCCTCCTCCTCAACGCCCGCGGCGCTGAGCCGCCGCGCGCTGCCGCTGCCGCCGCCGCCGCGCGCTGCCGCCGGCGGCGTCGCGACGTGCCCCAGCAGGCTGCGGCGCGCCTGGTGGTACTTCTCCACCATGGCGTCGCCGCCGGCGCTCTCGTTCACGAGCCGCGCCAGCGCCTCCACGCGGATGCGCACGCTGCTTCGGCGCCGCGAGTGCGCCGCGGACACGCGCCGCAGCCCGCCGCCGCCGCTGGCACCAGCGTCGTCTCCGGTGCCACCACCGCCGCTGCTGCCGCCGCCGTGTGCCCGGTGCTGCGCTGCCGCCGCCGTCGCGGCCGCAGCCTCCGCCATTGCCGCCACCGCCGCCACCGACATGTGCCTGTGCGCTGTGCCGGCGCCGGCACCGCCGCTGCTGATGCTGAAGCCGCGCTTGTGCGAGGTGATGGCGGCGCTGACGGAGTGCATGCGCGCGTGCGGCGGCGGCGGCGGCGAAGACGCTGAGCGCTGCTGCTGCGAGGAGGAGGGCCTGCGCGCTGATGCGGAGGCGATGCTGCCGGTCGTGGCGGCGAGGGACACGGCGCCGTCGTGCCGCTGCTGGTGGTGGTTGTGGTGTTGCTGCTGCTGCTGCTTGTGAAGTGACGCGTTTCTGTCCGGTGTACTGAGCCTGGGGTCCACACTGTCCGCGCTCTCTGCAGCCGGGGTGTGCGTCGGTGGGAGGTGAAGGGCCACAGTGAGAGCCGCATAGATTATTCTACTAACTTCTGTCACCATCGTATGCATCACATACTGGTGACCATAGTTGACTCTCCTCATCACTATGATGTGCTTGGCAGCAGCAAGCAGCTCTTGTACTCTTGCACCATGTGTCATTGGGTGGTATCCGACCACAATGTTACAGTTGAGGGGTGATGCTGCCTGCATAGCACACGGCTAGAATGCTGTTGCTACTGGAACTCCATCACCCCCCCTCTTCCACACTGTAACCGTCGCTCAATCTGCCGTCAATTGTGGCAGTGGCGGAAGCACTCCTCCCCCCCCCCCTTAATTATGGTGTTGTTTGGTGTTTGCGCTGGTCTCCTGCTCACTACGCTCTTGGTCGAGCTTAGGACTGCTTTCTTCGCTAGCCTACCAGCTACAGCACCGCAGCTATGTGCCTCGTGTTGCCCGTCAATGCCAAGCCACGAGCGCTGCTGCGCACACACCGCTGCATCCCCCAGCCCCTTTGCAAATAAGCTCACACTCTTCAAGGCCTGGCTGTTCAACGAAGCCCCCCACCTGGCTCGTCCGTCTCCTCCCCGCCGCCACCCTCGTCGCTCTCGCTCGAGCTGCCGCCGCCGCCGCCGCCGCCGCCGTCGGAGGCGCTCTCTGGCTGAGCGCTGCCCCCCTCGTACTGCTCGCTCATCTGCCGCAGGTCGTACACGCCGCGCTCGTCGCCGCCGCCGGCGCTGGTCCTGTTGAGCGCTGCCACACCTGCCGCCAGGGGGTCCTCCAGTGGGTCGGCGTCGCCGCTCTCGGGGACCCTGGGGGGGTGGGCCGCGGCGTCCGCGGCGCCGGCGGCAATGAGCCAGTCCAGCTCGAACTGCGCAGCGGGGGCAGTGTGATACGCAGCAGGGGCAATGGAGGGGCAATGAAAAAAGCTTGCATGAGATTCGTGCTTCGGAAGTTTTAGTGTGACAAATCGTGTTGGTCCAGCTCAAATTGCGCGGCAGCGGCAGTCAAAAACGTACGAATACGCGCCCTGAGTGAAAAGTGTAATGGAATCATTTGTTGGTACTCCCAGATGTTCCGTCGTGGCGTGTCGTGTTGGTCGTGCCGCAAGAATGAGACAATTGTTTGCCCGGGGAAACGGCGGCGTCGGCAGCAATCAGCTGCTCCAATTCAAGGTGCATTGCAGGGGGGGACAATGCGTGAAAAGATAGTCTTGACCAGCTAGTGTCTCGGCCTTGTCTGCACGATGCGATGCGAGCCGAGCAAAGTCCATGCTGCAAGACGCAAGCAACTGCCAGTGAGGTGTGTGGCCATGGTGGGGTGTATGAGCGCTACCACAGAGATTGCATGGAGCGACTGCGCAACGTGGTGTTGTCTGTCTCGCAACCCATTTTCTTGTGCCAGGTCGTTTCATCATTTGGCAAAGCATGCGCCGCGTTCAGAGTTGCTTGGTTGTGCAGGTAATGGTGTAATGATTATCCCCGAGGTTTGTTTGCAACGTTGTCTCTACTGACAAACATTCACATGATGTGTCCGCAAACTGCACCTGGGCTACAGTGGCACTACGGGCATGTCGGCACGCTTGTCAAGCTGAAGTGATCTGAGCGGCACTCTGCGATCAATTCCTAGCATAGGCGATGCGTGAGCTGTGATTCAAATCAGGCCCCGTCCTGCCAGTGGGTGCTCAGCGACGGCCATCACAATTGCCTGTGGCCGCAAAGCGGATGCTCTGTTTGAGGTCAGCAAAGCGGGCCTCACAGGTGAAGACTTGAAGTTCAAGTTGTAGGACAGGGAACATGACCACACGATGTTGATCTTTCTTCAACGTGCGACTCTGCCTTCTGGGATATTGGGCCCACGGGTATGGGCACAGTGCTCAGTGCTCAGTACCTGCCTGCATTGGGGCATCATCTGCCCCATGCATGCTAAAACCTATCCTGATGGCCCCTCTCGGGGGGGCTTTGGTGAGTACCTCTGCAATGAGCACCCGGCAACGTATCGTGGCGTACATGCAATGTGCGTAAATGATCACGCTGCTCCAAGGCTTGTACCCCTTGAAGAAACGCTTCAGATCCGGCCTCCCCTAATGCATACAACTAGATAATCAGGAGTACCATGTCAGGATGTGTGCCATTGATGCACACTTTTATCTAGGTTTCTAAAAACAAATTATGTAGGAATAAATTTAGGCTTAGCACGAATGGTTGGTCAAAAAGGCTTAGCAGTGTGTTGTTGTTTACACAATTTTGAGTAAAGAGCTGAATTACGCACCTTGGGCCACAGGCTCTCATGCCTGCAGACCATGTTGTCCTCGTAGCCGTTCATGGTGGCGGCGCCCTTGGCCTCTATGAACGACTCGCCGTCAAACCTGGAGTGCAGCATTGCGGGGCAGTGGACGGCTTTGCATGTGAGTCCTTCCTGCTTTTCACCACAGCAATTCTAAGTACTTGGAAGTTCATGATTCTGCTGAGCGCGTACTGCTGCCAGCACTGCACACGCGCCCACGGGCATGTTATGCTGTTCTGTGTGCATGCACACGGGGTTTCTTGCCTCGGTAGTGAAAGCCAGTCTGTGAGAGGATGTCATTGTGGCATGCTGTAGTGTTCTGGCTGCAATCGTGCAATGAATAGCCTGCATTTCTTACACGTCAAGGATGCGAGTCCATTGCTGCCATGTGGGGTTTTGTATGACCTAACCCTCAGCCCTAACCCCAACACATGTCAAATTCAATGATCCTGCACAAATACGCTTTCTACGAGGATCTGTGAAATCTACGCAACCAGCAGCGCTTGATTTCACTGTGAATGCGCTTCTGAAGCCTAATGGCTGTCGCACAGCATTGCATGTCACCACATACCGGCTGGAGTTGAAGTGCAGAGTCATGCTTTAGTGCTGGCCTTTGACTGCCTTGCAGCAGAACTACTGTGAGTGGACTGTGTCAGGCTCTGCTGGACTGTTCATTAGACTGCCCAGCACAAGACCCATGCGCATTACTGTAGACCCAACGTGAGCTGGCATTGTGCAACCCGGGCATCACACATAAGGAGCAGGCGGTGACCCAGGGTTAATGATTCCTAACCCTAACCCTAAACCACCGACTCGCGCTGAACGCCGACGTCCTCTTTGCAGACTGACCTGCGTCCGTACTGTGCTACACGTAGCCCACCCTCTTTGGTGTTGCGGAGACAGAACATGCATCGAACGCATGAGCGCCGTGTTTGTACTGTAGCACTTGCATTTGCCGTACACGGCACATACTGTAACCCAAGGGCTTCAAGTGCATGTACATATGGTATGTAGGCATCACACACCTGGCCTCATATGTCGATGCCGCGGGCTCCTCCACCACCACGTCCATGGCGACCTCCTGCGCGGACGCAATTGCAAGAGCCAAAAGCCAGTGCTCGTGAATTTCAACAAAAAAATGCTGCCGCTACAAGCAGCGCAGGGCAGCAGGTCTGTGAGGCGCATTGAGTCAGACCCCTTCATGCTCTGCTGTTCACAGCACGGCCGCACACATGCAGTAGTACTACCAGCTGCACGAGCTCAATAGGAGCATGCGTGTTGTATACAAGATGGTGCGGGATACGGTTTCAGCCCAAGTAAATAAAGTACATGTAAAGTGTTGCGTACTCTGTGAGCGCCGACTGGTTTGCAGCCATGCGCATCACCGGAGGTGCTTGAACGTGCATGCCCTATTGAATTCCTGACCCAGTGATCCTGACCTAATGATCCGACATGTGGCCCGAACGCTAGCCCCCGCCTTATCCCGTTCATGGCCTTCCTGGAACCTCCTTGCCTGCACATTCCCACCAGCACTATGTTTACTTGAGGAATGCACGGTGCTAAATGATGAATAAAAATTTGCTGAACTGATTTTGTACTCACCGGCTTGATTTTTGTACACATGGACACGTTGTGCAATTCAGTGCGTACTGTAGTCAGCGACTATTCCCCGCGACATATTGCAGGGCGCTGCAGTGGTGCATTGGCCAGCATTTTCTTGTGATGTCGCCAGCCCCGCTGGGAGAACACAAGTTGAAGTTTGTGTCTCTCCATGTACGCTAGTGTGCCTGCGGCGGCGCAGCTGACTTGCAATGTACGCTTTGCTAATTGCTACCGCCACGAGCGCACAAAAGGCGGCTGACCAATGCATCATACCTGTGTTCTGTACCGTCACAGGATGAACGGATGTACAGGGGACAATGCCGTCATACATGCATACCACACCGCGCGCTGACACCCCTCTCAAATCACCGCGAGGTGCGCCAGCGCGTCTGATGCAAGAGGACCGTGGACACACAGAGCCCGCACGGACAGAAGTCGTCGCAAATGCGCAGCACTCACTGCACCTGGCTTTACACCCCCCGCTCGTACTTCCGTGAGCCCGCATTATACAAGACCTTCCCAACTACCAAGTTCAACTTCAACAACTTGAAGTACCTTCTCCCATGACATGTCGTAGAGCGGCACGCCCTCCAACGCGACCGGCCCTGCTGAACCGCGCTGACAGCCCACAAGCAGCTCCGCGTTCTGCGGCGGCGGGGGGAGCGCGGGGGCGCGCTGCTCCACCAGAATCCCCCGTGTGCCTGCACTCAGTGCGACGGATCAAAGTGGTGAACAGCGGCCACTGCCACTGCACTGTGGCACACACACCCTCTGCACGCAGTGCGACGGGTCTCAAAGGTGGATACAGGCCAGAACCCCCCTTGTGCCTGCACACAGTGCGACATGTCACGATGGTGAGTACACGCGACTAGGCCAGAATTAATTCCCCTCTGCACACGACGCGACAGATCACAGTAGTGAATTCGGACTGCACGGCATGAACCCCCCAGAATCCCCTGTGTGCCTGCACACAGTGCGACAGATCACAGTGGTCAATGCAGGCCACTGGCACAAGCACGGTACAGCTCACGCGTATCGTGACATGCACCAAGTGACCATCATGCCCCGGTGCTCAAGCGCTACTTCTGCACTCCATTGTCAACGAATTGCTACTAATCACAGGTGTTTCAGCATGAGCGGCAGCGCTCCGACTCACCGTTAACCCAGCTCTCCGCCTCAATCTCGCACAGCAGAGACTCGGAGATGCCCAGGTTGTCGTCGCTGTCCTGATTCTGTGCACGCAAGCGCGAGTACGAAGGCAGCAGCCTGAGGTCAGAAACCTGCAGTCCTCGACGCTGTCAATCACTGTCTCGTGGGATGGTGCTGACGTGGCCGTGAAATCCACGACATGAGGAATTTGAAAGCCGGACGCGCCAGGAGCTCTGCCTCTTGCATCTCGACAGCGTGCTGACTTGAAGATGTGGCTCCGTGTGCGCCGGCAGGCGCGCAAGGGGGGGCAGCAGCTTCGAGTTAGAGGCACTCTGGGCCAGCATGCGCTCAGATCACAGTGCCTGGTTTGTCAAGACGTTGTTGGGGTTAGGGCCAGGCTCGGCGTTGATTCAGATTACATACGCGCAGCCAGCCTGCGCCGAGCGGACAACGCACCTGGGCGTCCTGTGGCATGACTGACTCTGACTTGAGACTCATCTCACTGCCGAAGCGGCACCATCCACAGCGCTCTCCAGTATGGACGACCCTGACAGGAAACTCGCGCATCTTACTCCGAGAGCGAGAGACCCGCGCTACTGGGCGCGCGCCCCTGAGCGGCCTCCGGTGCGACTGACTCCGATTTGCGGGAAGCATTTGTGTAGCGCAACCGACTTTTGAGGACGCAACCCGGTATTATGCACAACACCGGGGTATGATAATACCGGGTTATGCACGATACCGGGTTGCGTCCTCAGCATTCATAGTACAGGTTTGCATACTCAGACTTCGGGTTGCATACTCAGACTTCGGGTTGCGCTACGAAAACAGAATTCCCTCTCGTGACTAACTCATGTCACACCCAGTGCGGGACTCGCGCAGCAACGCTCAAGAGCAGCGCTGCTGGGAGCACGCACCTACGCGGCCTCCGGTGAGACCGACTCTGACTCATGAAACACTCATGTCACGCCCAAAGCGGGACTCGCGCAGCAACGCTCAACGCACCTGCGCGTCCTCCAGGATGACGGCGATGGCTCCCGTGTCGATGAGCTGGCCGCGGATGTCGGACTTGCAGGACATGCTGCGCAGCGCGCGCGCGCAGTTGTGGCGCGCCGCCGCGTCGCCCGCCTCGCGGCCGAGCGCCACGAGCGCGCCCACGGCGCCGTCCTGAGCAATGCCATAAGTGAGGATTGACATTAGTGCTAGAATTAGGCCTAGGGATAGATTGGACTAGGGTTAGGTCAGGGTCAGAGGCAGGGATGCGCCACCGCATCGCCCGCCTTGCGGCCGAGTGCCACGAGCGCGCGAACAGCGCCGTCCTGAGCGTTGCCACACAAGCAAGGAATGAGATTAGGGCCAGGCCGTGTTTGTATGTGAGCTGCTGCAGAGCACAAGAACTAGAGGTAGGCTTGAAGTTAGATTTGAGCGCTGCCATATTGCCCGCATCGCGGCCGAGCGCCACGAGCGCGCGCACAGCGCGCGCCGTCCTGAGCACTGTTATACAATTGAGGATTGAGACTGGTGCTAGACTGAGCGCTGCCATGTTGCCCGCATCGCAGTCCAGCGGCACGAGCGCACGCACAGCGCCATCACGAGCGATGCAATACAAGTGAGAACAAGAACACAGACAGAGACCCATGTTTGTATGTGAGCTGCTGCAGAGCGCAAGAAGTAGAGTGGGCTCGGAGTTAGATTTGAACGCTGCCATGTTGCCCGCATCGCGGTCTAGCGCCACGAGCGTGCGCGCAGCGCCATCCTGAGCAATTTAATACAACTGAGAACAAGGGTAAGAGCTGGGGTCAGGGTCAGGGTCAGGGTTGCACCTGACCCTAATTCTGAACTTTCCACTTCAATCGTAACCTTGATTTTCACCCTTGCTCACCCTGGCGAGCCGCGCGTGGTTGCCGCGGCAGCAAAGCCGGCTGCGCAGCGCCGCGGATGCTGCCAGGTGCGATATCTCACAGAACTCAGGTTACATAGGCACCGCCTTGTCAGCAACGCGCTGCATGTAGATCACAACGTCAGACCCTTGTTGTAATTCCTACTCACCCTGGCGAGCCGTGCGTGGTTGCCGCAGCAGCAGAGCAGGTTGCGCAGCGCCGCGGACGCGGCCAGGTGCGCGCGCCGCGCCTCGGCGTCGCGCCGCCCGCTGTCCGCGTGGCGCGACACAAGCCGCCGCGCCGCCAGGTCCGCCAGCAGGCGCCCGGCGCCGTGCCGCACCATCTGCGGTAGCGCGCAGGGGGGCAGCAGCGCAGCAATTTTGGTCAGCAGTGCTCAGGAAAAGTGACAGCGAGCGGTGCGACGCGAGCCGCCGTGCTGCGAGATCCGCAAGCAGGCGCCCTGCGCCGTGCCGGACCATCTGCGCGCGGCGACGGCGCGCGGGGAGGCAGCAGCGCGCCGCGCGTTTGGTCAGCATTACTCAGAAAAATATATATACTTCTATCCACTACTTAGCTAGATAGTCCCGGGTTTCTACCATCTATGTGCAGTGTTAAAGAATTGAGGGCGTGGCGCGCTGTGTGGGCGTCCACAGCCGCGCCGCACAATCTGCGCATAGCGCCAGCGTCGCAAGACAGTCGCAGGCTGAGAGAGACGATGTGAGCTGCTGCTGTGCACTGCGATCAGCAGAAGCGTGCAGCGTCAATGAGATCGCACTATTGCTTTGCCAACAAGCGCAGGGGTGGGCTGATACACCGCACGCTGCTGTTGTCTACTGAGCGCCGACAGAAGAGGAGGTTAATGGCACGAAGTGCAAACATGCGCTGCGCTGGTCGCCATGGTCATGTTGACGTACCCCTGAGCGAGATTGCGGCCGCAGTCTTGCTCTGCAGACAGCAGCCGTCGGCCCTGCGGCCTGAGCGGTCAGTGCCGCAGCTCTATTTTCTGAACGTAGCGGCAAGACCTCTGCATAGGCGTCAATGTGGATGTGTGCTTGGAATTCTCACCACGGCCGTGTTGACGCGCCCAATGAAGAGGTCACACGCGGCGAGCTCGCACTCCTGCTGCTGAAACAGTCACACGCTGAACTAGACGACGACCGCAGCTCTTGCGCGGCGCTACAATGACTGGAGGCTTGAGACATCAAGACGAACACGCGCGCTGTTGCTCACCACGGCCGTGTTGACGCGCCCCATGGCAAGGTTGCACGCGGTCAGCGCGCACTCCTGCTGCACCAGCAGCAGCGGCGCCCACGCGGCCTGCCAGGCCTGCAGCTGAGCCGTGACCGCAGGGGGTGCCCCCAGCAGGGGGGCGTTGGCGGCGGCGGGGGGAGGCGGCTGCGGCGGCGCGCTCGCCTCCCACAGCAGCGCCGCCAGCTTGGTGGCGCCCTGCGTTACCATATCGGCTCGCACCTGCACCGCATGGGTTTCAATTCGTTACAATGTGGCGCTGTTGTGTAGTTGGGGCTGCATGCCCTAATTCAGGCTAGCACTTGACGTTGCGGTTGAAGTGCAGTTTTGTTTGCGAGCTGTTCGAGTATTATCAAGATTTATTTCATACTTGAAGTAGAGGGTTTCAGGATGCTGTCTTTGTCCAGATGCTTAGCGACTGTGGGCAGAACTAGGCTGAGCGCAGGTCATGTCATTCACGTTGTCACAGTTGCAAAAAGTATGTCCACGCACACCTGCGTAAAAAAAGGGGGAAGCTTAAAACGGAGACTGCAACTTCGAAGCTGCACTCATGCAACTACGACGTCTGTGAGCCACAGCGCCTTTGTGATACTCCAGCATGTTCTGCAGTCAAAACTAGCATACACAAGGTGTGAGGGTCTGTGATCAGCAGCGCATGGGGACCGCTGCGCAGCTTTGAGGCGTGCTGCAGTGCTGACTCGAGCAGCAGCGCTCAGACACTTCTACAATGTCCCCTGGTTGCCACGCCCAATCATGCCCACTAGTCAATATTGAAGTCAACACAGACCGCGACCACGATGCGGTGCATGAGTGTTGCATCAGCAGTGCCTGCACAAGCATGCACAGCGCCTGCATGCCGGCAGCACAAGCGCTTGTGGAAAATGTGCAGATGCGGCGCACCAGCCTCGTGCAGCAATTCAAAACTATACAATTGTGTGATCCCCTGGGTCATCATGTCAACCTGCACCTGCAGATCAACAGACTCCTCCGGACCTGTGCCGCACAGCCCAAATTCTACCGCCGATGCTCGTCGGCTCTCAGCTACATCCACTTACCCGAGAAAAATGGGCTTCTAAATGTGAAGACCAGATGTGCTTGAGCCTCTGACGACCAACAACGGTTTTCCTCAAATGTCCCTGTCTGGCATTGCCTCGGCGTGGGCATGAACTGGTCCCCGTCGAACATTGCCTCGCCGTGCACACCAGCCGCATGTGCCGTGACATGTTGCAACACCACACTGATCATTCGAGGTCCTGTCTTGAAGAGCTCATCCCATCCTGCTCTTGCCCCACCGCTACCCATCTACCGCTAACGCTCCTCGATCCACGCCTACACCCCTCCCCTCCCCCCCCCCTTCACATTGGCGACAACTCAAAAAACACAGCCCCTCTGAAGAACGAAACGCTCATAATCAAACTGCGCCATCTCACCTCACTCTCCGTGGACAGATTGAACAGCAGCCCGCTCAGCAGCGCAAAGATGGGGGGCACGCCCCCTGCGTCAGTCACCACCGTCGCCGCCCCTGCCATTGAGCCCCCCCTGTTCAGCCCCCCCCCCCCATACCCGCTCATGGACGCCTTGGGGGAGGGGGCGGGCTCCACCGTTGCCTTGTGTAGGTTGGAGGCGCATATGGTGGACACCACGTCCACGGCGCGCCAGTTTGAGACGAGCGCTGCTGCGCTGTAATTGAAGTTGAAGTTATGGGGACGTAGCAGCGGGCATGGGGGGGGGATGAGAAAATTCGGCGCAGCCGTGGGGGGCATGGCCTGATGCAGTCAATGATGTGGTCTGCGACGCTGCAAGGCTAGTGGTAGCGGTCTCCATGCATATGGTGGACACCACATCCACGGCGCGCCATTTCGAGACGAGCGCTGCTGCGCTGTAGTAGTTGAAGTTGAGGTTGTGATGATGTGGCGGAGGGCGTGGGGGGCGGGGGGAGAGATAGGGGGTATGAAGCGCGTACTGCAAGTTAACACCCCAGGTACAGCCAAGAGGGCAGATAGTATTACTGAAAGCGGTAGTCCTTAAGGCTCAGGGACGAGCACAATTACACATGCAAGGAGTGTCGACCACACATTTGCAAGGCATATCTGTCAGCTGCCGGCGTCGCCGCTGACGGCTTGCAGTGGCCCAGCAATGATGTATTATGGATGAGAAGGTCTTGCTTTGGTTGGAGTGCGCGCATGTGTGCAGGACGCATGTGCAGTCAACGTCTGAGCGATCGCGCATACAGTACTTCCGCATCACCACTCTGCACTCCAATTGAATTGAAATTTTATGTTTGCGCGCGCCTGCCGGCGTCGCAGCTCATGGCGTACTGCACCTGGGCGACGGCGGAAGCAACGTGCTCGCTGGCGCATCAAGTAGCTCCCTGCTTCTGAAGCATTTATAACCATGACTTTGGTGTCAGCTCATGTATGCGTGCACACCTGCCAACATCGCAGTTGCCGGCGCACAGCGCCTGGGCAGTGGCGGACGCGATGCGCGCATGATGGTGCATAAAGTACCTGCAAATTAATGGTGTATCAATGGTGTATTGATGGAAGTGTCGATGCGCTTGGAGTGCGCATATACACAGCACGCATGCGCGGCGCTGCATCATTCATGAGCTCCTGCCGCAGCCAATCGGGCACGACATCTGAGCGAACGCGCACACGGTACTTCCGCATTCCCTCTCTGACCTGAGTTCATGTATGCTCACGTATACAGTGCCTGAGCGATGGCGGACGTGGCGCGCGCGCGATGGTGCATAAAGTACCTGCAAATTACCACTTTGCACTCCATTTTGAATTTATGTACTAGTGCTGAAGTATGCGCGCACCTGCCGACGTCGCAGCTGACAGCATAGAGCGCCTGAGCGATGGCGGAAGCGACGCGCGCGCTGATCTGGCACAGCCCGCCGAAGGCCGACACGGCGTCCGACTGCAGCAGCGCGCTGCGGACGTGCGCGCTGTCGTCCTGTGTTGGGGGGGGGGGGGGGAAGTCACCTGCTCTGTGAAACGCAATCGTCTTCGGGCGCGCCAGATGCCAATGGTCAGCGCAGTCTGCCCGTACTGCAGACTAGGCCATGGATATTTTACCTGCTCCCTTATGTTTTTACGATGTGTGGTGGCATAGGACATGTCCGAGCTGAGCGGTGCGTGATTATCATGATACGACCAGGGTTTTTGACAAGCAGGGACAGCATAGAAAAAGCACCGTGTAATGGTAAGACTGGTGCGTAAGCCTACCTTAGGTTGTTGACCACATCGGTACGTATGTAGCACGCAGGTGAGGTGCCGCAGCAGGCGTATACATCCCCAGCGTATACGTCCCCACTGAGCCGTGCCATAATCTAAAATAACGTTGACACAAAAATAGGACTTCACTGTTACTCGTAAGTGCGTAAAGTCACTTGTCAGGCTGCGTACATGCCACACACGGGCTCGTCACCAACAAAGGAGGGCTTGCTTTTGCTGAGCCATGCCATGAGCAAAAACCAGCATGTTCCTTAGGAAAATATACAAGTCACTACACCTTTGAAATAAATTCCATCTGCTCTGACCGTGCCAGCATTGCGAGCAAGGCTGGCGTACAAGTCGCACCCGAGCTGGTCATCGACGATGGAGGGTGTTCACAAGTATACATGGGCATGCACGCTGAGGTGTGAGCCAAGCCCGAAACACTCTGTTGTCATCTCTAGTAGGTGATATGTACCAGAAAGAAAAGCTAGTAGCGCAGAACGTTTACCGAAACACGTGAACGTAGTACTTCAGAAGTACATGTATTCAAATGAGAATAAAGAAGCAGTACATGCTACATACCACTGTGAAAGGAAGATGAGACGTGAGCGCAGCACGCTTACCTGCGCCAGATTGTTGACGAGGCTGGCGTACATGTAGCACGCCGGCTCGTCCCCCACGAAGGAGGGGATGCCCCTGCTGAGCCGTGCCATGAGGCCGTGCTGCACCATTGTCTGTCGCCCCACAGTGACAGAGCTAAGCACGTAGCAGCACTTGAGCGCCACCGTCCGCACCACGGCGCTGCGCGTGCACACACAGAGAGCAGTAGACATTGTGTGCATATCGATGAAGGAGCAGTCGGCGGCAGGTAAAATCAAACGACCTAATTCTAATCCTAATCCTAACCCTAGCAGCAGGGCATGCACAAAAATGTCTGCATGACGTCGCTGCTTGCACACACGCAGAGAGGATTGGACATTGCGCCAAGTCTTTGGTCAAGCGTGGGGGTCGTCGAGGTCAGTGTCAAGATCGTGTCTAACCCTAACCCTAGTAGCAGGGCAAGGATGAAAACGTCCGTACCACAGAGCAGCGTGCACGCACAGGTGCATCAAAAAAAGATGCTAATAAATAAGGTATTAAAATTAAATTCTTCAACCTTAAATTCCCCGTTTAATAAACGGGGAGGAAAATCTTGAATTGAACGATGATTAAGACATGTTGAACCATGAACAGAATATAAATTATATAGTATGTTATAAAAGATAGACCATACTTCTATGGTGGAAAAAAAGTAAGGTTTACGCCAACAAATATAAGCCAAAAATGAATTTGACCATAGACCTCATTAATAGCTTGTCCACTAATTTTTTCAATCCACTTTCAACAACAATGGGTATAAATCCATGATTTACACCGCAAATTTCGCTACATTGACCATAAAAAACACCTTTACGAAGAAGATATAATGATACTTGGTTTAAACGATTAGCAAGCTTAATATATACATATACGCGTCGAAATCCACGTCGTTTAAGATTTGTACGTTTCTCGGCAGAACCCTGATTGTCTACAACTTGATCAAAGTTAGCAATTTTTTTAATAGCGAAAACAGGATTCGAACCAAATACCGTGTTATGTAGTTTTCCTTATTGTTTCTGAGACGTGCCTAGAATGGGCGTCATTGAATCTTTCCGTCTAGCTGCAGATAGGCTGTATCTTCACAGCCATTTCAATTTCAGTGTGTTAAAATTTACAGGTCCTACATTATCTTCAGGTTTATTTGAAAACAATTTTGCAGTTGTACACTCTTTCACAACATACGCACAAAAATGTGGGGGTGGAACATGTGGTTTAATGCGATAATACGCGCCTAACCTTACCAGTTCTTGACATACAAGAGCAAACAATTGAAAAAAAATTCGAAGCGAAGACATTCCGGCGTGCTGATGCGGGGACATTCGAAAGTGAGCATGGTCAAATGACTTAGTTTTAACCCAAATCCTAGCCCTAGCAGCAGGGCATGGATAATATTGTCCGCGCGCCGGCGCTGCGCGTGCCCCCGCGGAGAGGAACAGACTTTGTGGCGTGTCGACAGCGAGTGTGGGGGCAGTTCGAATTATGGTTGAATTATGACCCTTGCAGCAATAACTCTCATCCGCACGGTCGTGCTGCGCGCACACACCTAAGGGAGTGGATATGTCGAGGCACGCAGATGGTGAGGGTAGGCCTCCAAGGTTGTGAAACGCATCAAGCGGGCAGAACCAATTCGCCTGCGTTGGCTTCTAGTACGGTGCTTTGAGTCTATAAGAAATGTACGTATGGACTTGTATTTATAAAGGCCCAAGGGAGGCCGGGTTGCCTATGCAATCGAAAAGCTTGCGTCAACGCAGCAGCCTAGTCTGCGCTGTGCCCTAGGAGCTTGGATACCGGCGCCGCAACACAGCCCAGCATTCGCGCTCCACGTGTGTACGCCATGACGCGCTCCGCCAACTCCCGCGCCAGCGATATGCTCAGCTCAATGAGGATCTGACGCTTAGCTAACCCGGCCTTGCGTAACACATCTGCCTTCCCCCCCCCTGAGCACAGTGCTGAGTGCATTGCCAACTCCTTAACAAAAAGGCTTGTCTGCTTGCCCAGCCGTCCGTACGACTCCTGCACGAATGGCACAAAAGCCCAAGATGACGTCAAGGTGCCGGTGTGGTGCTTGACCTTCGCGTCCTCCCCCACCCCAGCAGCATAGCCGTCCGTGTTCGAGGCATTTGTTTTGCCTGTCAGGTACGAGCTCGCTGTGGGCGCGCGCACACTTGTGTCTAGCACTATTCCCTTGTTACGGTATGCACTGCTAAAGTGCAGACACCCTGGGTCAATGACTGTGTCCGCCCGAAACCCCGGTACCTTGAAGACGCTAGCGTCCTCATTGCGGACAATAGAGACATGGTGCTGTCTCAAGATGCGCTGCAGGCACCGCTTTTGGGCAGTGTGTGTCGCGTTGTGCCCCCGTATGTGCTGGCTGGGGCAGCTGATCGCATGCGTGGAGGTGGGGCTCACATCACTGCACCGCCATGGGCACACCTCGCCCTGTATGCCCCACCCGTCTATGAAGATCGCAATCAAAATCATCGTGGCTGCTGCCATACTGGACATGGGCGCCGCACCCGGGCGGTCATTGGCAGTGGGTGGCACGCTCATCCACGCCATTGCCCCGGACGCACGCTGGCTGCGCAGCTGCGCCAGGACCCGTGCGCTAGCCTGTTGGCGGCGGCGGCTGGTGTCGCGCGAGTCACCAATAGGTGCAGCCTGCGTCGGCTTGCCCACGGCACCAGCCGAGGCAGCCTCTAGGTCCTCCACCAGGCAATCCTCATATTGACGTCGAAGAACATTTGAAAGGCCGGCTTGTAGTCCGTGCGTGAAGTGACCGCGCCGGCGGCGGGGCACTACCTTCCTGCAGATCTCGTCAGCATAGGCCTCCCAGTCGTCGTCGTCGTCCTCCTGCCCGCCGCTGCAGCTGCTTTCTTCCGCGCTAGTTTGTGTTTTAGCGGGCGTGGAAGGGGCAGCCGCGGCAGCGGCTTGAGGGCCAGGTACGGTCGCCGCCGCAGCGGCCGCCTCGGCGCCAGGCACAATGCCGTGGGTGTGTGGGGCTGGCTCAGTGGTCACTGTCTCCGTGACGGCAGTTGCGGCGTAGATCGCTTGCACCGCAGTGGGGAGCGTCGACGCTGCGGCCGTCGTATCTGCTGCCCACCGTAGCAACGATGCTGGGAGCTGCTCGGCCACAGCTGTGCGTGATTTTTCGCCGCCATCAGCTGTCAGCGCTCGCGTAGAGCGTCGCACGGCCTCGATGATTGGCGGCAGTCCCTGGTCCTCGCGTATTGCGCATGAGTGCTTCGCGAACCAGGTGACTGCGCCGTGTTCGTCAGTGCCGAGCCTCAGGGCCCCTGCTGCCACAGTGGCATGAATTATTGCCGGCCTCAGTGTTGTGCATGCCTGGGCCGTGTATGCGGCTGGTGCCAGTAGCCCCAAAAGCGGCATGCCCAGACTGCCTCGTCGCTCCGGCAACCGTGACGCCCGCAGTGGCACTGCGATGTCCGTGAGTTCTGGCGGGCCCAAGCGCGGCAATACCAGCACGCTGCCACTGCTGGCTTCCTCATTGTCACCAGCAGTGCAGGCGGCCAGCAGGTGTGACTTCATGGCTGCCGCGGTAGAGCAGCCGTGCAGATGCAGCATGCGTTCGAGCGTCCATGCACAGAACCCGTCAAACGCGTGCAACCATGTCTCACTCAAAGCCGTGTCAACGACCCGAGCTAAGAAGCCCATGCGCTTCGTCAGTGACCTGCGTAGAATGAACTGTGCTGCCTGTAGGTGATGCCGCGCCATTCCAGCTAGCTGCCACGACAATCGCCATGTCCCTGCGTCGACAAGATGCTTGCTCATGGCAGCGTGCACATAGGCTGGGTGCCCTACCGGTACCCCGACCGACGTAAAGCCCTGACTGGATTCTGGCATGGTGGCGTCCACAAACGGTATGTCAAGGGCGCGCAGGCGTGCTCTGGCCGCTTCATCAAACACTGTGCCGCGCATGGCGATGGCCAGCGACTTGTCTGGTCGAACGCGTAGGCCCCCTGCCGCCAGCCGGCGGATCACCTCTGCCACCCCAGCGGCCGCTGCATCGTCGAAGTAGGCAGCTTGCAGCACGTTGAGGTCATCCAGGAAAGCGCAGTGCGGGGCTGGCGGTTCCGCTGTGCTGTGGCCGTAGGCCGGCATACTGCCGGGCGTCGCATTCACTCCATCAGGGTAGAAGAGTAGGAAGGCCGCTGCCACTGCAAAGTACAGCGGCCCTAGAGGGTCCCCTTGCTGGCACCCTAGGTGGGAGCAGATAATGCGAGCTTCACCGTTCACCTCCACGCGCATCTCTGGGGCATGTACTTCTGGTTTTACTGTTCAGTGTATTGTCTGTCTCCTTTGCTATTGTGAATTTTTAGCGTTTGCTAGATTTTTGATAGACAAATATAGTCAGGTGGCAAACAATCTTGGCGTTAAAAATAGACTCTACTTTGATGTAAGTCAATCAATTGTGAAAATATCTATACAAGTATGTTTGGTGACGCAGGATCTTGAAAACCATATTTGTCATGGTGTTGACAACCTAAGGAGGCTATTAAAACAAAAATTTAATTGTTTGGGGAATCAATGCATTGAAGAAGAAGGTCGTTTTGTCAGAGCCACGAGTGTTGTAGCTTCCATCAGCTGATCAAGAGAGCCCCACTATTCTGGTGTCTGCCTTCATGGTAAAAGTGATAATAAGCCCAGGTTTGGTGTTACCCAACGTGTACTTCGAAGCATGTACTGAAGGTCTACTTCAATGGATGGTGATCTTCGTATACACAAGTCAGAAATCACTCTGAAATATAACAGTATACTTCAAAGTATACACGTACACAGGAGTTCTGACACCAACCTGTCATGGTTGAGGCCCTTGTTGGCCACGGCGGATGCGTAGGTGTGAACCTGGTGCAGGGCGCCCTTCCACCCGGCCGCAGGGGCAGCGCTCCGCGCAGTTGCTTCCGGTGACGCTCCACCCCCGCGCTTCATATTGGCCCTACAAAGCGCACAGGTGGCGTGCAAATGCAGACAACAGCGGCGGTTGCTGTTAGCGAGTGAGTTAAGGCACGATGCTTTTGGCGAGGAAACCGAGGATGCAATACGGACGTCATCATGTGGGGGCAGCGCTCCACGCAGTCGCTTCCGGTGACGCTCCACCCCCCCGCTCCACCCCCTCGCTTCATGTTGGCCCTAGTGCACACGTGGCATGCACATGTAGACATTATTGTATCATGTCACCATGAGCGAGCGAGTCAAGGTACGATGCTTTTGGCGAGGAAACTGGGGATGCAATGCGGAAGTCAGCACATCGTGTTGTTATTAGCAAGCGAAGCGTTGCACAATGGGTAACTAGCGAGTAAATTGAGTAAACAGTGCCAAAAGCGCTCACGGCAAGTGGCGCAGGGGTGCAAGCAAATGTGCATGTACATAAGATGTGCATGCTTGTCTGGCCGGAGTGATGTGGGCGCTAGGCCCAGCCCTAACCCTAGGGCTGGAGTAAGCCTAGACTGGTGCTCGCAAAGTATGCCATATGCTACATGCAACACGCCCTTGCGCAGACCGAGAATGAGTTCTGCTGCTTCTACCGTCTCTCTGCATGCATGTTTAAGCACGGAGGTTGCGTGAACCGGGGCTCACCGTGCCGCTTGAAGTAGGATGTTGAAGAGCGCCTTCATGGCCGCCTCGCAGCACTGCGGGTCGCTGCACGTGGCCAGCTGGTATATACCCTGCGGCGCGCCGTGACGGCAAAACGACAGTGGAGCGTACCTTGGCAGGTGAAGCATGGTGCATTTGAGGCTGGTGAGCGGTCGTGGGCTGGGTGTATACGCCGAAGCAACTTTGCTCAGATGCGCACAGGTTTATCTGTGCAGGTCTCTGGAGTTAGGGTTGGCGTTAGGGTTAGGGTTGGAGTTAGGATTAGGATTAGATTTGATGTAGGTACTCAGATGCGCCAATTTGCAGCCTGTGGGGAGATCTAGCAAGGTGTCCATACGTTGCTACCTTTTCAACCCAGCATCATGCCGGAAAAAAAGTACGGCGCAGCATAGGAAGGATGGTCACGCCCCACAGACTTGCTGGGCGCAATCTCCGACCAGTACACGTCGCTGAGACTGCACAGCGCGGCAGTGTGCAGCACAGACGCGGCCATTTCGTACTGTGTGACTCCTGCATCTCTTCTGATGAGCAGCATCGACTGCGCGTTGTTCTGCAGAATCCGAAACCATCCCTCCCAGTGCGTTGTTCTGCAGAATCCGAAACCATTCTCCCAGTGCCCTGAAGTACTACCTCATTTGCCAAGACATCATTCGTCGGTACTCGACAGAACACTCGGCGCCCTAAACACACGGTGTCGTCACGTAGTGGGAGGAGAGTCACACCCCATGGACTTGCTGGGTGCGATCTCCGACCAGTACACGCCGCTCAGGCTGCACAGCGCGGCAGTGTGCAGCATGGTTACAACACATCATACTCCATTGAACTTTATGGCTTCAGTGCCTCTCTGCTGACCATTTGCTGCCGCGAAATACGCGGGCAAACCTGTCATCTGCAGCGACATCACTCGTGGGCGCTCGACAGACACGCGCCGTTGCGTGGGGAGGAGAGTCACACCCCACCTGCATGGACTTGCTGGGCGCAATCTCTGACCAGTACACGCCGCTCAGACTGCACAGCGCGGCAGTGCACAGCCGCGCAACAGCCATCGGCCCCCCGCACCCCCCCGCGCTGGAGGGTCGCAGCTCCGCCTGAACAACAGCGCTGGAACTCTCCTCAGACTGTTCCAGGTCTTCTGGACCAGTGCCTGCGACCCCCTCGCTCATGCACGTCAGCCCCCAGATGACCCCTGCACGGACCTGAGAGCGCAGCGGCAGAGCAGCAAGTCATGAGTGTGAGAGCAGAGGACAGCGAATCGGTGCCGGTTCCGGTGCTGGTACCGGTGAGCGTTTGCGCTGCACAAATATTCTGCGTTAAGTAGTTAACTTCATCGTAGATGCGCCGGCACCTATGTCACGCCACAAAAGCTCCACACAACTAACCCTGACCCTAACCCTAACCCTAACTGCAACCGCAACCCTAATTCTTACCCCATCCGTCTCCCATGGCCGGCACCGGGGACTGCAAACCGCAACATGCACTCCATCGGGTGCTATGATCAGCTTGCATACGGCAATACTTGCCCTGTCTTGGCATGCTGGACGGTGAAGCGGCAGCTGGTGGCGCAGTAGCTGACGCTGCCGACATTTGACTTGAGCACTGATGAAAGCCCCGATGCGCTGGGGGTTGCCCGCAGCCACTTGTCCCAGAGCAGAACTGTGAGAGCGCCGCCCGTTGCGCGACATGTTTTCTGAGTTGTCATCTGTGATCTGTTGATTCGACTAAGGTGTGAGCGCTGCCGCAAGGCCCCCGGTCGGACACCCTGGGGAACACGCATTATGGCGAGGTGCATTATTCAAATCATGAATACTGAAGCCTGTGCACTGCTGTAACGTGTTGCTCAGAAGCCTGTGCACTGCTGTAATGTGTTGGGCACCCTGGGGTGACGCACCATGGCGAGGTGCTGCATTCACAACGCTTCAACGGCAAGGCATGAACTTCAAAAAAATTAGTCAGGCCTGAGCATTGCTACCAGCCCCCGCAGTTGGACAACGTGTGCGGGAGATGGAGGGGGTGGGGGTACGCACCATGGCTGGGTGCAGCTGCTTGGCGAGCAGCAGGTTGGTCAGTGCGCGCATGCATAGATGTCGCGTGTCCACAGTGTCGCAAGCCACCAGCGCCGTGATGAGCAGCACGCCTGGAACATTGTGCGGCAGCAGCAGGCAGTGCAGCAGCAGCAGCAGCAGCAGCAGCAGCAGCGGCGGCGGCGGCGGCAGCAGCAGCGGCGGCGGCGGCAGCAGTGCGTTAGGCCATGGGTCGCTTGCTGCCCTCAGGCATGATGGCGTTGTGTGCTGCAGGGGGCGGGGGCTGGGCAGCGCTCAACAGTTGCACAGCAGCGCTCAACAATCACAGTATGCATGGAAACATGCAGAACTTGCTGCCCGGAGAGTGTGCCACGTCAAGCGGCGCATCCTGCGTTGCTCGACAACCCGAATTCCATACTTCAATGGATAGTGGTGCTGTGCAGGTACGCCTTGACTGCAAGCACATGCAAACACATGCAGCCTCTCTTGGGCCCCCTTTGAATGCAAGGTCGTGAGCGCCTCATCAAGCATACATACTCTTCAGAAGGGGGCGTCACCTGTGACGTCTTCGTTCTCCCCGAGTGCCGCGGCGGCCTCCTTGCCGGCGTCCGACGCCAGGTTGAGCAGTGTTGCAGCGCAGCCCTTGCGCATCTGCTCATTGGGCTTGCTGCATGGCACAGTTCACATGGAGTTCACATGGAGTTCACATGGAGTGCATGAATAATGAAACAGCGCAGGGCACGGCCACCTGTGGGGCCTTGATCAGACCAGTCTACAAGAGTGCAGAGCACGCTGATGCTGGTAAAGTTCAGCCCTTGCGCATCTGCTCATTGGGCTTGCTGCGCAGTGCACATGTGGTGCAGTACAGTGAACACGGCATCAGTAGTGCACCCATGCGTGCACAGCGCGCACACGGATGAGGCTCCGGATATGCCTGTTGCACAGGCCAGCTGGTAACGCTGCGCGTAAGCGCGTGCAGCTTGCGACCGTGCACGCGCAGGTGCTTCCAGAGAGTCCAGCTCGCCAGCCAGCGTGTGTGTACACACAAAACAGACACGGCAGCTACAGGTGCTTGATATTGCACAAGTCTGCAGGTGGCTGCGCCAGCACCCTCATCACCTCCGCCTCTTGCGCGCAACGTGCAGCACAAGACTCTGTGCGAGCTGTGATAATGCAGCATGCAGCCAGGTAACTGCGGGCAGCTCCTGATGCCACGATCGGCGTTCTTTGCGCCGGCTGCGCAGCGCATGGCCTGCAACAACCAGGCTGCAGGAGTCGTTATCGCAGGCTGCAGAAGTCGAGTGTTGATGGAAATATAAATAATAATGGTGAGGAATCAGGTAGCGATGGACAGGACAATGCATCACTACACTGTGTCACCGTGTGGAATGCACGGGGCATGTGGGTCTGCGGCAGCGCGCTCTTGTGCGTTTGAGACTCGCACGGCGACACCACCGTACCTAAAGCGGTCCCTGTCAGTGAACCCACAAGCGTGCACGCATTGTGGCGCAGAGCGCTGCCACAGCATTACACGGCAGCGCTCGACAGAGTGCAGCGCGTGCTCGGTCGCACCTGATGAGGCGCACGAGGCACGTGACACCGCAGCATACGGAGGCGCAGAGTTGAAATCACCGCGCTGGCGACCGCGTGCGCATTGCCGCAGCAATCATGGCAGCGCTCAGCAAAGTGCAGCGCGTCCGTCGCACCTGATGAGGCGCACGAGGCACGCCGGCGCGCCCTGCTGCAGCAGCAGCGCGCGCGTCCCGGGCTCGCGGCTGAGGCGGTAGAGGCCGATGACGATGCGCTGCTGCGTGTCGCGGTGCTCCAGCTTGCTGAGCTCCAACAGGCTGCGAGGCAAGAGGCGGAAGGGGGGGGGGGGGGGTGACAGGGGTTAGCACGGTGGCTGGGTGCATGCATGCTGCAGACACTGGTTCGACGAGCTGGTGCTACTCAAGTTGTCGCTGATGAATGTTGCGGTTGGTTACCAATGGTAAGTGCTGCCACGTGTCGCGGTGCTCCAGCTTGCTCAGCTCCAGCAGCCTAAGGGTAAGGGGGGGGAGAATCAGCGAGGCGACCCTCCTGCAAGTTGCCGCTGCCATGGGCGCAATTCCACTAGGAACTCCAAACGGGTCTGTGCTGAAGATTGACGCTGGCGCTTGAGCACATGCTGATGCAAACACGCTGCGGCACTGCGTGCTGCTCTCAATGGCTTAGCTCCAGCCGCTCGCTGCAGAGCACAGTTCGCGGCGCAGACCGTTCAATAAGCGAAGAGAAAGGGGCAACGCCAGCGCTGACACTTTATCCAGCACCGCCCTACACATGCAGGCACAGCAGCCTAACCCTGATTTCAATCCCATCTCTCACCCTATTTGTAACCTTAACGCCGGCGCTAACTCTGACTTGAAAGGGGAATTGCAACCTCAAGCGGCGACACCCACCCATGAACGAAGGATCATCATCAGTCATCTATCTCCAACCCTAATGCTGGCACTTAATGCTGGCACTAACCTCAACTGCGATGGGGACTGTAACCTCAAGCGGTGACACTCACCCATGAGCAATGGACGCCGTCATCATCTATCTCCAACCCTAATGCTGGCACTAACCCCAACTTCAAGGGGAACTGCAACCGCAGGCGGTGACACTCACCCATGAACGAAGGATGCCGTCATCATCTCCTGCGGCAGCGTGTGCCCCACCAGCATGCGCTGCAGGATGGACATGCACTGGACCTGGCACGCGGCAGGCGGCACGCAGCAACAATTGTGAACAAATCTGAATGTGGGACTTGCGGGTCAGCACAGAGCAATGACTGTCCCATCATCAAATTCGCAACTTACAGGCACAGACGCTCGAATGTGAGTACGTTGTACACATATACATAAGAGGCAGGTGGCGCACAACAGCTGCCGTGAAGGCGCTTGTAGGCGTTTGTGGTTAAGTGGGCACACTCGCCTAACCCTTACCCTAACCCTAAGCTGGTGCAGGGCGTAACTGACATCGAGGCGTGCCCAAGGTAGCTCATAGCGCCATCGCGCACTCATGGGCATAACTTCAAATTTGCTCTGGCGTAAAACGTACAGATAGTCGAAATGGAGGATACAAGAGCACCTTCTGGAGATGAACCGGTATGCCTTAAGCTGAGTTGATGACTATCATGCTGAGGCTCTAGCCTTGATGCTAACCCTAGGCTAAGGGCTGCCGCCGTACGACTGAGCACTGCCCAGTTTGCGGTGTGTTGCTGTGTCTCGCTCACGCACCTTGGTGTCAAACGTGCCGCTCTCCGTGAGTCGGATGATGGGCAGCAGCGCTCCTGCTTGAATCATTTCCTGCATCGTACGCGGGCCCAATGCGCTGCTGTCAATCGCTGTTGCCTTCAACAACGATACTTGAATCGGTCACAAGTAATGGCAGTTTGCGCGGCGGTGCACAGGAGGCCTCCGGTGGAGGTATTACCGGATTGCAAAGCAGCGGAGTGTTTCAAAGATGCAAGAATTGACAGCCAGCTGTGCTGCGGCGCAGGGCGCTTTGTGCATCAAGCGCAGGTCGCAGTACCCAGAATCATGCTCTCATCACTCGAGCAGCTCACGTCCTCTTGTGGCGCCATCCAGTGGCGCTGCGCAGGCAGTGCGGCGGATGGCAGCGCTGCGGCTTGCGGTGCAACCAGCACTTGGCACGCACGGCATGCGCAGCATGCAGCAAGGATATGGTCCATACTTCAGTGGCAAGTTTGCAACGCATGCATGACTGTTGTTGCATGCATGGCCTCCCTGCGCAAGAAGCGGCAAAGCCCTGTGGCGACCATGTTTGCAGAAGAGGATGCTGGGGTGCGTAAATGTGGCTGGTGGTAGTGAGGTAGGTAGGTAGCAGCGCAGTTCAAAAAGCCGCGTGTTTGCTGCCTACCTCTTCCTGCGCACTTCCGTCTCCATACTCTTACTTCAAGTCCAAGTCCATATGAGCAAGTACATCACAAAGTACGGCAAATAGGCAGCTCCGCAGCGGAACGCCTTACGCCCTCACACCTGACAGTTGGCGGGCTCCTCAGCCAGATTGTAAAGCGCTGCCGCGCAGTCCGCCTTCAGGTCCAGATCCACATCACCCTGCAGCAGCGCTTAGCAATAGATGTGCGAGGGCGCTTCAGAAACGAGGTTTTGGTTTATAGTGAGCAAATCTGGTAAAGCATGCCCCGCCCAATGCACTTCTGCAATGGTATTTTCGCCCTCCGAGTGGAAGCCAATAATGAGATAATGTACTGCTGGAACTGGTACTTCTACAGCCCTCCAGCGAAAATAAACGAAGTACTTATACTTCATTGCATACCTCTTGCATCTCGTGCCATCTTGAATAGAATGGAATGATAGCCTGGGTAGCGGTGATTATCAGCCACTGACTCGACATTCACCGGCACAGATCCTTAAGTGTATTGATAGTTCTTAGAAGACATTGTGATAGCGTTTGAAATTACTATGTGCGCCTTTTGGGCTCCACTGACAGCAGCACCCTGGCTGGATACATCCTCAACACTGAATGTTACCGCAAGTCCTACTCCAGCCGGGCCTGGATGTGTTCAGCATCACTTTGACGAGTATAGCATCTGTCGCATCGCCCTCACGACACATGCACAGTATGACACTATCGGAGGAGGCACAGCACCTGCAGCAGTTGAAGCAGGGTAGGTACGCAGTCGTGCTAATTCTAACCCTAATCCTAACAAGAATGTTTGTTTGACGGGCACTATCGCGCTGTTGGGTATGGCACGTCACCTGCAGCAGTTGCAGTAGGGTAGGTATGCAGTCGTGCGCCCCGTCCACAGCGGCGTCCTTGCTGAACAGCTGCCACAGAGCGGTTACGCAGTGGCGCCGCAGCGCCGTTCCCCCCGTCGCGCACATGCCGATCAGAGCGTGAATGACCTGCGACCAGAGTGGATGGAAAGCGCGTGGCGGTGCTCTTTGAGCACTGTGCCGTTGATGTTGTGTCTGTGAGATTGCACTCGGCAGCTGTGTTTTGAGTATCACCTGGGGCAGGGGCCATTGGCGGTTTCGCACTTCCAGGGCCTGAGGAGATTTACCGAGAAGCAGTGCAGCGCGATGTGCTGCCGTTCGCATTCGCCATGAGCGCGTGCCACTGCACCAGTCCGATGCACTTCAAGTTTGAAAGTTTATGGCGCTTGCCAGCCCCCGCAACCGCACAAACACTCTGTAATTGCATCACGTGCTGCAACTGTACCTCTGAGGTGTGGCGCGCGCGGTGATGGCTCAATGTCGCCGCAAAGTTCGAAAACTGTGTGGATACACGCGGACTGTCATACGTACAGTGTGGATACACGCGGACCGTGATACGCATAAAGCAGTACAGTGGCTACAATAGCAGTTTCATGCGCGTGGGCCTCTCTTGCACTGGGCGCTGCGCATCCCGACAAGAGAGCAGCAGCGCTCATCAGGAGACATCCAGGCTACGCTTTCAAACTGTAAGATCTGTTAGAGAGCGCAAGACGCTTGCGCGTGCCGCATGCGCACCGGCGGCGCGGCGCACTCACCACGCGGCCGTCGCTGAGGCCATGCGCATAGCAGTACAGACGTACTCCAACACGAGCAATATACTGCACAGTTTGTACAGTATGTACCCCTGAGTAGAAACAATAATGAATCATTCCTTATTCAAGCCGCGTTTTAGAAATTTGGAAACAAAAGGCGGCGCAGTTGCCACGCGGCTGTCGATGAGGCCAGCCGCAGGCGACTCAGTACAGTCAGAGTTCAGCACGACCAGTAGTTCACTGCCATATATATACCCCTGAAGCAAACGCAAACAGAACAAAGCACTCCAAGTACAAAGGATAACAATACGCACTTGAAGGGACAGGCACTCACCACGCGGCTGTCGATGAGGCCCGCCGCGTGCGGGTGGCAGTACAGCAGGCACAGCGCGATGGCGCAGCACTCGCATGTGTCCTGGTCCGAGGGGTCGGCCAGATCCACCTGAGCAATGACACAGCGATGAGAAATGATGTGGCGCTGAGCGCTGCCCCAGCAATACACATGGCTAGGTTCTATTGGCGTAGTTGTCAACTCAGGTATAATATACATCACACTTTAGGGAGCTCACTGCATGCTAGCATCCCATGCCGATGCTTGCAAATAGCGTGGAGGGCTAGAGCGCAAACGATCGGATTGTTTGCGTGCTGCTGGGACGCCGCGGCATGCCAGAACAGGTATTGCAACCACTCATGTGCATGGTGAGAGTTGGTTCAAATTCGAGCACAAGCACAGGAGCGCAGTGCGGCTCACGAAAACAACAAGCATGCCGCAGCTATGGCCCGTTTGTCCTTGCCGTGTTTTCAAAAGTTCCTTGCTCACTTTGTACTTCTGATACGCCTTTTCAACAGTGAATGGCGAATCTATAAGTTACACCCTCTAGGTGGACGGTGACACTTCAAGTTGAAACTTCAAGTTGTCACTGCTTTTTGTGTCATAAAAGCGCCCTGCCCTCACCAGTGCCTGCAGCATGCCCTTCTCTATGAGCAGCGGGACGCGCACGCCAAAGCGGATGATGTGGCACAGCGACAGCGCGCAGTACGACCGCGTTGGAGCGTCGCCCGCCGCCAGCGTCACCAGCTGCTTCATCGCAGTTACAGCGCCGCCGTCCACAATGGCTTGCGCGTACGCCTGCATCCGCACATTTGAAATTTACATGACAATAGATATTACGTTGGGCTTCTTTGCTAGTGGGAATTTGCATCAGTACAAGCCCCCAGATGCATTGCATTCCGACGCCAGCGCCACGGCTGCTTTATGGCGGTCACGGCGCCACCATCCATGATCGCGCGCGCATACGCCTGAATGATGAGCGTTGAAACAATATGGGCGTGTACATTAGGGATTATGGTGGATCGTGATCCTTCTGTCAGGAAGAATTTGCATCGGTACAAATGCAGAGTGCAGTACATGCCGCCGCCAGCGTGACGAGCTGATTTATGGCGGTTACGGCGCCGCCTTCCACTTTGACGCGCGTGTACGCCTGATTCGCATTACAAAAGCATTGAGATGTACCTAGGGATAGGTGGTAGATTTTGTTTTTGCCAGTAGGTTTATATCTGCACAGGGCCCAAGTGCGATGCTTTCCAGCGCCAGCGTGGTGAGCGGCATCATGGCAGTTACGGCGCCGCCATCCACAATTGTGCGCGCTTACGTTCACATTACAAAAGCAATTGAGTCGTGCACGAGGACTGATGTTGAATTTTAGGGGTTACTGCAAGTGGGGATTTTTGCCACAGCGGAGCGCTGCTAGTAGCACTGTACTCTGCAGTGACGCAATCTACAGCAACATCAACGCAGACATACACCGGACGCCCGCAAGTCTTGGAGCCTCTGTAGATGGAGGCCACTCGCATCATCGCTGCGCTGCTCCATGACGCTGGCTCTCCCACAAAGAACTGCGTGCAGGTGACTCACCAGCGCTCAGCCCTAACCCTAACCCTACCCCTCACTCTGACTCTGACCTCGAGGTCTGACCCTTACGTCCAACCTGACCTAGCAGCACAAAAAGGTATGTGCTCTACAGACACCAGCAGGGAAATGCCGTAATGGACGGTGAGGGTTAGGTTTAGCGCTCAGCCCTATCCCTAACCCTCTTTGACACTGACCCAAGATCTACCCTCAAAACAAGCCCTCGCCTTCAACCTGACATATGCCCACACAAAGGTGTGCGTTCATAGACACCAGGAGGAAAAGCCACAGTGCAGGGTTCGGGTTTGGGTTTGGGTTAGGGTTACAGTTAGGGTTAGGGTCACGGTGAAGGGCAAGGCTAGGCGTCAGTGCTCTGCAAGTGGACAATGGTGGTGCAAACAATGCGCCCGTGTGCCCTCACCTTTTCCGGCGACAGCACCTTGGAGGCCAACGCACAGCGGTGGGTGGCTGGTCAACCCCAACCTAACAATAACCCTGATGACAAAACATCCCAGCACTTACCCTGATTTGTGAAATTTTGCCTTCATGCGCCCTCACCTTGTCCGCTGACAGCACCTTAGAGGCCACCGCGCAGTAGCAATTGGTGGCTGGTCACCCTGACATAACCCTACACCTGACAACAAAACATTTGAATGCTAACCCTGCTAACATAAAAGTACGCTCACGCACCGTCTCCTTATCTGCCGACAGCACTGTGAAGTCTAGCGCGCAGTAGCGGTGGGCAGCTGGGTCGACCCTCACCCTTACCCTCACCCTGACGATGAAACATCCTACCCACTCTGACACATCCTACCCTAGCCCTGATCACAAAAATGCATGCACCCTCACCTTGTCTGCTGACCGCACTTTAAAGGCCAGAGCGCGCGGTAGCGATGGGCGTCTGGGTCAACCCTTGCCCTAACCCTAACCCTGACGACAAAACATCCTACCACCCCTGGTGAAACATCATCCTACCCTGACCTTGATCATAACCAAGTGCCCTTGTGCGCCCTCACCTTGTCCGCTGACAGGACCTTGAAGGCCAGCGCGCAGTAGCGGTGGGCGGCTGGGTCGACTCTACCGGGCGCGCACATGCTCACCAAGATGTCCACCATGCCGTGTTGCAGTATCTGAGCGTGCGTGTGCGTGTGTGTGTGTAAGGGGGGGGGGGGGGGGGGGGGCAAAGTTGGAGATGTGAGGTGATCGCCTGTGCAGTTCACTGCAGCCAATGCAAAGGGACAGAGCCGGTGGTGCACGTTATTGCACTGTGACAACACACCGAATGTTACTGCTTCTTCTGAGCTTTGAAGAGCACAAACTGAGGGCTGAGGTGCAGATTGGTGTTGAGTGTTTCGTGCTGGTACTTGACATCATTTATTAAAGCATTTCGAGCAGATGTGCATGCTTGAGGGAGGGTTGCGTTCCATCGGGTGCCAATGCATATGTGGACCACACACAATGCCAAAAGTGAAGGGGCTTTTGAGATGCCAGCAACACCCCACGTGAAAAGCTGCAAATGAGAGTCGCAGCAAGCCGGTGTACTTGCTGTGACTGCGCTTGATCAGCAGTGCTCAGAGGACCAATGAAAAAATGTGCCAACAGAACTCAACCCCTTGGCTCCCTCATCTGCCTCCTCGCTAGCGCTACTGAAGCGGGTTTTTGTACTCTGAAGTTTATGCCGCCGCAGCACAGCTTGCACTACTCAGTGTACTCCCATATAACAATGCGGCAAACAGTAGGTTTGCATTTGGTGTTAGGGTTAGAGCCAGGGTTAGAGCCAGGGTTAGTATCAGTAATACGCTTCGGGCGGGGCACAGGATTGGCAGCCACTGCTCATGCTTCTGATACTAACCCTGACCGGAAGTCTAACGCTAACCCCAACCTACCCCTGACCCTAAGAGAAACGCATGCAACGCGTCGTGGCCAAGTATGCACTTGCGAGCACTGCCTCATTTTGAGCAGACACATGCATCATATCATTACACATGCAACTGCACCATGACACAGTGTGACACTACTGGAGCTTAATTGTCACCTTCTCTCTGCAAGACGGGTCAGCCGCGAGGCGCGCAATGGTGTGTGCCACCTCCTGCCGCACCGCTGCATCATCCATCTGCAGCAGCAGCGCAGTCACAGCTGGGGTCAAGTAAGGGTTATGTTCAGGGTGATGCACGTCATGGGGCAGATTTTGTATGTGCAATGAGAATGCTTTCCCAAAGAGTGAACAACCTCCTGTCGCACCGCCGCATCATCCATCTACAGCAGCAGCACGGCCACAATTGGGTCCACGTAAGGGTTAGGTTACAGGTCACGCACAGATGTCGTGGGGCAGCTCAGATTTGTGAGCGGCAATCTCGCATGTGCAATGAGAATGAGTGTGCACCACCTCCTGCCGCACCGCCGCGTCGTCCATCTGCAGCAGCAGCGCCGCCGCAGCTGAGTTAAAAGAAGGGTTACTGACAGCGCACAGCTCAGCTCATGTTGAGGTTGGGTCCTGTGGGCACTGACGTGGCTGTTCGCGTTTGCCTATTGGTTTTCAATGATCACTTCTTCTAGCAAAAAACCTGCACTACTTAGCTGCAAGTCTTGTGTTTGCTTGAGCGCTTTGGTTGTGTATCTCTGGCACAATGGTGGTCTATACGCTCTCAATTACGAATAATGTCACGCACAGATGTTGCGGGGCAGCCCAGTTTTCGAAGAGAAAGCTCTGCATGTGCGATGAGATTACTATTGAATCACACAACGCCTTCAATTTTGTAGGCAGCCAGTGTCCGCGCTGTCAGACTGTGGCGCAGCTTCAGTCACCGCGTGCGCGCCGCAGCTGCTGCGTGCAACGCGCACCTGAACCAGCACCAGCAGCGCCCTGACCGTCCTCTGGTCGCTCATCTTGGGCCGCGACCGCGCGCCGCCGGCAAAGTTGCACAGAGACCGCGCGCACAGCCGCAGCGACGCAGCCGCAACACCGGCAATGCCGCCGCCGCCGCTGCCACCGCCGCCGCCGGCATAGCTGCCGTCGCACGCGGCGGCGGTGCACACTGTGGCGTCGAATGAGGCCAGGGGGATCGAGGACTGGCGCTTGCGCGTGGGGAGAGGGGCGGCGGCGGCGGCGCTGCTGCTGCCAGCGGCGGCGGCGGCGGCGATGGCGGCGGCGTTGTGGACGGCCTGGACTGCGATGCGGATGCCGCCGTCCTCCGCGAGGCGCTGCTGGTTCGTGGAGAAGCTGCAGTGCGCGGCGGCGGTTGCGGAAGCGGCGGCGAGGAAGGTGACACCGTGAAGTCATGTTGGTCAAGTAGTCATTCATATGTGTGGTTTCTTGATGCTATTGAAATTGTGTGCCTTTTGTAATCCCCTACCTGCCCAGGTTTGCACGGTAGCTTCACGAGCAGCAGCTCGAGGTCGGCGCCCCCGTGCTGAACCCCCCTCCTGCACTTCAAGTTGCTGACCTAACTAACAATCACCAGATCACCAGAGGTACCCCTTTGAGCAAGACATATGGCACTGTTGAGGTGAGCCTGCTCTTCTAGAGCAGTCCAGCATGCACTCTGCTCTGAGCCCCCACCTGCTCAGGTTGCACAGCAGCTTCATGAGCAGCAGCTCGAGGTCCGCGCGCCCCTGCACGGCGGGCGCCAGCTGCAGCACGACGTCGTTGAGCTCCTCCAGCTTGGGCTCGAGGCGCGTGCGTATGCAGCTCATGTTGGTCAGCGCTACGAGGCACAGGCCCGTGAGCTGGGGGCACGTGCGCTGCGTGTTGGGGGGGGGGGGGGGGAGGGGGGCATGAACTGGCCGTCTGTGTGAGATGCTGGGTCATGTGCTAGGTGTGCAGGGGTGTTGTCAAAGGGCGTCAACATTGCTCAGCACTGCCACCAGGGAGAGGGGGGGGGAGAGGATGTGGCCCTCTGTGTAATGCCGTGTCATGTGCTAGGTACTCACCGCGGCACGTATGGTGTAACGAGTGGCAACATCTTGACCGCACGGGACTGGGGGGAGGGAAGGGGGGGGGGGTGCTGCGGCCATCTGCGGCTGTCTGTTTGAAGTGCCATGTGCCAGCTATGCGGGTATGGTAAGAAATGCAGTCAAATGTTTAGCTCGGGGGGGGGAGGAGGGGGGCAGGACATTGCCGTTAATACCGAGCTGTGTCATGTGCTAGGAATGTAGGCGTGTGTGCAATGTGCCAATCCCTTCGGCACCTCGCAGAGTGAGCATGGATGTCTTCCATGGCGTTACTTCATGGTTGTCGTGGCGGCGGGAAAAATAAGGGGCGGAGGGGGGGGGAGCGGTGCAGCAGCCGCACCCCTCACATGGTCACACCGCCGTCATGGCAGTGCTCTGCCTGCACAGCATGCGTATGAATCCCCTACTTGTGCCTTCTGATAGTACCTCCTTGGACGGCCGCGGACTTGATTTGAAGGTGACCCTAATTCTCAACGTGGCCATGATCCTCAAACTTGGAAGGCAATTTTCGCGGACTCAGAGGGTGCCTTTGAGGTATACAATTCCTATGCCATTCAACACGTTCACTGCTGCACATGTACATACATGGGGGATGTGCAAATGTTCAACTGGTTCAATCATTCAGTCTCTCATGCGAGAGCACAGAAGGCGCAACGTCAGGCCCTGCAGCAGACACATAGCGCACGCGCCGTTTGCACAAGCTTCGACATATGCTTCAAAACATGCCAGCACATCTCAATGACTCGCTTCTGGGCCAGGACACACCTGGTGCGAGAGTTGAGCTAACGCTACAGGCTAAGCCCTAACCCAAAAAGCAGGGGCTGAACAATGGAGGAGCAGGCCACACCGCGCAATGCATCACAGTTGACACCACATGCTGCGCCTGGTGGCACCCAGCAGTGTGCATGCGAGACAGCAGCAGAACAGCAGCAGAACGAGAAGAGACTGGCAGTTTCAAAAACACACAAAAAAGCTGTCGATTACCCCCCGTCTGTCAGTGATCGTCGATGAGTCGCCCTAGTCGAAAACGATCCGCAAGCTGTTGACCTTGACCGTGGCGCCCTTGACCTCCAAGTCCTGCCTGAAGTCGCGGCCGAGGCGCACTTCCTGCAGCGTCTGCGGCAGGGGCGCGCGCACCTCGCACGCGTTGAGCTCCAGCTGCCTCAGTCCGGGAGGCCGGTTCTCGATGCGTGGAGGGGGCTCTGCGCCCGCTGGGTCCAAGGGCTCCCCCCAATACACGAAACGCTCTAGGTGCGGAGGCCAGCGCGCGGGGAGCGGTGGCGCACGGTGGGGAGGCCGCCAGTACACCGACAGCGATCGCAGATTGCTGGCGGCACCGGTGACCGTCACGCTGTGCGCGCAGTTGAAAAGCACCATGGTCTCAAGCGTGTCTGACAGCGGCGGCAGCGGGTGCGTGTAGTTGGACAACCTGAGCACGCGCAAGCCCGCTGGCACCTCGTCCAGTGGGTGGTGCTGGCACTTGTGCAGTAACAGTACACGCAGGCCCGCTGGCAGCACGCCAGTGCTGACGTTGACGGCACCGCTCGTCGCTATCATCGCCGTCTCCAAGAGAGTTGGCAGCGGCTGCTCGAATACGATTTCGGCGGCTCGCAGCAAGTCAACTGAGAGGCGCCGCAGACTGTCCGGCAACCTGCCAAACACCAACAGGTCGTTTTTGCAGTAGCCTTGTACCACTTCCAAATTCGACAGACCCTCAGGCATGGCCGGCACTGTGCATCGAACCGAACCAGCATCTGAGTAAAAGTCGCAGCTCTTAAATGTGACTTTTGCTATGGGCCGCGACAGCAGCAGCGGCACGTCCTCCCAGTGCATGTCCCAATTAACGAGGCAAAGTTCCTCGAGATGGGGGTGCGGCACCTGCGACAACGCTTGCATGCACTCGCGAAAATCAATCAAGCCGTCGTCCAGACCCTCCACATGTAGAACTTGGACATAAGGCATCGCAGCACCGATTGTCTCTGCCGTCTCTCGGAGGAAACTTCGCACGGCATCGCCGTCGTCGACGTCGTCAAGCAGCGGATGCGAAATGTCCGTGTGGTATTCATTGAGACGATAAGCGCACACGTGTAGCTTGCGCAGACCCGATGGCAATGGGCCCAGCTCACCCCTGAAGCCATTCAGCTCCAGCCGCACCAGCGAGGGAGGCAGGCTGAGCGGGCGCTCTTGAATTTTCGTGAAGTCGCCCTCCATCGTCAAGTCCACGATGAGCCTCCTAGCGGTGTCCTCCAAAAAGGTCATGTGGGATGGAAAAGCTGGTGCTTTTGACCACCAGACAAGCTTTGACCGTAGGAGCAGCCGTGTCGTGGATGGCCCTGTTGAGGCTCCAGCCTTCCTTTGGCAGCAGTCTGCGCCCCGCCATGCTAGTGAAAACCTGCCTCATGATCTCATGATGATTGGCAGGGGGCGTGGGTGCGGGCATCCGGACGCGCTTCATTGCCTGCTCTTTGGCCATATGTGTGGCCGCGCTGTGTGTGCAGGCGGCTAGCACTGAGTTCGAAGAAGACTACAAAATCAAAGTTAACTTCAAGTGGTTGTTGAACTTGATCATTCTGGGGGGGGGGGGGGGGGGGGTAACGGGGGGGAATCAATATCAATTCTTTTTTTTTCTTTCTTTTTTTGGGGAGGCAATCCCATGCCCGTCAACATATTCACTGCTGCACATGTACATCGATGTGTAAATGCCGACTGTTTAATCATTCGGTGTCTCATGTCAGAACACTGAGAGCCAGCCCTAGGGGCACAACGCCAGGCCCCGCTGCAGACACAACGGCGCACATGCCTCTTGCACGAGGGCTTCGACACATGCTGCAAAACATGCCAGCATAACTGAATAAACTGCGTCCAGGCCAAGACCTGGTGCAAGCGCTAAGGCCAACTTCAACACTAAGGGCAGGGCCTGAACAATGGATGAACAGGCCACAACGTGCATTGCCTCACAACTGACTTCACGTGCTGCGCCTGGTGCCACAACCACTGGTGGCACCAGTTGCTGCACATAAGAGACAGCAGAGCAAAGAGAGACTTCAAGTTAGGAGGTGTGAACACAGAAACAGCAGTCGATTACTAACATGTACTTTATATGAATTCTCGCTCAGGGCGCGAAAAAGCCCAGATGATTGTCTAACTTGATGCTGCTGAACGGAATCTGCATGTCGTGTGACTTCTGAAAGTGTCCCAACGACAACCACTCAAACGCCGCCGCCGCCAAATGGCATCTCGGGATCCTCCCCTACGTCCTCCTCCATGTGCCCCCCCCCCCTGGATTCTGCAATGTGTGTCATGACACGGCCAGAGTACGCCATGTGGAGCGCTGCCGACAGTGCCGAGCGTAAGCGCGCCAGGGCGATGCCCTTAAGAGCTTTAGGGCGCGCTCCTCCGGGCACTGACATCCTGCTGGCATACTCCGTCGCCACAGCCTCCAGCAGCTTCCGCCCCTGCTCCCCGATGCTGCCAAAAGACCTGATTGCCAAAGTGGCAAGTTTGTAGCTATTCTGGTCATAATGACCAGAATAGTGGGAAAATTTGGCGGCCTCTTGGTCGCGGCAGCAGCGCTCAAGGTCTGCTGCAGTCTTCGCTGCCCGCGACGCCACCTGTGCCTCGAAGCAGGTGACGTCCACTACTAGCATACTACCTGTCTGAGCAAATGGCGAGGAGTCGCCTTAATCGTATCTCATCCTGAAGCTGTTGACCTTGACCGTGGCGCCCTTGACCTCCAAGGGCTGTTTAAACGCAAGGCCGAGGCGCACTTCCTGCAGCGTCTGCGGCAGGGGCGCGCGCACCTCGCACGCGTTGAGCTCCAGCTGCCTCAGTGTGGGAGGCAGGTTCTCGATGCATGGATAATGTTCTGCGCCCTCTGACTTGCGGGGCCCCCAGTACACGAGGCGCTCGAGGCGTGCGGGCCAACGCGCGGGCAGCGGCGGCGCATGGTGCAGAGGCCGCCAGTACACCGACAGCGACCGCAGATTGCTGGACGCATCGACGACCGTCACATTGTGCGCGCAGTCGAAAAGCACGAGGGTCTCAAGCGTGTCTGGGAGCGGCGGCAGCGGGTGGGCGTAGCCGTGCAAGTTGAGCACGCGCAAGCCCGGCGGCACCTCCTCCAGCGGCTGGTGCTGGCACCCGTGCAGTAACAGTAGCCGCAGGCCCGCTGGAAGCATGCCCGCGCTGCTGATGTTGGCGGCGCCGTTCGTCACTAGAACCACCCTCTCCAAAAGACTTGGCAGCGGCTGCTCGAATACGATCTGGGCGGGACGAGCCATGTCAACGGCGAGGCGCCGCAGACTGTCTAGCAATCTGCCAAACACCAACAGGTCGGTTTCGCAGCAGCTTTGAGATACCTGCAAGGTTGACAGACCTTCAGGCATCGCCGGCACTGTGCACTGAACCGCATCAACATCTGAGGCAAACTTGCAGCTCTTGAATGTGACTTTTGCTATGGGCCGCGACAGCAGCGGGGGTAGGTCCTCCCAGTGCATGTCCCAATTAACGAGGCAAAGTTCCTCGTGGTGGGGGTGCGGCACCTGAGACAACGCTTGCATGCACTCGCGGAAATCAATCATTGACATGTCAACTACATCCAGACCCTCTACTCGTAAGTTTTGCACATAGGGGAGTAGAGAGTCGATTGTCTCGGCCGTAGCAGCGGATGCGGAACTTTCTTGTTGTTTTCGTTTGAACGGTAAGCGCAGAGGTGCAGCTTACGATGGTACCGGGCCCAGCTCACTCCTGAAGCTATTTAGCTCCAGCCGCACCAGCGAGGGAGGCAGGCTTAGCGGACGGTCCTGAAACTTTGTGTAATCGCCCTCCAAAGTCAAATCCACGATGAGCCTCCTAGAGGTGTTCTCCAAAAGGTCGTGTGGGACGGAAGCGCTGTTGCTGTCGACCACCAGGCGAGCCTTGACCGTAGGAGCAGCTGTCTCGTGGACGGCCCTGTTGAGGCTCCAGCCTTCCTTGGGCAGCAGCCTGCGCCCCGCCATGTGTGTGAACACCTGATGGTCTCATGGTGATTGAAAGGGGGTGTGGGTGCGGGCATTCGGGCGCGCTCCATTGCCTGCTGTTTGGATGTGAGTGTTGCCGCTGTGTGCAGGTGCTGTGCAGTAACCTCGAACTCCGAGAAGCTCCAGATCCCCGAGAGTCGAGACAGAAAAAGCGGTTACGTCCGAAAACAGAACCGAATCGGGGTACGACTTCCGTTCGGTAATTGGTGGTAATTAAGTAGTGGGGTTCATATTCGCTGTAACTCAACTTACATACCCTGAGATGTGCTGGTACAGTGGTTTACAGTGTGATCCTAGGGTTCAAAGTTTGCATCCTATAGCAGCGACCCACTAGTCCGCATTACGCCCAACAACTAGGACACTGGTGGCGCAACACAGCCCAGCATGCACGTTCCGCGCGCGTACGCCACAACGTGCTCCCCCAGCTCCTGTGCCAGCAACATGTTAAGAGCAATGATGATCTTACGCTTAGCAGACCCAGCCTTGCGCTGCGCGTTCGGTTTACGCCCCCCCCCCGCCTAGGCACACTGCTGAGTGCATCACCAACTTGAACTCAAAGTCTTCTGCAAAGAGCCTGGTCTGCTTGCCCAGCCGTCTCTATGCCTCCTGGTCGAATGGCACAACGGCCCAGGATGACATTAAGGCGCCAGTGTCACACGGTGGTGCGTGACCTTCCCGTCGTCCCTCTATGTCGGCAGTATAGCCATGTAGACCACACTGGACAAATTGTTGGGACCGTCAGGTATGACCTGGCTCTGGGCGTGCGCACGTTCGTGTCCAGCATTATGCTTTTGTCGCCACAGGAACTGCTGCAGTGCAGACGTCCGTTATCAATGACTACATCCGCCCGATGGCCAGGCACCTTGTAGCTTCTGGCGTTCTCGTTGCGGACGACAGACTCATGGCGCGGCTACAGCATACGCTGAAGGCAGCGCTGCTGGGCGGCATGTGTTGCGTTGTGCCTGCGCATGTGCTGGCTGGCATGTGCATGATGCCGACATGTCACATCCGATTTCTGTGGCGCACTTGCGCTTTCATCACGATGCAGCGCTTGAAGTATGCCTGCATGTCTCTAACGCACGAGAACCTCACAACTTCATCATACAACGCACGCCGCTGCACCGGACCACCGCGCGTGCCGCACCTGTGTGTGCATGACACAGGAGATGGCGCTGGCACGTGCCAGGTCCAATGTTGCGGTGGAATCACGCACGCTTCTGTTGTCGAGAAGCACTTGAGGTAACCGCATGACGGCGATACCACGTCGGTTGTTGCGTCACACACACACACGCGCGCGGGCGCACGCGCGCGCGCGCGTACGCGGCGCACCTGCACGTGCATGATGCAGGAGATGACGCCGGCACGTGCCAGGTCCAATGTTGTGGCAGAACTACTTCACTGTGGCACTTGAATTCATTGCGCAACTGCTACTTCAAGTATACACGATGCGTGCCTGCGATCACGTCCGCTGTTGGACTGGTGGCTACACACACAAACCGTTGCGGCGCACCTGCACGTGCATGACGCAGGAGATGACGCCGGCGCGCGCCAGGTCCACCTCCGCGCCCGGCAGCGCGGCCAGCTTGCACAGCGCCTCCACGCACTCGCGCTTGAGCGCCTTGTTGTGGCTGAAGCCCGCCATGCTCACGATCGCCGCGGCGGTGCCCTGCGGTGCGGGGGGGAGGAGGGGGGGGGGGTTGGTGTGCCGGTGCAAGTCAGTGCTCGCGCGACAATGGCGTGATCGCTGTGGAACATTCGAATTGCGCTGACATTGCGTGCGATGGGAGACTGATGTAATCTATGGCAGTCTGCGACCGATCCAGCTTGTAGCAGGGCCTCTGCGCACTAACGTGTCGGCGCTGTCATAAAGTTCAAGTACACTTATGGTCAGGGCTAGCGTGATGATTACCGGTGCGCGCCAGTTATAGCTACTGCTAAGGCCGCGTAGAGTTGGACAGCAATGCAGCGTCAGTCATCAGTCCAGGGTCAACAGCTTCTCACACCAGTCAAGTCAATGATTTGGCTGAACCGTGCCGACTGACAGTGTGCTGCTGCTACAGCACCGTGAGCTCATGTGGCGCCGATACTGACTTCAACGTTTGCACTGACTCGGTGCCCGCGTTGCATTTCTGCAGCACAATGTGCGAGCTCACCATGATTCAAAAAACAGGTTGCTTTCACATCGCGATACATACCTGCTCGACGAGATCGCACCGTGATTCAAAAACAGTTCAAAAGCAGTTCACATTCTCATTGAGATACATACATACCTGCTCGACAAGATCGCGACGCAGCTCGGGGTCGCTGGCGAGGTTGTTGAAGGCGCGGCAGCAGCTGAGACGCGTCCTGCTGTCCGCGCTGTTGCTCAGCTTGATGAGCGCTGCCACGGCGCCCTGCCGCACCAGCTCCGCCCTCTTGTCCGGCTG
This sequence comes from Tribonema minus, assembly GCA_017506865.1. Taxonomy (NCBI): domain Eukaryota; class Xanthophyceae; order Tribonematales; family Tribonemataceae; genus Tribonema; species Tribonema minus. Next base: position 796,426 of record JAFCMP010000335.1, on the reverse strand, counting down.
TTGCGCAAGCAAACAGGCAGGGACAGAAAATCTGGATTGGCTGTTGTATTGCAGCTCCGCCTTAACTTCGACTTTGACGTGTACTCTGTACTCTTTAGTATAGTTATCCTGAAATCAATAAATATTCATTTGCAGCTTGATGAGCGCTGCCACGGCGCCCTGCCGCACCAGCTCCGCCCTCTTGTCCGGCAGTTGCGCAAGCAAACATGCAGGGACACAAAATCTGATTGGCTGTTGGATTGCAGCTCCGCCTTAACTTTGACTTTGACGTGTAATCTTCGATATAGTTAATTTTGAAATCAATGAATATTCATTTGCAGCTTGATGAGCGCTGCCACGGCGCCCTGACGCACCAGCTCCGCCCTCTTGTCCGGCTGCTACGCGCGCAAGCATGCAGGTACAGTGCTCAGCTACAGAAGTCTGATTGGTTGGTGTATTGCAGCTCCACACTAGTGATGACTTTGACGTTTACTTTGAAGTGAAGATAACAAGTCCCCATTCGCAGCTTGATGAGCGCTGCCACGGCGCCCTGATGCACCAGCTCCACCCTCTTGTCCGGCTGTTGCGCACGCAGGCATGCAGGTACAGTGCTCAGGTACAGAATGCGGGTTGGCTGGTGTATTCTCCAGCTGTGCTTATGCAGATGCAACCATGAACCCTGGTTGCTGCACTTTCATGAGAGGCACGCTCGTGTTGGCTTTCACGTGAACAGTACATATACCTTGTTTCTTTTAGTGAATATTTTGAACCTTGAGCGAAGTTCTTCAATGCCTTATATATATACATGCAGCTGGTTGAGCGCTGCCACAGCGCCCTGACGCACCAGCTCCGTCCTCTTGTCCGGCTGTCGCGCACCACAAATGCATGTGCAAAACTCTAGTTGGCTGTTGCACTGGAGCTCCATGCTAGTGTTACCTTTGATACTGGCCTGTAAATACCTTCAAATTACCCATTGTACGTTGGAAATCACTGTAGGGCAACCCTGGGGTCAACAAGCTATTGCTGAAGGCTTGTAGCCATGCTGTGCATGCGAAGTGATGCTACATACAGCTTGTTAAGAGCTGCCACAACGCCAGACAGCCCCAGCGCTGCTTCAACTGTAAACTACAATGTTTTTGCACTCACTCGCATGTGTGAGCATTGCCATGCTGATGGCGCGCCCACAGCTGTATTTTAGCACTCAAGAGATTATCCATGAACTCCACTTTTACTCTGCTAGAGCTGCACACTGTGCTGATGGCGCACACGCAATACTGCGGCTGCACACTGTGCAGAGAGCCGCCGCCGCCGCACACATGCTGTGATGCGTGCCCACAGCTGTACTTCCACTGTTGAACTTGAGCTTTGTACATCCTCTGCGCACCTCGCGCGCGAGCGCCACCATGGGTTGACAGCGCGCGGGCAGCAGTACGTCAACTTCATTCTTCAACTCCAAACTTCAACACCTTGTGAGAGCATTGCCACGCCAACGGCGCGCCCACAGCGCGCACTTCAACTCTGCACCTCAACTCCAATTTCAACAACGCACCCTGCACGTGAGCGTCACCATGCTGATGGCGCACACGCGCCAGCACTTCAACTCTGTACCTCAACTCCAAATTTCAACAGACGCACCTTACGCGTGAGCGTCGCCATGCTGATGGCCAGGCGGCAGCGGCGCTCCTCGCTGGCGGCATGCCCCGCGGGCTGAGCGCTGCTGTCGTTGACGCTGTCGCGCGCCTGCGCCGCGCAGCAGTACTTCAACTACATACTTCAATTCAAAGCTTCACAACGCACTTGCGCGCTTGAGCGTCGCCATGCTGATGGCCAGGCGGCAGCAGTATTTGAACTATGTACTTCAAGTCCAAACTTCAACAACACACCTTGCGTGTGAGCGTCGCCATGCTGATGGCCAGGCGGCAGCGGCGCTCCTCGCTGGCGGCGTGCCCCGCGGGCTGAGCGCTGCTGTCGTTGACGCTGTCGCGCGCCTGCGCCGCGCTCACCGACTGGCGCCGCCGCTCCTCCTCCTCCTTCTTCTCGCGCCGTGCCTTGTGCGTGTTGCGCATCGGGTCCATGCGGCTACAGAGAACAATTGTTGCAACGCGATCATTGATGTCTGGGTCAGGGCTCAGTTGCTGTCACTTTCGGACTCAACCCATCCTGATCTTGGTTCCGATCGCAGAAGCATCTCAACATGCCCCTCTCTTCCATCGTCTCGTGCCGCAAGACTCGTGCGTATTGCACACTGGTCCATGCAAGTGGCAGTTACAAGAAGGCGGCGTTCCAGCAAGAAGAATGAGCTTCTATGTTCGTGTGCGCCGCACGATTCGTGCATTGTGCCGCCACCGCCGCCGCACTGCCATACACAAAATATTGATGTGCGCTGCGTTTGGGGGGCGGTCACAAGCCTGCTTTGTGAGCATGCATCGCCACGCATGCATGCGTGCAAGCATCAAACCTATTTGCAGCCACTGATATATAGAGGGGTTACAGCTTTATATGTACTAGGATGTTGAACAAGAGGCCCTGTGAACCACGGCGAAGGTGGCGCAACCTGCCCAGAATGACGTCACAGCAGCGCTCAGCAGAGTATGCTTTCAAGGGTGTCGTAAAGGGTGACTGACGGTGTTACCTCTACTTCAACCAGTCAGCCATTTGGTCTGCTGGCAGCCCCACTCTCGTGTAAATGAGCCCCAACACAACGGTTGGGTTTCAGGGACTAGCATGGCGCGCATATAAGCGCTGCACTGATCCAACTGGTCCAACATGATTGAGTATTCATGCTCAGAGCGCAATGGAAAGCCACATGTCATGATCATCCCAGAAGCACTTCAGTATGGTGTAGACTGATGCACATTTTGAGGCCGCTCTGTGCAGCGAACTTGCATGAATCGGCCATGTATGTCTTGCTGTTCAGCACACTTGACCTTGGCACACTGACGACCTCAGTTCATGCAGGACACAGAAGCTCAAAGAGCAACTTGTGTATTCCAGCTGTTGACATGCCAGGCCGCAGATGCTGCATCACCGGCTAGATGTGCTGCAACTGATCGGCATTGGATCAGACGTTGCAGGTAGTTGGTGTATGCTGAGGTCTTGAAGGGGTGGCAGAACCCCGTGCACGAAAGCGCACGCACAGGTCATCCTTGCGTAATCAACCTCAGACAACGTTGGAATCTTCGACAGGTCTCCTTGGTGCGAATCGCACAGATCAGAAAAGAGGGGAGGATAAACTTGGCCGACAAGTCTTTCCACGCAGACAGAAAGTTGCATAGCTCGAGCGAAATGACGTCTGTGTCTGCGCTAACAGCGTTTGCCATTTTTTATTCTTGCTGCATGTGAATGATGCCTTGTTGCCCTGTCAAATTATGAAAGCTTACAAATATGCTTGCCCTGTCAACACCCTGCTTTTGTTCATTCTGTAGCTTTTAAGTATGCCGTCAGCATCATGGTCACCACGGCGTACAGTACACTGTTCGAGCGTGAAGCACTGTACGCGGCTGCCGCTTGGGCAGTTGATCGGTCATTGCAATCGACATAGGTGGTCAAGTACACCCACACTTGCCTGAGGTACAGGATTCCCTGCGTATTATCGCAGGCGCTGCCGAAGAGGTCCCCATTGTATGGCTTGAATAGGCTCCTCACGGGCGACAGCTCCATCCTTGTTCGCCTTCTATTGCCGCCTTCTGCGCTGCTGCGGCGTGCAGCTCCTATGGGCGCCATCATCAGGGCCTCAGAAGCAGCGTCGATGTTCCTCCCCGCCCTTTTCGGTTATTCTGTAACCGCGGTCTGACGAGGGTCACTCATGCTGAGAACCGAACTATCATGAGGCTTGGCCAGCCTAGGAGGCTGCCAGCTCTCAGGGATCAAGGTACCGAGGACAGCCTGACTGTTTTGACCAACAGCACTTTGTGCACCGCCACCACCTTCAGAACCTGCAGATCCGTCGCCTCCGTCAGGTCTCGGGCGCGCGAAGATGTCAGGTCCATTTCCTCTTATTCGGAGGCGCTTTACAGGACACTGCGGAAGCGGAAGGTAATGAATGCCTGCTGCATAGTGCTGTGTCGATGGACTTGAGAGGATGTGAGCGGTAGTGAGCGGCCGCGCCTGCGAATCCTCTGAGCAAACGCACTACAGTTCGATGCATGCGATGCAACACACAACGCTGGCGACCGCTAGCAAATTGACCGAACATGATAAGAAGCAGCAAACCAGTGTCATTGATACTGGCAACCTTCACTCACCGCTGTCAGCCTTGAAGTACTATGCCACATGAAACCAGCCTTTCAACTTCGCCATCACGCCAATCCCAGTTGTCCATCCCAGCAGAGGCAGGGCAGGTTACATGTGCGTTGCTTGCAGGGTCAATATGTATAAGACGGCCGTAAGAAGCGCACAAGCTAGCTGATGCGTGATGCACTCTCAACTATGATACTCTGAAGGATGTACGACGTCAGCACACTGCGAGCACGAGGCGTACATGCGCGTCACTGAGCTAGTGCGTAGTCCGCTGACATTGCACAAGCAGCTGGCACGGCCAGCTCACCCTCACAGCACCAACACTAATGGCTGCGCACCACCGCTCAGCGACGCTGTCACCATGCACTTGCCACGCTCGCCGTCTGTAAAACGCCGAGTTGACATCGCAAGAGCAGCACCCAATTGGCCAGCCTCACTCTTACATCACCAACCCACAACCCCACAACCGGCTGCGCGCCACTACCGCTGCTGCGCAGCGCCGCCGCGACCGCGCGCTCGCTGCGCTGCGCGTCGAGCTCGCGGAGGACGCGACGGAGGCGTGGATGCGCTCGCGCGCGCTGCTGAGCCGTGCGCACCACGCCACCACCGTCGCGCAGCGCCGCGGCCTGCGCGCGTGGTTCGACGGACTCGACCGCGACGGCTCTGGGGAGATCTCCGCGCGCGAGCTTGGGCCGCCGCTGCTGGCGACGGGCGCCGCGCGCAGCACCGCGGAGGTGGCGGCGCTCATCCGGCAGGCGGACAAGGTGCGTGGCTCAGAGTGTTGAGTCGTGCTGCTCGGATGTTTTGCGTGCAGCAGCACGCGGGCGCGAGGAGAATCTGAAAGGCTGCTGGCGACGGGCGCCGCGCGCAGCACCGCGGAGGTGGCGGCGCTGATCCGGCAGGCGGATCAAGTGCGCAGCGCTCAGCGTTCGACGTTGAGCCGTGCTGCGTGGAAGGGAAAGCTTGCTTTGCCGACCACAGCTGCAGACGAGAACAATGAGCGTCTTGTCGCTGCTGGCGACGGGCGCAGCGCGCAGCACCGCGGAGGTGGCGGCGCTCATCCGGCAAGCGGACAAGGTGCGCGCGCGTGCAATCGTCTGGACGTTCAGGTTATGGCAGCAGAGTATAAGAATGGGGTGTTTCGATTTCGACAGGAAGCGTGTCAGCGCTTCTGCGCAAACGTGCGGATCTTGTGGCAACGGGACAAAGCGCGCAGCACTGCGGAGGTGGCAGCGCTCATCCGTCAGGTGGGCAAGGTGCGCAGCGCTCAGCGTTCGTTGAGCCGTGCTGCATGGAAGTTGAAGCTGCCCCGTAATGGCAGCGGGCACAATGAGCATCTCATTGCTGCTGGCAATGGGGGGTACCGCTCGTTCTGCGGGCCGCTGGGGTGCTCCTGGGGGGTGCAATGGCCAGGTAAAGCATCGTGAAGCACACGTGGTTGTCAAAACAGATGCGTGTATGTGAGGCCCATCACTTTCATGCAATGCTGAACAGCCTTTTTTGCCATGGCAGCGAGCTGGCGGCAGCGGGATCAGCAGCAGCGGCAGCAGCGGCGGCAGCGGAGCTGCCAGCGGCGGCAGCGGCACCGCTGCCGCTACGGCCACTGCTGCCGCCACTGCGGCAGCAGTTGCAGCAGCAACAGCTGCGCACACTGAGTGCACCGGTTGAGTGCGCGCCAGTCCTAACCCTACCCCTAACCCTAGTCTAGTGCTGACAGCGTCAGACATTCCGTATCACTTCTGAGCAATGCCGACTCACACTTTGTGCTCGAGCCAGGATGGATCGGGCGAGATAGGATTCGAAGAGTTTCTGACGGCAATGTGCGGCGGCGGCGGCGGCGGCGGCAGCAGCGGCGGCAATGGCGGGGGTGGCGGCGGCAGCAGCGCCAAATCACGAGGCTGCGGAAAGGTGGTCGAGCTGAGGGCGTTCAGGAAGGCGTGCGGGGCGGGCTGCGGCAGCGGCATGGCGATGCACGTCAGCGCGGAGCGGCGGCGGCTGCTGCTGAGGCGTGTAATGGGCAACGCTGCGGAGGTATGTACGTATTCTACGCTGAGAATGTTGTGGGGGTGTGTAAGACTGTCAGCTGCCCTTCCTCTGGAGGTCTGCTGAGGCGCGTCATGGGCAAAGCTGCGGAGGTATGTATGTACCGCACTGAGAACATATGTTGTGGGGGTGCGTAGAGCTGTCGGCGTTGAATGAGGCGTTGTGTTCTGTGGCAGGTGGCGAGTTTGTTGAGGGGTCAGCTGGACCCTTCCTTTGGAGGTCTGGTGAGGTGCGTCATGGGCAACGCTGCGCAGGCATGTATTTCTACGCTGAGAATATGTTCTGGGTGTGTGTGGAGCTGTCGACGTTGAATGAAGCGTTGTGTTCTGTGGCAGGTGGCGAGTTTGATCAGGTGAGCTGGGCACTCTCTCAAGGGGTCTGCTGAGGCGCGTCATGGACAACGCTTCGGAGGTATATATATATGCTTCTTGAATCAGAAGTACTTCAGAGTATGTTTTTGTGCCAATTCACGCTCAGGGCATGGAAACGCCCTGGTGGTGGATGTCCAGCTTGCAGCCATAATCTGTACTACATGCATCTGTGAGATCACCTTGAAAGTGTCTCAATGCGCTCTGCCGATCGTTCTAAACGACATGGCCATAGAGGTATGTAACTACGCTGAGAGAGGATGTCATTGCGATAAGCAGAGCTGTCGATGTTGAACGAGGCGTTGCATTCTGTGGTGGGTGGTGTAATTGTTGAGGTTAGCCGGGGGGCTCTCTCGGGGGGTGTGGCGAGGCGCGGCATGAGCGATGCTGCGGGAGGGGACGTGGCTGCAAGAACGCGTTGTCACGGTTGACGTTTAGTCATGTAGGCCAATGCTGGAGTCAGCAGGGGGGGTGCGGACGAAGCAGCGCGAGCGCGCCATCTCGGCTAACCCTAAACTTAACCCTACCCTACACCTAACCCTGACCCTAACCCTGACCCTGACCCTAACCCTAGCCCCAAACCCGGACGATCGCCAGCGCCAACACCGACGCACCTGGCATGCGTGCAAGGCTTGGCGCCAGACGCGGTACGCTCGATCAGGATGGTGCTCAGCGCTCAGGAAAGCACATGAAGTTCAAGTTGAGGTTTTCGGGAACGTGCCGCAGCCCCTGCCGCCGCCGACGCTGACGGGACGGCGTCAGACAGTGTGATCCGAGTTTCGTAGTCAAAGTGCACCTGCCAAAGTTCGCTGCGCTGCTGAGGTGCGCTGCAAACATCTTGTCGCGGTTTACAGAGCCGTTGAGGCTAGTGCTCGCAACTTGCTGCCCTCGCGCTAGCATCGTTCTTGGTTGCCGAGGTACGAGCGTGTTTGCAGCACTTGAGCTGAAGCATGCCCTCTGTATGTTCAGTACGACCACCGCCTTGCATCCACAGTTTGCAAGCACAACAGACAAACTTTGTGTTGTTAGGGTCAGGTTAGGGTTACGGTCAGGGTTAATGTTAGGGCTAGTGCTGCTGCTTTCTCGTCAATCACAGCAGCTTGCCATCTCGTGCAGCTAAACTCATCACTTGCAGCTGATCCTGTTCAATGATGACTCATCACATGTGCCCATCGCTCCGCAGCATGGAAAGGCCATCGACGAGCTGTTCCGCCACTGGGAGAGGGCCGCGTCCGCGGGCGACCAGGAAGGTCTGGACGAAGTGCACAAGGTCAGCAGCGCTCAGCCAAAGTAAAAGATCTTTTGATTCGTTTCCATGAACCAACTGACGGAGGATGAAACCTGCACACCCTACTTGCGTGTGCCTACATTCCTGCACAGGTTATCACCACACCGGGTTTACTCATTTTATTCCACTGTGGACTGGGCCAATCTACACACCCTACTTGCATGTGCCGACATGACTGCACAGGTTGTCACCACAGTGGAATCACTCAATTCAGGCCAACATGGACCTGGTCACCAGTTCAGTTCTGTACCCACCCTGTGTCAAGACAGTTTCTTTTTAGCAGCGCCGCAGGTAGCGTAGTGTGGGTGTGCTCCGCTGCCAATGAGACAATGGCAACGGCGCAGCAGCGCGCCGCAAGTGTGTGCGCCTGGACGAGGTGCACAAGGTCAGCAGCGCTCAGTCAACCTGAAATAACTGACGGAGTATGAAATTTACACACCCTACTTGCGCGTGCCTACATGCCTGCACAGGTCATCACCACAGTGGAATTACTCATTTCAGTCCACCATGGACTGGTCACACATACAAAAGTCAGCAGCGCTCAGTCAAACTGAAATAACAACAGCCAGGGTTGCACAGCAGGTGGCGCAGCGCGTGTGTGCTTTGCTGCACTACGAGTGCTGCAATTCTGTGGCTGTAGTAAAGTGCGCACTATGTTGTAAACGAAAGTATGAACGAGCCTGCAGAAGTACTGAGGTCGCGCAAAGCCGGCACGTCACAACTGCGTATGATGCGTATGACACAGTGATATTTGTGCACTGGTATGTACATATATTACGTCTGGCGCATCCGGTTTCGTGACTGAAGCTGGAGGGCTTCCGGTGGGGTACACGTCAACACCTGTGTGGCACCATCGCTCTTACCATGTACTTCGAAGTATACTTCAATCAAGTGTGTCAAGTCCCCTTAAGTTCGCCAAATTCCCTTGAAGTTGAGGTAGTACCACACTTGCTCTTGCGGCACCTGGCGCCTGGCAAACCTGGCAAATAACATTTGATGTAATCTGGGTCAGAGCTCCGTTCACTCTCTTGATTAACTGAAGTCGGCCGCTGTTGAGTGTGCATCAGGCATCAATGAGCGCAATCAAGTGCAATTTCCTATGTCCTTGCATGCAACGCTCCGCCGCAGGAACTGAAGAAGCACCTGCGCGGTGCCAAGCGGGACGAATACGTGGCTGCGGTACAGCAGGTATGCGTGTACTGCATGTGAACTTGGATTCCCTGTGAACTGTACATTGCACTGTGTTGAACGCAAAAAAATGAATACTCAGATTTTGTGACACGCGCAAGCTCTCCAGCTCCCGTTTTTGACATGCTGACAATGCTGAGAGTTGAAAGAACACTGATCAGTCTCAACGTAATGTGCTGCGCTTGAGCCAGAGGCCCACATTCTGGGCACAATGCGAACACCAATTTCCAGCCCGGGGGGCCTTTGTTTGCTGAGCACTCTCATTTTAATCAACTCCGCAGCGTCTGAGGCTGGACGGTCTGCCGCTTTCCTGAAACAACGGATTTGAGCAGAAAAAGTGCCCTTTCGTCAAGCATGGCAGAGTTTGTTAGGACCGCCTGCACATGTCATCCTTGCCTCTACTGCGAACGTATCGAACCAAGTTGTGAGTTTCTGCTACATACTTGAGGCCAAGCACACTGCAGGCAGGAGTCACTCAAAATGACCGCGCAAAACTCACGCCACCGCGCCCTTCTGCACACACACACACAGCCCCCCCCCCCCCCCCCTACAACACCCCCCCTCCCCCCCCAATCCTTCCCCACAGACGACAGACTTTGAGCAAGAACGGCGCGACGTGGAGCGCGATGCACGCGCGATGAGCGCTGCCGCCCCCCTCCTCGGCCCCCTCGCGGGGGGCCCCCTCACCGCCCCCCGCCGCGGCGCGCTGGCGGCGGAGCTCGCGCGTCAGCGCTCAGTGCGCAAGGAGCTGCGCCGCGCCGCCACGCAGTACCTCGGCTGCTTCGCACGCGGCGATGGCGGCAGTCCTTCAGTGCATGCTGATGGAGGTGGTGGTGGCGGCGGCGGCGACGGCCGCAGCGGCGGCGGCGGTGACGGCGGCGGCGGCGAGGGCAGAATCAGCGGCAGTGGCGGCAACGGCGGCAGTAATGCTGGCACCAGCGGCAGCAGCGGGCTGGGCAGGGCTGAATGCCGCAACGCAGGTGGCAAACGCGCCAGCGGGGCCGACGACGGCGGCGGTCATCAGAGCACAGCCGTGGTCAGCGGCAGTGGCGGCGGCGGCAGCACTGGTAGCAACGGCAGCTGTCGCGCTGGCGGCAGCGGCGGCGATGACAGCAGCAGCAGTCACAACAGAAGCGCGCAAGGAGCAGCAAGAGAGACTATCAGTATCAGTGGCAGGGATGCTGGCGGAGCACTGGTGCCGCGGCGGGGCGTGCTTACCACGGACGGCGACGAAGGGGGATGATCATGCTTGCCACTTCTCAAGTTAAGGTATAGGTGTACGGTACCGGGTTTATGGAGAGTGTACAGTAGTGCGCGGTTACAGCATTCAAGAGCCGTATGCAGTCGGCTCGCCTGCTCGCGAGTGCGAGTACATACAAACCCCGTATGCAGTCGGCTCGCCTGCTCGCGAGTGCGAGTACATACAAACCCCTGCGGGCACTACCGAGGTAGGCATTCAAGCACAAGCGCACTGAAGGATGCCAAGCAGCTTCAGAATATATACAGATAAATCAGTCTATCAATTTTCATGGCTTTTTGCTGGTACATACCGTCCAGGTCTTAGGTGAGGTCAGTGCACTGCCTTGGGTGTTGTTAGAGAAGCGCCGTGCGTGCCAAGCAGTCTGGCCACACACGGTGCGTCACTGCATGACTTCTTGCCTACTTGTTTAGACACCGGCCGTGTGTAGCAGGACATGTCACTTTTCTGTTGTACCGTGTCTCATGGTGGCGGCAGAAATGACTTTAGCAGTCACCAATGTCGTCAATGAACCCATCGATTCAATGTGAGCATGATCATGCTCCTGCCAAGGGCGGCTGGCTGTTCGACCCGCATGCCGAAAAAGTGCAAACAGTAACTGGGAGCGTCCACAACCCGGCCACCAATTTCCACCTTGGTAAGTGTGCCCCTCAACTTCAAGTCCTGTTTTGCAAAGGCCTGCGGGAGAAGGTCTGCCTGCACACCGGAAGGGGCTCAAACGCAGCGCGTCGCCTATGTGCACACAGATTGGGATTGATGTGGCAGAATTACACCTCAATTCCTTCTCCACACGCTGATACCGCATGCTAAAATTTGGAAGCGTGGCGTCAACTTCCAAAGTTCTGTGCACATCTTCAAGTTCACATGGCCTTGCACGTGCACACTTCCGAAGCGTTAGTCTGGCGCATCATGCCACAGTTGTGCTCGCATGCAGCACAGTGCACCGGCAGATTACCATTGGGCAAAGTTTTTTTATCTGTGCGTGGCATAGCTTGCAGGCTTCAAAACACAGAACGCGTGGCATGCAACGCGCAGGGGCAGCCTGCTCGACTGGCGAGGGCAATCGCAGTCATGAACATGTGTGACATTGTAGCCGTGGCCGCTGCCTCTGCGCGCAGTTCTGCATACTTCAGTACACGTTCTCCATGGCACCATCATGCCAGGATAATCATGCCACACTGTGCAGCGTGCAGGCGGTCGCTTGCTTACGCCCGACCTATGAATTGTGTCCTCTTGGTTGAAAACGCTGGTTGTGTCGATGGCCTCTGCAAGTATGTTGAGCACTGCTGCTGCCGTAGCTGCCGCGCCGCATTTAACAAGTGCGGCCACGTGGCAGCACAGCGTAACGCAGCATATGAGTAGATGGATGGATGAACACATGCGTGTGAGCCATGCCGATAGCTGTCAGTAAGTGTGGCTGATAGTGTGGCTGTTGGTCACTGGCGAGTACAGGGCAGGGTGCCTGCGCCGTGCTTCCCATGTAACCCCTCCCTTGACAGCGTTGTGATAGGGCGCTCGATTTACTTCAAGTGTGCTAACATGCACTAAGATGTGGTGCAATGATGCCCCGGTGTTGCACCAAAGGCAGTGACATGCACACCCGCAACTGAATGGCGCCGACAGCGTCACGCGCGTGCGACTACAGTAGCGGGCGCAGTGCTGGAGTTCGCGTTTTAGTGAAGCACCAGGCACAAGGTTGAGCCGCTGATGCTGCGCAGAAGCGCTCAACACATGATTCTGCCGAGCTGCAGCCACGCTGTTGACGGCAAGTCGTGGTGACGCCAATGGGGAGCAGCGGCACCAGCGGCAGTCGCCGCACGCAACTGCGCGGCGCAATTCGGCGCCTGCGCCTGCCGCACAACTCGACACGATAACGCGCACGAAAGGCTTGAGAGGGCGTTTTTGACCCAGTGCTGAGCACTGCTGATTATTGATGAGCGCTGCGCGCCTTCTCATTTGTTGCACGAGGCGCCTCCTGCTGCTGCCAAGCGGTACCAGAGGTGATGATGTCCCCTCATTGCCGGCTGCTGTAAGGCGATCATCATTGCTCATCTGATGGAGGCACGGGATGGTCTGCGGAGTCCCAGACCTTCAGGCTTGATAACCTGCGACAACGAATGAGAGCACGGCGGCGGCAGGATCAGCAGCAGCAGCATGGAGGCTCAGCAGCAGCAGCAGTAGCGGCAGCAGCAGCAGCAGTAGCGGCAGCAGCAGGATCAGCAGGGTCAGCAGCAGCAGCACCGTGGACGCTCAGCAGCCGCAGCAGTAGCAGTAGCGGCAGCAGCAGAAGCAGCGACAGCAGCAGCAGAAGCAGCGACAGCAGCAGCAGCAGCAGCAGCGGCGACGGCGGCAGATTTGGCATGCTAAATGCTGCATACCTGCGTTGCCAAATTTTGCTGAACTCCCTGGGCTGGTGTGTAGGCCCGTGTCAGGGCAGATGTGCCCCGGTGCAAACGCATACTTCGAATAACGTATGTTTGCGTGGGGGTTGGGTACCAGTGTGCCCCACCCTCGACGGCAGCTCAGACGCGGGCTCTGTTTTCAAAGATGCAAGCCGCGAGCAATGTGCAGAAAGCGCTCGCGAATGGCCGCTACCAACCACATTTGAACTCAGAGTCAACGGGTGACGGGCCTGACAAAGCTGAAACACTCATTTGAGCTCAAGTCTCAACAGGTGACGAGCCTAACCACAAAGTAGCTGGGGTGCATTTGACAAAGGTGAGGTACACATTTGAGCCCAAGTTCAACAGGTGACAAGCCTGGCAACAGAGCTGGGTGCATTTGCGGCTACCATACACATCTGAATCCAAATTCACCAGGTGACGTACCTGACCACAACGCTGGGGCACTCCTCTTCCCCACTGGGCAGCTCCATGATCCCCTCCCAACCCTGCGAGAACTTCTGCCTGGGGTTGCTTGCCCACAGCAGCTTGGCGTCATCCCTGAGCTCAAGCCTGATTGTGGAAATGAAGCAGCGCGTTTTGTACAGATGATGAGATGTATGAGCACTTGCTTTCCAAAACCATCATGGTTGCTCCACGTCTACAAGTAATTTGCAGGCATGGATGGTGCATTGTACTCCGGCAAGTGCATGTGTCCTGTATGCCATCCCCGAGCTGAATTGTGCAATAGCAAACATAGCCATCCATATTGCCACTAGAGTCTTCTCAATAACCGGCGCTGCCGCGCCTCGCAATAGTGCCGCACTCACATGTACACAATCACTGAGGCACAGTTGCTGAGCGTTGTCACGCCTGCCAGACCGTCCGCGTCGTACGGCGGGAGCGCCTGCGGCTCGCGCTCGCCAATTCCGACGGCGATAAATTCTGACAACATGTTCATACACTTCTACACCTTGAAGTATAGCAATACGCAAACCAAACACATACATGCACAAAGAAAGGCACGAGCTGTTCCATGCCCACCTGTCCTCAGTGGTGACGCGCAGGCCGCACGCGCCGCACGGCGGCGGCGCCTGCTGCGCCTTGCAATCGCAACTCACACACACATGTACGCAATCGCAGAAGCACACCAGCTGAGCGTTGACACGTGCGTACCTGCCCTCCGTGGTGACGCGCAGGCCGCACGCGTCGCACGGCGGCGGCGGCTGCGGAGGGCGGCGCACGAGCCGCCGCGCGAGCGCCGTGCCCACGCGCGGCCGCTTGGCGCTGGCGCGCACTTCAAAGGTGACGCTCCCGTTGCAGCGCAGCTCCAGGTCGCCGATGGCTGCGGGCGCGGGGGTCGCAGTGCGAAATGAAGGAATGAGTGGATGACTGAATTAATCATTGAATGTGTGAATGAATGCTGGCGCGAACTTCAAAGGTGACGCTCCCGTTGCAGCGCAGCTCCAGGTCGCCAATGGCTGCAGGCGCGGAGGTCCGCAGTGAATGCATGAATGAATGAGCGAGTGAATGCGTGAATGAATGTTGATGCGTACCCGGAAGGCCAGGCGCCCATTGCAGCGCAGCTCCAGGTCGCCAACGGCTGCGGGCGCGCATGAATTGATGAATGAATGAATGAATGAATGAATGTGCGCATGAATGTCAGCGCGCATGTGGGAGGCGAGGCGCACATCGCGGCGCAGCTCCAGGTCACGCCGATGGCTGCGCGCCGCACAGGGGGTCGCAGCATGAATGAGTGAATGAATGGATGAACGAATGAATGTGTGAATGGATGCCGGTGCGCACTTGACAGGTGACGCTATTGTTGCAGCACAGCTCCACGTCGCCGATGGCTGCAGGCGCACATGAACTGATGCATGAATGAATGAATGCTCTTGGCGTCCAGCTTCCTACCAAACTCTAAATGTATCTTGTAACGACTTGACAGTGTATCAATGCGCATTGACAATCGAATCTAAACGACACCGCCATATGACATCTCCCCCTCCACTATATATGTTAGCAACATTGCCGCTGCACAACGCCTTCCCCTCATGTATGCAGCAAATCTCAACGCAGCATGCAAGTACGTGTTGCAGGTGACTCGTGGCGATCCGGAATTCGTGATTATCTAATACACTTTAATGAACGTATCGCACGCCGGCACATATGGTATGCAATTGACGCGTGATCTGGAGCTTGAAGCCGCGACACCATACTCTCACTCTAACCCTAACCCTAACCCTAACCAGGCTGCGGTTGACACCATACTCTGACCACAGCATGAGCTCAAGCACGAAGCAACATGGGCAACTTGTGCAGAATCTAAACCCCTAGTATACACAGCATTCAAGGCATGTACTGTGTATGCAACTCACGCGTGATCTGCAGCTCTGAGCCGCGCCACCGCAGCACCTCGCCGACACGCAGCGGCGCGCCGCCAGCCATGAGCACCGTGGACTGCTGCTGCCGCACATCACGCAGCCGCTCCTCCTCCGCCTTCCGCGCCGCCGCTGCTGCCGCCGATGCTTCAGCCTGTCGGTGGAAGAGCAGATTCTTCATGTGAGTGCAAAGTGTACTCTCAGTTGACGAGATCTCATTGGATAATTGTGATCGGATGAGTACTTGTTTGTCTGAGCACTGTGGACTGCTGCTGCCGCACGTCGCGCAGCCGCTCCTCCTCCGCCTGCTTCGCTGCTGCTGCTGCCGCTGCTGCTGCTTCGGCCTGTCGGTGGCGGAGCCGCTACTTCATTTGAGTGAGAATTTCGGTACAGTTTACAATGTGCGGATGATGTCATCAGCTAATAGTTTACAATGCAGGGGAGCGGAGCTCTAATTGAACATGAAATAGCAAGTATGAATCACTGCTGGTGCCTCCAGGTGTGCTGCGTGACCTTCAGAGGACAGAGATTTCTCGAAAGATTGTCGCCACCTGCGACAAACCGTACTTGGCTAGGTCAACCCCTGGAGCTCATGAGAGCTGTTGTCAGCTCCGATAGCGGGGCAACCCTCGACAACTCTAGAGTGGATGCCATGCCCGCAGACCAACTTGCCACAACAACAAGAAAGGAGGCGGCTAGAGGCGCGCATAGTCTAGTCCTGCTGTGGGCTGTGCGGGCTGCGGCAGCTGACCCTGACCCGACATCACACGGCCGAGGAACTGCGGCGCTGTGACACGGTTGACTGCGCTTGCGTGCGCTGGCAGCCGCAGTGGCTGGAGCGAGGTTGCTGCTGGTGCTGTACATGCTCTTGCAGAGCGGCAAGAAGGTATGAAGTTGAAGTTACACATATCTGCTGCGCGTGTGCGGTCTCAACGCGGGTAGGCTACAAAGAGGAGTCAGTAGCACCAGCTGCTGCATCTAAGCAGGTATGGTTGCTACCAGTGTAACGATGCCAGGGCAGCAACGTTTTAGCTGGAAACATTGTAACATATCTTGGCAAAGCCTGCGTAGTGGCGGTGTGTCGGCACAAGTGACTGGGTCAAGACGCCAAAAAGTGACGCTCCTGCAAAGTTCAAGTTCAACTTCAAAGCCTGCCGCGGTTGCTGTTACACTTGACGTCACCACACAATTCACAGAATGTAAAGCAACACGCCACACCTCTTTGGTCTGGGTGCATTCCACTAGCTTGCCCGAAGCTCACCCAATTTGAAAGCTTTGTGTGCAGCAAAACGTATCGTCGAAGCGCGCTGAACATGGCACGCACACTCATTAATACGACCTCTCAAGCGACAAACCACTGACAGATAGCATTCACCTCAAAGTAGCCAACGTTGGACTGGCCAGCCGGTCCGCTCTGACTGCCAGCAAAGCGAATCGTCAAAGCACGCTCATACCATGCGCACTTGCTAATACAACCTTGCGAAAAAGATAAATCGATGACAAACAGCATTCATCAGCTGCTGTGCGTACCTCTTCCGCCAACCGCCGCTGCTCTGCCTCTGCGCGCTCTCGCTCCGCCGCCGCCGCCGCCGCTGCCTCTGCCGCCGCTGCCCGCTCCTGCTCCGCTGCCTCTGCCAACCGTTCCTGTTCCGCAGCTTCCGACCGCTCGCGATCCTCTGCCTCTGCTGCCAAGCGCGCCCTTTCCGCCGCCTGCTCCTTCGCCAGCCGTTCGCGTTCCGCCGCTGCCTCCGTCGCTGCGGCCGCAGCAGCGGCGGCAGCGGCGCGTTCACGGTCGCGCTCTGCCGCTGCTGCTGCCGCCTCCCTCTCTGCCTCCGCTGCATCTGCAGCCGCTGCCTCAGCAGCTTGCCTCTGTGCTGCTGCTGCTGCTGCCGCGCGTGCATGCTGCTCATCCGCCGCCGCTGCCGCTGCCGCCGCCGCCGCCGTGGCATCGCGTTGCCGCCGCTGCTCTGCCGCAGCCGCGCGCGCGTCGCCCTCCTGACCAGATGCTGGTGCGCTCTCTGTCGCTGCCCGCGCCGCAGCCGCGGGCGCGTCGCGTGCTGCGTCCCGTGCATCGGCGCCAGCAGCAGCGGCGGCGGCGGCGGCGCCCGTTTCGCTGCGCTTGTCGGCGGCCACGTCCGCCGCCGCGCTGTCAGGACAGAAGCGCGCAGTGCGTCACTGTGAGCACTTCTGCAGACACCTGTAGTTGCGCGCGGAGCGCTGCTACATGCTCACCATGAGCAATTTTGCAGCCACATGCAAGTACGACATCGGCGGCAATGCGACGCGCTGCACAGGTGCGCCATCGGCCGCTTCCCCCTGCCGCCGTCGCCGCAGCGCTGGCATGCGCATGCATAAACAAGAGAACACGCGCAGGTCATCATTCGACATGGCTAGTATTGCATGGCAGCAATGCGCAGCAGATCACGCCGGCGACAGCGGCGGCCTGCGTCGCTGGTCTGCCGCGGAGCAGCGAAGCGCCTGGTGTGCTGAGCGCTGCTGCTGTGCGGATCACCTGCAGTTGGCGCTGGGGCACCTGCACGCGCGTACTCCCCCCATTTGCCGCCCCCTGAGTGAGAGCAGACCGTATGCGCAACTACACGATAAGCGTGTGCAGCACAAGCGGAGCAATCGAGCGGCGACGCACAGAAACGCAGCAGCAGCGCTCAGCACAACAGGCACAGCGCATGCTTAGAAACATTTTGAAAAAGTCATGCTTTGCACTTGGAGGTGTACACACCTGGAGGCAGGCGTTTCGGTCGCTTGTGTCGGCAGTGGCTGAGATGCGGGGTCGACTCCTTGAATGGCGACAGCATCCATCTGGTCCTGCACCAGCGTAAGCAAAGCGCCAGCAAAAGAAGCAAAATGAGGAGAAGACTCTTTCACAAAAAGAAGCACATGGGTACAGCAAAATGCTCGATCATTCAGAAGTTCCACGGTATCTAAGTAGGTGTACGTGCAACAGCTGCACTTGCACCACCAGTAGCGACAGTACATGCGTCTGCACGTATGATGGAGATGGTGCGGCACATTTCCCTCTACATGCGTCGATGTCACTGTGATTCAGACTTGCGATGATGCTCCCAACCTCATTGAATCGAGTCCTAGCTGCATCATAGACCCTGTGACTCCATTCCCAATGCACTCACCTTAAGGTATGCTCACAAGAATCCAATCCTGTGTGTACGAAACGCATATAGGCCTCAGCAGTAGCTGACCACGACGTGGACGTGCCGCAGCCATAGCTGCATGTGACCGCATACACACTTGCCTTGGCAGCAGCTATAACTGCCGACAGCATTGCAATGAGCGAGACCTAACCCTACCGGTAAGCCTAACGCTACCTGCGGCAGGCCCAGCAGCAATTGACGCGCAGCTCTGTGTTGCCCTGTGGTTCATGACTAAGATTACCACCAACACAGCACTTGTCTGCAACATGGGACGTGCCGCCGAAGTACAGTGAGCGCCTGTGCCCGCAATTAGCGTGACGTGCGACAGGTACTTCAGCTTTGTCAGATTAGAATAATCATTGATGAATTGTGTAGACTATACAGTACCTCCGCTGTGTCAACGTCGGGTTTCATGAAGAAGAGCTTTCTGCCGGTGGCGCGCTCGACGACCATGTGCGCCGTCACGACGATGATCCAGAACGCGATGGCGGCCTTGAGCATGCGCCACCTGGCGGCAGTTACAGACGTCAGTTACAGATCAAACAGCAGTGCGCACTTCATCGGCTCTGGCCTGATGGCGCCTCAGTGATGCCACAGGCGCTGCTCCCTCTGCTGATGTCAACGTCACGACACCAGAGCAGCATGACTGCCACGTCTGAGAGTGCACACAAACTTGATCAAATCAACTTCAACTGCAACTTCAAAACATGTTGACGTGGGGCCATGATGGGCCGCGCAGAACCTGTGCACATGACAGGCGTTTTGGCGTATCACAACAGCAATGCCATTGAACATGCAACGGAAACGATTCTCAAGATCGTAGAGCTCTAAGTGACAAGGGGTGGTGAGCCGCAAGTGCCTTCCACCAATGCGCAATCACTACTAGCGGTTATGTACGCAATAGGGGTATGAACTGTGCAGAGTGCGCACCTGCGTGGAATCACGCCATGATACTCCTGCATCTCTGAAAAAGATAGCTTGAGAACGGCGCATCGCAGACCGCTGCTTACCATCCACCGTAGTGGTCACCAACAGCGTGTCAGACGTGCCCAATATCCAACAGTGATGAAAAGCGTGCTTGTATAAACCACTGCACAAAGTGACAGTGCCCCAACGAACTCACGACAGCAGGCGGAGAGCTCATCTATGACATGGGAGGTATACCTGTAAGCCAGCCTGGATGCATGGTCAAGTGCTGTGTGGAAGCAAAAGCGCTCCACTTGACTCAGTCAGTACTACAAAGACATCCCGAGCAGGCTCCCAGCAAGACACCCATAGAGCTTCAGGTTGTAGTTATCATGGCTTGAACCTGTTGTTTTTTAGGCGCTCCTTTGACTCACCTGGAGCTGATGAAAGCCTGCTCGTCCTCGCCGTCCTCCATCTCCTCACTCAATTCGCTGTGCACTGACTCCCTGCGGCGGCGGTGATGATCAACAAGTGTGTCAGCAGCGACGAAGCTGTGAGAATCGACAGCGGAGGACGGAGTACACTACCACGTGCAGCAATGAAGCCGCGAGGATCACAGCGCAGGACAAGGTTCACTGCCGCGAGCACAACACAAAATCAGTGCAGGGCTCGCTGGGGTGGTCCTTGCCGGTGCAGACCATGGCAGGCGCTGAGCGCGAGAATGACTGCACGCCATCACGCTGGGCTTGCATGCATTATGGCGGACCGCACGTGCGCAGAGCGTGCTGTGGGCCTGTGAGACGCACATTGCGCCTTCACACCGGGTTTGCGTGCATCATGGCATGCCGCGCACGCGCGCAGAGCGTTGCTGCAGGCCTGTGAGCGCCGCGTCTCTGTGATCACGCCGCTCAGCTGGGAAGGCCTGGTGATCAGCAGCACGAGTCGGCAGTGGCACTGGCGTGCCCGCAGGCAAGATGAAGGCGAATAACGTGATGCGCACTTCCCGCACATGACCTAATGTGCACTTCCTGTGCATGACAACCGGCCGAGAGCTGCGTCGCACAACCATGGGTGCACTTTGACCACAAGAGCAGCATGTCGCTGTCGTGATGACGTCTGACATTCTTCCTCACACCAGGCAACAACACCTTTTATGTGCGGTACTTCGACGACAGTCCGTGACACGCATGCCCATCAGAAGCGGAGTCACACCTACAATAATGTACAGGAGCGTATTGAAGAAGCAACATGGCAAGTAGATGTGGGTAGTGGAAATCACGCGAAACCTGCAAGCTGCTGCATTCACTTCAACTACAGGACCTGCTGCGTTTTGTTCTAACGATGCCAGCAATTGCGCGGTGCGAATCAGGTCAAGAAACACATGACTGCAATAGCAAGCACGTACAACACACGCGGATTACGCTCTATACTGCAGCGTGGTTGTGATGCTGGTGCTGTCTCAGCGACGCTGCATGACAAGTTGCATAAGATTGCTCCTTGGCTGATGCATGCAATGCACGTGAAGCTTACGTGTCACCCTCCTCGCTGCCGCTTCCATCGTCACTGTCCTCGCTGCGACCATCGCCGCCGTCACCAGCGCCATCTCCTGCATCGTCGCCATCTTCTGCATCGCCGACTGCATCGTCATCGCTTTTTGTGTCCTTCTCGCCGCGCGTATCCGAATCTGAGCCGCCGAAGCGCCCATCTGTGCCGTCAACGGACTTCAAAGTAGACGACCGGTGATGCAGGGACAACTGGTGCCCCGCAAAAAGCATTGCAAACAGCACCAAGCCAAAGCACACCAGCTCGGCGTTGGAAGCATCGCGCAGGTAGGCGTAGGAAGCCGTGGACACCCTCCCCAGCACCGACACAGGAAGCATGGTTCAGCCGTGCTGTAGAAGCGCACTTGTCTCTTCTCATGAACTCATGTGGCAGCTTCTGCAGCCACACGAACGCGCCGGCTTTTGCAATGCAACAAGAAGGATCCCCTTTCAGAATATATATCGGATGTGCTGGCTCTGCAGATGTGCTTGCTCTGCTCAAAAGCTGCCCCCGTTTTGTCCGCTCTCCGCGCAGATACTGCGGGCACGACGTACGCTTCCTATCGGAGGCAGCCAACCTGGTGTATGGCAGGAGCGCACACACCCAAAATTCAAGAATGTCGAAGTTCAAAAACTAACTTCAATTTTGATGTTCAGAGAAGCTCTCGCTCCTTGCAGAGTGCAGCGGCGCCAAGCAGTAGTACGCACACACTCGCCGCTTACTTAATCCTCTTTTTTGTTCAACATTGGACGATGGAGCGTGCTCCCGCACCCGCAGGGCATAGATCCCATCAGGACATCATACGGACAGTGTTCATCAGCATGGCTGGGCGCAGGCTGCTGCCTAAGGAGGGCTGGAGCCTCAACAGGGCCATCCACGACACAGCTCCCACCGTCAAGGTCCGTCTGGTGGCTGGCGGCGCCACCCCCGCCACTGCACATGGTCTCTTGGAGAACACTGCAAGGAAGCTTATTGTGAGGCTGACGATGGAGGGCGATTTCACAGCGATCCAGGCACGTCCGCTGAGCCTGCCTCCTTCCCTGGTGCAGCTGGAGCTTGCTGGCTTTAGGGGTGAGCTAGGTCCAGCGCCATCAGGCCTGCGCGAGCTAATCTTCTGCGCGTGCTGCGGGGAGGGAAGGGAGGTCATCCCTCACCCTCTGCTTGCCAACGTAAATGACGGCGATGCCGTGCACAATTTCTTTCAAGAAATGGCAGTGATCATCAGGGCTGTATCGTCCTCAATACGAGTGCTGCAAGTCGAGGGCCTGCGGATGACTTGTTCGACCGCATCCGTTGTCGTGCATACGTGCAAGCACTACGCCAGCAACCGTATCCATACCTTGAGGAAGTCACTTTCGCGAGGTGCAGAGTGCATGCGGAGGACTTCCTGATACTTTCGCCGGCAGTGGGGAAACTTGAATTCGAGGACTGCTTCTTTGAGTCAAACGATGTTTCAGGCAGGGCGACTGTGCCCTCATTTCCGGAAGGGCTCATTTCCCTAGAGGTGAGAGAATGCTGGTGCGACAGTGGTGTCATGGTGTTCAGCAGCATGCCAGAGAGTCTGCGTCTCATCAACATCCAGATGGTCCAGCGTCATGTTCACTTTGAGCCGCCGCTGCCATCTCACTTGGAGGCAATTCATGTATCGATGCGCGACTGTGCAGTCAATATCAATGGAGGCATGTTACCAGCAGGCCTGCGTGTGCTAGACTTGAGCCGGTGTGCGCGCATGCAGCTCAATGAGCTCCCACCTGGCTTGCGCGTGCTGAAGCTGCACAAGTACGAACACCCGCTGCGGCCACTGCCGGACACGCTTGAGACGCTGGTGCTGGACAAGTGCACTGGCCACATTGCTGAGCTCCCTGACAGCGTGCGGTCACTAGCACTATATTGGCAAACTCCGGAGCCCGCACCGCCACTGCCCGCCCGCTGGCCCGCGCACCTTGAGCGTCTCGTGTATTGGAGCAAGAGTGCCAGCGGAGAGGCAGGCAGCGCGCCAATGCCAATCATTGAGCGTCTGCCTCCCACTCTGAGATACCTAGAGCTCAACAGGTGCGAGCTGCGTGCACGTCTGCCAAAGACACTGCAGGAGTTGCGCGTGGGCCGCGAGTTCACAGACAGGGTAGATTTCACAGGGAGGGTCGTGCTCAACGCCCGCAAAAGAATTGCTTGACTAGCCCAAGAGCGGTTGATGAACGCTTCTGCAATTTCAGCTGTGCATACGTTTCACCACACTGCGGATATAATATCTTTTTTGCCTTCTGTTATTTTTGCCACTTCAGATCATCATAGATCGTCGAAGCATATGCATGGCTGTGTCTGATGTGAATATGTCAGTGTGAGTGGAACGATTCATGATGACTTCATGTCGGTCCCATAGATTGCAACCGCAACCCCCTTGCGGGTATCAGAGCGCATGTACAATGTCATTGAACTCTCTCTCCATGTGCGTTGAGTGACGGATGAGACAGGCTCTTCTGCACGCGCATCGCGTGCGGCCGGAGTGCTGAGTCACATGTTCATTTGCATTGCCTCTTGAGGCATTGTCAACATCATGCATGCGAGGTGCATTTGAACGTCCCAACACAACACTCACAGGGGTGGGAGCATCCACATCAGGTCGAGCGGATGTGCTGTGATGCTGTAATCTCAGCTGGCTTGACCTATGAACATCATTTATAAATGTCCATTCGCCTTTTATTCAACGTTGGTTCAGCGCTCGAGTGTTACATTTTGCAAAGTGACTTGCAGGGTGACATTTATAGGTGATGCAATTGGCTGCGCCATGAATGACGGTCAAAGGCGCAAGAGTATCAGCTTGGGGCGTCGTCATAGTATTGTGGCCATATATATACATATGTGACATGGGTTCAGGTGTCACGTGACGTTGGCATCATGTTGCCCTTACACCAGCACCAAACATGGCCACAGGGCACATTGAAGCACTGCTATAGCCTGTCAACGGCTGTACTTGGTGTCTCATCTGTGCCATAGTAAACAACCACCAGCCCTCTATGCAGCCTTGTATGGATTGTTGTATGCAGGTGCCTGTGCCTGTGCCTGTGCCTGGACTGTTTACATTTGGGTATTGCCCTGAAGCATTTGTGCGTTCAACAGTGCCTGTCCACTCATGTATTGTAGTACTTGATTGATCTAGATCGGATCTGTCCCTTGGCACCCCGGCACAACTATCCTCCAGGGTTCAAAGGGGCTCAAAAGAGGGGGCTCCTAGGAGAGAGGCTCGGCAGATGACAACGAGTTTGCTCAGGTTGTAACAAAGAGCACAATTGCTCATTGGCGATCGCACTCAACAAACATGGCACGAGTGCAAAACTGACGCCATCTGCATGCGCGTTGAACTATGTATGAAAAGGCGCAAAATGACATTTTATGATTCGTATAGGCAAATGCCAGCTGCGATTTCAGCACCACAATACACCCGCTCGAGCTGATGTGGAGGTACCCTTGGTCCTGTGTGTGTCGTGTCGGGACGTTCAACGGCACCTGGCATGCATGATGTTGAAATGCGTCAACGTGGCAATACAAATGAACATGTGTTTCAACACTCCGGCCACGCGCGATGCGCGTGCAGGAGCGCCTGTTTTATCCGTCACCCATTGCAAATAGAGAGAGAGAGAGCTCGATGACAACGTGCATACCCGCAAGAGGTTGTGGTTGCAATCTGTGGGACCGACATGAAGTCATCATGAATTGTTCCACTCACACTGACTTGATGCATATCAGACACAGCGCCGTATGCACTGCACATGCGCTGACACTCTATGACAATAACAAAAGCGGCAACAAAGCAGAAGGCAAGGAAGATATCATCCGCAGTGTGGTGAAATGCATGCACAGTTGAATTTGCAGAAGCGCTCATCGACCGCTCTTAGGCTACATAGTCAGCCATAAGACTATCTAGGGGAGTTGACGACGACCCTGCCTGTGAAATCTACTGTATCTGTGAACCCGCGTCCAAGGCGCAACTCCTGCAGCGTATTTGGCAGACGTGCGCGCAGCTCGCACCTGTTGAGCTCTAGGTATCTAAGTGTGGGAGGCAGACGCTGAATGCATGGCACTGGCGCGCTACCTGCCTCTCGATTGGCACTCTTGCACCAATAAGTGAGATGCTCCAGGTGCGCGGGCCAGCGGGCGGGCAGCGGTGGCGCCGGGCGTGGAGGCCGCCAGTACAGCGACAGCGACCGCACGCTATTGGGGAGTTGAGCAATGTGGCCAGTGCACTCGTCCAGCACCAGCGTCTCAAGCGTGTCCGGCAATGGCGGCAGCGGGTGTTCGTACTTGTGCAGCTTCAGCACGCGCAAGCTAGGTGGGAGCTCATTGAACTGCACGTGCGCACACCGGCTCAAGTCTAGCACGCGCAGGCCTGCTGGCAACATGCCTTCATTGATATTGACTGCACAGTCGCGCATCGATACATGAAGTGCCTCCAAGTGAATTGGCAGCGGCGGCTCAAAGCCAACATGACGCTGGTCCATATCGATGGTGATGTGACGCAGAGTCTCTGGCATGCTGCTGAACACCATGACACCACTGTCGCACCAGCATTCTCTCACCTCTAGGGAAATGAGCCCTTCCGGAAATGAGGGCACAGTCGCGCTGCCTGAACCATCGTTTGACTCAAAGAAGCATTCCTCAAATTTAAGTTTTCCCACTGCCGGCGAAAGCAGCAGGAAGTCCTCCGAATGCACTCTGCACCTCAAGAAAATGATTTCCTCAAGGTATGGATACGGCAGCTGGCGTAGTGCTTGCACGTATGCACAACAAGGGATGCGGTCGTACAAGTCTTCCTGCAGGCCCTCAACCTGCAGCACTCTAAGCGAGGGCAATACAGCTCTGATGAGCTCGGCCATTTCTTGGAGGAGATTCTGCATGGCATCGCCGTCATTGATGTCAGCAAGCGGAGGGTGAGGGATGATCTTGTCTCCATCCTCGCAGTAAGCACACAAGCTTAGCTTGCGCAGGCCTGATGGCGCTGGGCCTAGCTCGCCCCTAAAGCCAGCCAGCTCCAGCTGCACCAGGGAAGGAGGCAGGCTGAGCGGACGCGCCTGGATCTCGGTGAAGTCGCCCTCCATCGTCAGCTCCACAATAAGCTTCCTGGCAGTGTCCTCCAGAAGGTGATGTGCCATGGCAATGGGGACGCCGCCAGCCTCCAGTCGGACCTTGACAATGGGAGCGGCTGTGTCGTGGATGGCCCTGCTGAGGCTCCAGCCCTCCTCAGGCAGCAGCCTGCGCCCAGCCATGCTGGTGAATACTATCCGTATGATGTCCTGATGGGATCTATCGCCTGCGGGTGCGGGAGGCCGGGCGCGCTCCGAGTCCATGTCCATGTTGGCCAAAAAAGAGGCTTGAGTAAGCCAGGAATGTCAACAACTGCTTGGCGCCGCTGCACACTGCCCAGGAGCCAGACAGCTGTTAGTTCGAGAGCTCGGCTGTGCACCGAGAAGTTTAAGTTGATCGTTTGAAGTTGAGTTCTCGATTGAAGTGGTGGGGCTAATTTGATTTCAGGTGATCATGACCTTTGTAGTTGATGCAATTGGTTGCGCCATGAATGACAGTGAAAGGCGCAAGAGTATCAGCTTTTGGTGTCGTCATGTATTGTGGCCATATACATACATATGTCACATATGATATGTGACATGGGTTCAGGTGTCACGTGACATTGGCATCATGTTGCCCTTACACCAGCACCAAACATGGCCACAGGGCACATTGAAGCACTGCTATAGCCTGTCAACGGCTGTACTTGGTAACTCATCTGTGCCATAGTAAACAACCACCAGCCCTCTATGCAGCCTTGTATGAATTGTTGTATGCAGGTGCCTGTGCCTGTGCCTGGACTATTTACATTTGGGTATTCCCCTTAAGCATTTGTGTGTGCCACAGTGTCTGTCCACTCATGTATTGTAGTACTTGATTGATCTGGAATGGAACTGTCCCCTGGCACCCCGCCACAACTATCCTCCAGGGCTCAACGCCTGAGGGGCTCACAAGAGCCCAAGGAGAGAGGCTAGGCAGATGATCATGTCAAGTTTGCTCAGGTTGTACGAAGCGCATAATTGCTCATTGGCGATCGTACTCAACAAACATCGAATTAATGCAATGCTGACCAAGCAGTGCCGCCATCTGCATGCACGTTGAACTCTGAAAAGCGCAAATGACATCTAAGATTCTTATAGGCAAATGCCAGCTGCGATGCCAGCACCCCAGCGCATCATGGCAATCAGCTGGACCTGATGTGGGACTTCCGCAGTCCTATGGGTGGGGGGGAGATGTGCAGATGATTCGCACACGTGCACCTGGCATGCAGGGATGTTGACCTGGAATGCGTCAACTTGGCGATGCAAATGAAGAAAGGCAGCTGGACACTCCGACCGCGCACTAAGCATGTGCACGAGCGCCTCTGTCACCCCAATCACATGAAGAGAGTGAACAATGACAATGTGCATGCGCTCCGATACCCGTACTACTGATTAGTAGGAAGTTGTGGTTGCAACCTGTGGGATCCACATGAAGTCACATGCACCATTCAACGCACATTGAAGTGCACTAGAGATACAAATCAGACACAGCACCATATGCATGTGCGTGGACACTCTGTGACAATCACAAAGCTGGAAAAAAGCAGAAGGCAAGGAAAATGTTATCTGCAGTGTGGTGAAATGTATGCACAGGTGAAATTGCAGAAGCGTTCATGAACCGCTCTTGGGCTAGTCAAGCAATTCTTTTGCGGGCGTTGAGCACGACCCTCCCTGTGAAATCTACCCTGTCTGTGAACTCGCGGCCCACGCGCAACTCCTGCAGTGTCTTTGGCAGACGTGCACGCAGCTCACACCTGTTGAGCTCTAGGTATCTCAGAGTGGGAGGCAGACGCTCAATGATTGGCATTGGCGCGCTGCCTGCCTCTCCGCTGGCACTCTTGCTCCAATACACGAGACGCTCAAGGTGCGCGGGCCAGTGGGCGGGCAGTGGCGGTGCGGGCTCCGGAGTTTGCCAATATAGTGGCTAGTGACCGCACGCTGTCAGGGAGCTCAGCAACGTGATGCGTGCACTCGTTCAGCACCAACGTCTCAAGCGTGTCCGGCAGTGGCGGCAGCGGGTGTTCGCAATTTTGCAGCTTGAGCACGCGCAAGCTAGGTGGGAGCTCATGTAGCTGCACGTGCGCACGCCCGCTCAGGTCCAGCACGCACAGGCCTGCTGGCAACATACCTCCATTGATATTGAATACATGGTCTCAAATCCATACACGAAGTAGCTCCAAGCAAGTTGGTAGTGGCTGCTCAAAGTTGACATCACCGTCAAACATCGTGATGATGATGTGACGCAGACTCTCTGGCATGCTGCCGAACACCATGACATCGCCGTCGCACCAGCACCATCTCACCTCCAGAGAGATCAACCCTTCTGGGAATGCAGGCATGATCGCTCTGCCTGAGTCATCATTCGACTTAAAGGGGCAGCTCTCAAATTGCAGGTTCGCCACTGCCGGCGAAAGCAGCAGGAAGTCCTCCGAATGCACTCTGCACCTCAAGAAAATGATTTCCTCAAGGTATGGATACGGCAGCTGGCATAGTGCTTGCACATATGCACGACAAGGGATGCGGTCGTCCATGTCATCCAGCAGGCCCTCGACATGCAGCACTCTGAGCGAGGGCACTACAGCTCTGATGATCTCTGCCATTTCTTGGAAGAAACTCTGCACAGCATCGCCGTCATTTATGTCGGCAAGCAGAGGGTGAGGGATGATCTTGTCTCCATCCTCGCAGAAAGCACACAAGCTTAGCTCGCGCAGGCCTGATGGCACTGGGCCTAGCTCACCCGTGAAGCCAGCAAGCTCCAGCCTCACCAGAGAAGGAGGCAGGCTCAGCGGACGCTCCTGCATCGCTGTGATATCGCCCTCCATCGTCAGCTTCACAACGAACCTCCTGCTGGTGTCCTCCAGAAGGCGATGTGCCATCGCAAGGGGGACGCCGCCAGCCTCCAGTCAGACCTTGACGGTGGGAGCGGCTGTGTCGTGAATGGCCCTGTTGAGGCTCCAGCCCTCCTCGGGCAGCAGCCTGCGTCCGCCATGCTCATGAACACCCTCCTCAGGATCTCTTCGTGGGGCAAACATGAAGCTGCTGCGGGTGCGGGGGGCCGGGCGCGCTCCATGATCTGCTGATGAAAAAGAAGTTGATGGCTGGGTGGCTGTGCCGAGAGAGCTTGTGACTGCCTCGCTGGCGTGAGGAGTGATTTGCATGGTTTGAAGATCTCCGAAGGTGAAGTTTGATCTCCCGCCTTTTTAAATCTTCATGCTCGGCGACACACAGCTGGAGCACAGCCCCTCGAGTTGAGCGAGAGGTGAGGAACGCCCTTGGTGATAGCGGTGGTCATGCTCGCACGCTCACGATCTGTCGAGCTCAACTCCGCTTGCGGCAACTTCAAGGAAGATCCAAGCTGTGGTGCCCTTGAGGCGAGGTAGCTGTGCAGGCTAGCCACCAGTATGGCGCCAACCAATGCCATTCCACTGCATTTGCTACTCATCCGCCATTCAGGATCATTGTTGTCGCTTGCAATGCTTCTGCACCTCGATTTGGCCTCAGTGCAGACGCGTCAACAAACAAAATCATTGTTTTCTGCGCATGCGCAGAGCTTTGGCGCGTGCGCAACATCAGGAGACCTTTCTGTGAAGCCGGTTCAGCGATCAACTCACGGCCATGGCTGACTGGAGGGGAGCGAACGGAGGCGGTGACGGCCAGCTACGCGATGTGTTCTCCGCGCTCCGCGGCAAGGACCAGGAGCTTGAGCGTCAGCGAAGCCAGATAGAGCTGCTCACAAGGAGGGCAGCTCTGGCGGAGAATGAGAAGAAGTGAGTGTTTTCAAGCTGTTGTTGCTGAGGTGGTGCAGGT
Source organism: Tribonema minus (assembly GCA_017506865.1). Classification (NCBI taxonomy): domain Eukaryota; class Xanthophyceae; order Tribonematales; family Tribonemataceae; genus Tribonema; species Tribonema minus. The sequence goes on along the minus strand of JAFCMP010000335.1, from coordinate 766,780 downwards.
CCATGATTGTACTCGAAGCAGCAGTTAAAACTGGGCTGCACAGCCGCCATCTGGCCCTGCGTAAAGGAGGTTGCAGAACGACAGGTGCTGCTGCATGGAGAGTGTAACGTTCATCAAGGCGTGCTTGTTGCGCGCGCCGTGCTCGAGGGCGCTGCCTCCATGAGCAGGTGCATTTGTACGTGGAGTCCTGCACCTGGGGCGTGCTTTGCAGCGTCGCGTTGTGACCAGGCGACCATGACGTATGGCATTTCAGCGTAGACAGCGCTGCGCAGCAGCTGTCATCTGCGACAGCGGTGCATGCGTGCTTTCGGTGCAGCTCCTGAAAGACCACCAAGATCGCTGACGCGATGGCAGCATCACAGAAAGTGCTGCGCGCACATCCCGTAGAAGCAGCGACTCAGCTGCCGCCAGAGAATGTCATGGTGGGCGCCTCATGACATGTTCATCATTGCTCGAGTGTGGCTCGAATTATTTACCAGTAGTACGACTGCGCATCCGACAAGTGCTGTGCCTGATTCGCGACGCGTCCGCCCCCACCGCCGCCGCCCCCGCAGGCAGGCGCAGCGGCAGGTTGAGGAGGCCAAGGGCGCCGTTGCGGAGCGCGGCCGCCAGACGTCGCGCCTCGCCGAGAACATCGACGCGCTCAAGGCGCAGGTCGAGCTGCTGACCGCGGGGCAGCGCTCGCGCGAGAACACGCTCGCCGCGGCGGAGACGACCATCGCCAACCTGCGCGCCGCCGCCGCCGCCGACAGGGCGCGCTACGCGGCGGCGCTCGCGGAGGTCAACGCCGCGTACAGCGCCAGGCTCTCCGGCGGCGGCGGCGGCGGCGGCGACGGCGGCGGCGGCGGCGGAGGCAGCGGTGCGGACGCGGAGGCTGCGCGCGCGCGCGGCGATGCCGCGGAGGCGCGCGCCGGCGCCCTGCAGGCGGCGCTCGCGGCGGCGCAGGAGGAGGCGGCGGCGGCGCGGAGCGCTGCCGCGCAGGCGCAGGCGGATGCGGAGGAGCTGCTCGCGCAGGTGGCAGAGGCGGTGGCAGCGGGCGCTGCTGCAACTGCCGCCGCTGCCGCCGCCGCTGCGGGGCCGGACGCTGAGAAGGAGGCGCTGAAGGTGCGGGCGCCTGTGATGAAACCGAGTTTGTGGGATGGCTGTCATGGGTGTTGTTGTGGTGCCGACATGAGGGCGCGCGGTGCCATGATGCATTTTCGCAACAATCGACGTCAACGTACTCACTGACATTCCAATTTTTTTGGTTGATGTCATGGACATGTGTACTCACCCAGCACCAAAGCACTTGCGCTTTGGAGTACTTTAGCTCATCATGCCCCCAAGAGAGGCTGGCTGTCTGGCGTGCACCTGCAGTCCGAGTTGTCTGCGGTAGCTCAGCCTACGCTATTAAGTGCTTGATTTGAACTCAGCCAACCAATAAACATGTCGCATCCTCGCTGCACGCGCGCAGGCCCAGCTTGCCCAGGCCAGTGTCGCCAAGACCGCTGTGGAGAAGGAGCTCGCCACGCTGCGGGACTTCAACGGCCAGATGGAGGACTACGCCACCAGCCTCGAGCAGCGCATTGCGGAGATGCAGGTGAGAGTCACCTTCTGACTGTTGTTCACTTTCAACTAACTGCACCACCTCAATGGCGAGATGGAGGGCTTGTCGTGAGCCTGGAGCAATGAGGCGCAGAGTTGCAGCTAAGTCACTCTCTCTCACCTTGACCCAACTTCCAACTAATGCACAAACCTTCAATGGACTACGCCACCAGCCTGGAGCAGCGCGTTGCGGCGATGCAGGTGAGAGTCAGCCTTACCCTTACCCAACTTCAAGTCAATGCACAACTTTAGAGGCCAGGGAAGGACTTGCCACTAGCCTTGAGCAACCCATTGCAGAGCAGGTAACAAAGAAAGAGCAGGCGCAAGTGAAAACAACACAATGACTATTATCTGCAAGTATGCACTTGCCGTGTTGCACGAGTCTCGTCACATAACCCAAACCCTAACTTCTTACCCTATTACTCCACCACCAGTCTCAAGCAATGCATTGCAGCAGGCAGCAGGCACCAGGCAAGAGATAGACATGAATGCAGCAATTCAGAAGCAGATGTGGAGCACTTGACAGACATTTTTGCTGCAGTGGTATCGAGGCAGCGCGCAGTATGAAAGTGAAGCTTGGAATGCACGCCCCTTTGGCAAACACAGATGGAAGTGCGCCGCGCTGCGAAAGTTTCATATGAAGTCTGGCGTGTGCACTGCCTGTTGGTCAAATGCGAATGCGGACTGAGCGTGAGCTGCTGCGACAGTTGAAGTTTGGAAATGTACTTAGAAACACAGATGGAAGCACGCTTTACGAAGGTGACATTTGAAGTCTGCCATTTGCGCTTCCTGTCGGGCAGGTGCGCATGCTGTCCGAGCGCGAGCAGCTACAACTGTTGAAGTTTGAGATGTACGCCCTTTCCCATATCATATGGAAGCACGCTCTACGAAGGTGACACTTGAAGTCTGCCATTTGCGCTTCCTGTCGGTAAAAATGCAGACTGAGCGCCGGCAGCTGCAGCAGTTGAAGTTTGAGATGCACGACCTTCAGCATACGGACGAAAGCACGCTCTATAAAGGTGGCATTTGAAGTTCGCCATTTGCGCTTTCTGTCGGTAAGATGCGAAGGCAGAATGAGCGCCAGCAGCTGCAACAGATGAAGTTTGAGATGTACGCCCTTTCCCAGAACATATGGAAGCACGCGTTATGAAGGTGACACTTGAAGTCTTGCCATTTGCGCTTTCTGTCGGTCAATCGCGCATGCAGACCGAGCGCGAGCAGCTGCTGCAGCAGCAGCACGGTGGCGGTCTCAAAAGCGGAGCCGAAGGCGGCGGCGCCGAGGACACGCAACTGCAACAGTAGGTGAGTCACCGGCACCAATAACACTGACCATCCGCAGGGCTACCACATTTCATAGTATTCCCACAGTTTGAGGTACGTGCGAGAACAGCGAGGTTTCAAAGGCACGTGTACAGGGCATGCCGTTGGATGATTGACAATGCTAGCAGTGAAGGTGGCGTCCAGACAGATGAGCTACATACTTGTAAGTACTCAAAACCAACGTCGGCGCAGCGGGCGTCCGATGGTAAGCGTGGACTGCGCTTCCCCGGCGGAGTGTACAAGGATTCATCATGCGTGTGCTGTCAAGGGATCTACCGACATGGACATGATGTATTTGGGCCACATGCATGCTCAGTACATGCTACTGAGCTGAAAGTAAGGCCCATGGTCTTCAGTCATCGCTAGCTGTCCCTTCAAATACCCAAGGCTTGCGAAGCTCATCCCAGGCCCCTCTGGCCTCCACAGCATTATGCTAGAAATGCCTCTTGCAATTTTGCGGACATACCATTGTGTGCTATCACTGGTATGCAGATCCGGCGCGACGCAGAATTGAATGGCCCAGCACACTGTCGTGCGCATGTGATGCACGTGACTTGATGCGAGTTGACAGCAGCATAGAAGTATCAAACTGGCTGAGAACACGCCTCAGCGCCTGTAAAACTGACCAGTGGTGTTTCATCGTAAAATGGATACTTCGAAGTATTTCAATCAAACATGACAATGCAGTTCTCTCAGTGCCTAGGCACTGTATGCACCCTTCAAAAATCACCCCACAGGCGTAGATGCGCAGGAAGCGAGCATAGAGGACTGGTGCCGCGAGCCTGTTGCTTGCACACCCAAGCGCGCGGCATGCAAGATTGAAGCCACATGCGTCACTGCGGTCTGGACCAAGGCATGCTCTGACCGCCCCTTTGCTGTCTCTGCGCTCATTGTTGCAGGGTGATGACGGCAGCCGGACATACGCAGCGCGCGGTCACGGCAGGTGGCTGCACACTCGCCCAAAAGTGCTCGGCTGACGACAAAGGAGCGTGTGGGTTAGCCAGCATGACTCGGACTCTACCATTGACTCTACCGTTGACTCGGAGTCATGCGATGCGAGAACTGGAGGGAGGGTAGGGGACCAGAGGCATGGAGCACAGGAGCAGGAGGAGCTATGGGGGAGGGGGTCAGCGCGCTCACGCCAAAGCAGTTCAGCATAGCCGAAGCCGACTGACCCCCGGCACATTGCAACTCCCGTTGTGGCGTCTGCTCGCTAGTGTCCTGCATCTCCTGCTAGCGTACCCGTTGCGAGGCGGGGGGTGGACATGGCAGTTTCACTGATACTGACGTCGAAGAGGTACCGACAATTGTGGCACATGGCGCAGCGACACAAATCATGCCACCAACATCACAGGCGGGGGTTGGGGGGGGGGGGCTGCTGCTCCGGTAGTACGCTGATGATGCATCAACAGGGTGGGGGATTGTGCTGTTCATCATGCGCCTGCATAGGACAGCACAGGCATGCTGCAACGAGAAATGATGTTGTAGGATGGGTGGAATCCAGGATGGGCTTGAAGCGGGCAATGATTCGAGCACTTCTCTCAGGCAGGAGGCCAATGAACGCCGTCAGCATGCCGGCAGCGGCTGTCGGGCATGTGTTGCAGCGGCCAGCAAGAAAGATCTTTGAGTGTTTGTAGAGGTTGGAAAGGCGCGATCATACGGACGTGAAGCTTTTGCATTGTTGGCGCAGGACTGTACATAAGCAGCAAACTTTGCTCATCGAGCCAGCGCCCTGAGTCTTGCTGTTGTTGCTGCTTGCGGACATTGCTGCGCTTGATGCCTAGCGCGACATGCATATGCATGTGCATGCTGTAATCGCAGCCTTGCGGAACCGAGGCTTGCGAGTTACAGCAGGATGTTGTATTGCTTCAATAACTTGACGATATGCCAGCTTGCATTCAAAACAGAAGCCATTCCACCACATGACGTTGCCACTTCCCGCTCTACTACCAACTTGTGAAAAAGAACATGCTACGTACAGTAGAGTTGTCATATATGTCAGATCTGCGGAAGACGATGGTATGTTCAAAGGTGGTGCGCTGCCTATGTGCGTAGAAGCGGTCCTGAGCTGCAACGTTGGCAGCCTGCACAGAGTAGCTACATAACCTCTGCATTGCTTGTGTTGCTCCTGGCTCCTGCCACCAGAGCTGCGCCTGAACCAGACACTGTAGCAGTACAATTCAGTGCAGCACCTGCAACAGGTGTCAAGAAACGGTTTGAATGATTTTCAGATAAGGAAAGCAAAATAGACGCCGTACGCACGAAAAAAGTCTGCGTGGAGCTTTTATGTTGTGACAGTTTGTTGACTGCAGGATTGCTGGTGTTAACGGCAAACCCTGCGAGCCTGTAAATTTTGTCAGGAGGCTCTCGCCTAAGGGCACTTGAATTTCAAGTCATACTTCCAGTTGAAGTTTTTTGGCACGTTCGAGGCAGCTGCAGAAACACATGTGCACAAAAATGTGCACACACTTTGTTTTGCTCGCACCAACTTCAGCTTCCAGTTGAAGTTTGTTGGAAAGAGCCGAAATCTCGTCTAGCCAAGCTCTAGCCTCACAGAATCAGAGATCTTTACGATCCGCGCAAGGCAGCACAGCAGCCAACTTTTCGTTCAGCAGCAGCCATGGAGCCCGGCCGCCAGCGCCAACAGGCCCTGCAAACCATCAGAGCCACTTCCTGATAGAACCACTGGAGCTTGGCCTCTACACTGACTGTTGCATCTGCGATGACTGTGAACACGCCATTCTTGATTTTGGTCCACGAGAGTTCCTCTTGAAAGAAGTGCATGACCGACGCGATGACTGAGTTGACCATGGCGAACAATGTGCCTATTGCTGCCCACACAGGCTCAAAAAACGTCGACAGGACCTTCTTGAGCTCTGCTGTAGCGATGGCAACACCGTCAAACAGATTGGGTATTTTTGGCGTCAGCGCTGATGTCGCCGATTTTGAAATCCACATGTGGCCTTGGCAGCTTGACAGTCATGTCAGGCCTGGGCACTTGGAGTGTTGGGGCCTTCCAGTCAACTCGTAGTCCAGGTGCCTTAATGTTGACTGTTGGCGCAGTCATTGTAACTGCGGGAATAGATACACCGTTTACTGTTTTGGTGTTGCGCGCAGTTGTGACTTTGGCCTTGCCAGCTTTAGCCCTTGCCGCAATTGCCGCTTTCTTCTCAGCGACTTTTGCTTTGTTGGCCACAGCGGCAGCTTTTTGAGCTTTTAGGGCTGCAGCAGCAGATGCTTCTTGGGCAATTGCATCTGCTGATGCTTTGGCAGATTTAGCCAAGGCATCCTTGACACCGTCAGCTTGTGCATCTTGGATCGCCTTTACCACAGGCTTCAAAGCTGCAACTGCAACATCTTCCAGTCCATCTTTCACCTTATCAGCTGTGTCTTTTGCAAAGTCTGCTACCTTGTTGGCAGCCTTCTTGATGCCATCCCCTGCCTTTTTGAAACCATCGCCAATCTTGTTGAATATCGATTTGCCTAGAGGGCGCCGGTGCTGCTGGGTCCAAGAGTCAACCATATCCTCCAGGTCGTCATCTTGGTCCTCATCTTCATATTCTTCGTAGTCTGGATTATTTGCTGGCATGAACGCGAAATTGCGCTTTTTGCGCACGTAATAAACTTCATCAACAGTTTCAGTGCCTGCCATGCGCCAATTCTTCTGTGCTCTCGCAATGGCACCCTGTATGCGCTGTCTACCAAGTGCCTTGGCTGCTGTCACTTTGTTTGCTGTTGTAGCGTTTGCTGTGACGTTAGCTGCTGCATTGTTTACTGGTGTGACATACTGTAGTGAGGGTAAAGATACTGTTGGAATGTCAATGTTGTCCACAGTCGGTATGGCTAGTGTGGGGAAGTCGACATTGTTTGGCGCCCTCATGGTGGGCACGAACGAAAACGGGTAAATGTCACCCAGCTTGCCAAGTGAGATCTTCACAGCAGGTACCTTGTTTATGCCGGTGGCTACACTTTTGATTGGCTTGAGCAACGTGTTGATCGCGGTTTCTACAATATCTGCTGAATCATTCAAAGTCTTTTCAATGGTGCCAGAGATGTTGTCATTTATGACACCGATGAGCGTATTCACGCTCTTCTCAAGGCCATCGCTGAGCTTATTGATGATATCTTCGGTCTCTTGTACTACACTATCAGCGCTATCCACAACACCTTTTCCAACTGTATTGACTGCTGTCTCAATGCCATCGCTGACATCATTGAAGCCTTTTTGGAGGCCACTGGTTACCGTGGCTAGTGAAGCGTTAAGCTTCGCGGAAGTGCCTGTAGCTACAGTATCAATAGCACCGCCCATCAGCATGGCGGGGCGCAGGCTGCTGCCTAAGGAGGGCTGGAGCCTCAACAGAGCCATCCACGACACAGCCGCTCCCACGGTCAGGCTCTGCCTCAAAAAGGCCCGACTGAATCCTCCTGCGCCATCCTACATGGCCTCCTGGACGACTCCGGTAGGAGGCGCATCATTTCTCTGACGATGGAGGGCGATTTCACGAGCATCCAGGAGCGTCCACTGAGCCTGCCTGCCACCCTCGGTAGGAGGCGCATCATTTCTCTGACGATGGAGGGCGATTTCACGAGCATCCAGGAGCGTCCACTGAGCCTGCCACCCTCCCTTGTGCGGCTGGAGCTCAATGGCTCCAGGGGTGAGCTAGGCCCAGCGCCAGCGGGCCTGCGACGGCTGCGGCTGCGCGCTTACCGGTATGGGAAAGACGATGCGGAAATCCCTCGCCCATTGCTCAGAGACCTTGATGACGGCGATGCCGTGCAATGCTTCCTTCGAGAGTTGACGCAGATCATCGGGGCCTTGCTGCCCAACCTGACACACCTAGTGCTGGAGGGTGTATTACAAGATGACTCAGGCGACCTGACCAGCCTCCGCTCTTGCATACAGATGCTTATCCAGCTGCCACATCCACACCTCCAGGATGTAGTTATTGATTGCTGGAAGCTTCGCTGGGAGGACCTGCTCCCGTTGCTATCACCAGCGGCCATGCGGCTTTCGGTGCAGGGTTGCCTTTTTGCGTCAGCCGTTGTGTCAGAAATGTTTACTGTACCGCCCTTGCCCAAAGGGCTAACGTCTCTGGTGGTGGAAGGCTGCTACTGTGACAGCGCCCGCCTGGTGTTCAGCAGGATTCCAGACAGTCTGCGTCGCCTCACTATTTGGATGAGCCCCACTGAAGTCCGCTTTCAGCAGCCGCTGCCGCGTGGCTTGACGTCCCTCACTGGCGACGACAGCGTCGGTGGCAGCGCTCTGCCCGCAGGCCTGCGCGAGCTGCAACTGGTAGGGTCTCCGCAGCTGGAGCACGTGCCACCGGGCTTGCGCGCTCTTAAGCTGCGTGACTACGAGCACCCGCTGCCGCAGCTGCCGGACACGCTTGAGACGCTGGTGCTGTACGATTGCATGCACTACGCCGACAGTGTCCCCGACAGCGTGCGGTTGCTGTCGCTTTATTGGCAACCTCCCCAGCCCGCACCGCCGCTGCCTGCCCGCTGGCCCACGCACCTGGAGCGGCTCGTGTATTGGGGAAAGTCGGCCGTGGCAGAGCCACCACGTATCGCGCACCTGCCTCGCACGCTGAGACAGCTGGAGCTCAACGGGTGCGAGGTCCACGCACGCCTGCCGCAGACGCTGCAGCGGGTGCGCCTCGGCCGTGAGTTCAGGCAAGAAGTGGAGTTTACAGGCAAGGTCGTGGTCAATAGCCGGCAAACCTACTTTGATGAATATGATGACTAGTGCAGCAATCGCACAGGTCGATCAGTGCTCGCACACAATGTGACTGACCAATGGGTATACACATTCCTCTACTTGGTTACAATCTGCTCCAACAAACCCGTTTTTGTTTTGTGCTGCTTTGTCGTACCTGCATGGCATTTGGAATTGCATCAGGCTGTGCATCGCGTCTGATGTTTTGACACAGGTGCCAAAGCATTTGCGAAGATGCATAGTGGACTGTTCGTCAATACTCTGCCTCCACGCGCTACGGTTGTGCTCATGGCCTGCGCTCCCATGTGTTGCGTAACAATCAGGGACACTATCATGTTTGCGCCAGGGCAGCGTTCATGCTAATTTACGAGGGCATTGCATTATGCTAGCACCATATAGAGTCTGTCATTCACCTGCAGCATACACAAAACGTGGCGCACGCACTGATGCATCCAGTGAAAACACGTTTCGCAGAGGGTCAGGGTAAGGCTGAGGCCCTAGCTGTCAGGGTAAGGCTGAGGCCCTAGCTGTACAGTAGATCCAACATTGTGGCACTTCATTTAGGGGTGGGGCGCTGTGCTGATTCACATATGCATGCGCATGCATGTTGGCGTTATGTGCTTGCTTTTGCCTTAGGCCGCGAAGAAGCCCATTGAATGTATGCAGTACCGTGGACGTCGTTGCTATGTGTGAAAGGAGCCATATCAAGTGCAGGACAGTGCATTGTGTGATCCCTGTATACACCTAGGATGGCACCACTCAGTCCACAGCAGCCTTGCTCCCTTGTTTCCTCCACTTTCGAGTCTGCAGTGCGGGTCATCACCCTCAAAAAGTAGTTCACATGGAACGCTGCAGACAGAGCAGCCTATGGCGTATGCGAGCCAGTTGATTGCCTTGCAAAGCACCGTGCTTCAACCCCAGACGTCCACACGAAAGTGTGTGCAATTCTTTCGCGTGTGTAATGGCGCACAAGCGACTCGTTGCCAGCGCCAAGTGTCACTATTTGCATATGGCTGTGGACGAATACACTCAAATGTCCTACACACCACTTTCTGTCTTCGTCCACATTCATGTCTGATGATGGCACAAGGCACTACAGACCATCAAAAAGCTTCTATGAGGATGGAATTTGTCAGCACAGCTCTATGAGGATGGGGTGTGTCAGCACAGCGGGACGCAGTCTGCTGCCCCCAAGAAGCTCGAAGCCTAACAGGGCCGTTCACAGCACACTATGGTGGTTTCTTCTTCATGTAGACTCACCTAACAACACCACACCACAGCCTGAATTCACCACAGAGGTTCATTGTGACTGTGAGGATGGAAAGCAATCTCATCAGTCACGGGTCTGCTTTTCACTTGGGTGTTCTGCACATATCGCCCACCACTCAGCAGCAAACACACAAATAACACCACTTATTCCCTCCTCAAAACTTCACCTTCAACCTCGGCGTCTCTGCAACTGCACCTCTCAAAACAGTTCGTGTCGGAATACCCTGAGAACACACGAGGCTTATTGCACAGCAGCACACATTAACACCCACCTTTACCTACACCAACAGCTACCATGGCGCGCTCGCTAACGGAGCCTCCCTCGGTTGGCAAGAACCTCGGCCTCTGGGTCTTTCTGCTTAACATCTTCTTCCCTGGCATCGGGAGCATCGTGAGTTCTTTGTGGATTGACCAATGCTTTGGTGTGTTTAAATAGGCATCGTTCTCTTGATCGTAGTGGCTGCGCCTGTCGTCTTGATTGCATCTGATTACCACGCACAACGCCGTGTTCGAGCTCCGTGTGTGTGTGGCTGGTTTTTCTGGTCGTGCTCAAACACAACCTTTTGCAATCCTGCACTACGGCTGCTGCAAGCTGTGCCTGCTGGGCGTGTCATTGCCCATGAATGAACCTCAAACGTCATGGGCATGCCTTGCCTCATAGGCCTTAACGTGTGTGCAGCCTCTGGTTTGGTGCTTTCGGATCAGCAATCCGACTTTTTGAACCATCGATATCGCTCGCTCACTGAGCTCCCTCACTGTCGGCAACGCTCCCGAGCTTTTTCATTTGCATCTGACTCAGCGCTGCCAAAAGCGTTAACTTATACCATCTCACTAGATGTCCCATGCTCACTGGCGATCTATCAGGTCGCGGGGGCCGCTCTTTCGGATCTGGAAGTGGTCCTGATCGGCATCGTGCAGCTGCTTCTCAGCGGTGGCGCCATCGGTTACGTTCGCGATGTGGTGTTCGGCTCTGGCCCCAAGAACCTGCACTTTCACTGGGACTACAACACACTCTGGGTTGCGGCGACGATAGTGGGCTGGGTATGGAGCATCCTTTACGGTGAGTGCTCGAGGCTATGTCGTTCCAGCGCCCATGGCCTTAGCAACAGTTGCTGACGTGAAAAAAGGGAACGTACTGTTTATTTCATACAATTTTTGTCATTCAGGCCAGACCAGCCGTAATTATTCACACACCTCCATGCAGTGATGTAATGGTACCGTTGACGATGCGTATCTGCATTAGACTGCATGTGTGCACGCTCAGCTCTTGTCATCACTGAGTAGGATGCTGGCGGCTTCATCACAGGGGTTGCTATATTTCAATCACAAGTACTGGTACAATTGTCTGAGGCAGTGACCGGTTTTTGGCTTTCAGCAAATGCGCTCACATACTGCTTACTGGTAGCACAGTAGTCAACATCCTGCCTGGTACTCTGCATGTCACACGTCACATTGCACCGACCCCTGGTAGACGTGACACTCTCGCGGGACATGTGTTTTTTACTCACCAACAGCCTTTCATCCATTTCCTTAAAACAGTGCAATGAGTACGTCCCCACCCCCCCAACCCCCCTGTTGATCAGCCGCCAACACTCGTACTCACCGCGCAATGCCCCCGCGATCCCCCTCTGCATTCCGCAGGCTACCGCATGTGGCAGAAGTCGAGGTCGTCGTCGTACTCTGTTCTGCCATAATTGCAGTACTAAGGGCAAGGGGGCGGGGGGAAGGGGGAACTCCTGAAGCTGCTGCACGTCACAGCGCGACACGGGGCAGCTGTATCATACCATACTCCTTCTGCATTATCGGCCACGTCACGCAGAGAGAACTGCCTCCGAGCTGAGAGCGTGCCTGGCCTGCGGCCGGCAGGTCAACAGCGCAATCTTCAACTGTGCACGCTGCGTGTTGTTCCAGTGGCGCAATGTTTCTAGGCATGTCCCATCAGCATCGCGTGCCAGCTGGTCTTATGGTTGAAGTTCGGGCGCGGAACGAGGCTGACCGATGCTTGCAGCTGCGCTATTTGCGCAGCTGTCGATTCCATTTATCCGTGTACCCTATACGGCGCACCCCTGATTCAGCAAGCGTTAAGCCAGCAGCAGCAATGAGCATCGTGTACGCGAAAGCCGCGTGGGTGCACACAGTTTTTGTTGTGGACGTAATTGATGCAATCTGGTTGTGCGCAGCCTTGACTGGTTAGTCTGTTGCCCTTCTACTCTGCATAGCGCTTGAATTCGCTTCTGCTTATTATGGCCGTGTGTAATGTGTGTGGCTGGCACTCAGTTGCTTTTTTGTGCTGGTGTGGCAGTGCGCACCTGGCTTACTGAGTCCTGTTGCATCAGTGTCTCGACAGAATCGGGACCGCTCAAATAATAGCATGCACTCAAACCAATGTCATATGTGTATTATTTGTATATCAGAGAATTAATAAAAATTATCAAAGGCTGGTGCTGAGAAGTAACAATTTGCGAGGGACCGTGCAGCGGAAAGAGTACCATTTTGCATTTTGTAGTGCTGTAATTTGAGATCATGGATTAGCCAACTCAAAATCATCCATGCAGCAGCAACTCATGGCTGTCATTTGGCCTTGTCAGACCATTCAGATCGATAGTTTACTGACAACACGCATCTCTTGTGCGACACCAGTGTTGACACTTCCGGCGGCAGTCCAGCAGTTGCAGTTGCAGCAGCTACTTGAGAGTGGCAGCGGTGGCAGTTATGGTTGAGGTATGATGGTCATTGAAAACTCGGTGGTCTCTGCCCCACGGCTGAGCACTGCCATAGTAGTTGTGTGCTTGCTTGCAGGTGAATAGAAGTATGTCGGTGCAGATGCTCATTTACTTGCATCGAGTGCATTACATGTCAGGCTGTTAGGTCAGCATCAGTAAGTGAATGCGACACAATGCGCATCGCTCACTGCACATACTTCATCTGGAAAGCACCAATGAACCTGGCATCACGAATGCAGGAAAAACACAAAAAACATCACAATGCACAGAGAGCTCAAGAGTCCCTCGTGTCGAGAAGAAGCAAGTACGATGTTTCTTTTAGTTGAACATGTGGGTTGGAGAATGACAGGGCCCCCCTCCAAAGTAGTACTACAGTTATGATACCACCCCCGTCGTGACAAAGCAGGGGAGGCCACGCGCCCCCCCCTCCCCCTGCGCTGTGGAGCGCTGCCGCACTGCCAGCAGCGATCAGCAAGGGGCCACCACCAAGCACCGGCAACCAGCTGACGGAACCCACTTAATAAGCACAGAGCGGAAAGTGGGCGAGCATAAAATGATGGGGCGCCGCGCCCCAAGGCCCCCCCAGGTTACATGGCCACACAATCGCGCCCTTGTACTGTTCCGTCGACCCCCCCCCCCCCCCACATGTAAGCGCCGCTGTCCCGTGACCGTGAGTGGCAGGTACGGCAGCGGCGGCGGCAGCGAAGTGCGCGTGCATAATGATGAATCAGGCAACCGACCATGGAACCGTCGCTTCCAACCAAACCTACGATAAGTAGTGTGTCACATACCCCCCCCCTTCCCCCTCATTTCCCCCCTCTCCCCCCTTCGCGCCTATTTGAGCGCTGCCACGATGGCCGCACGTTCGGCGGCGGGCAGGTGCTCGAGCATCGTGCTGACGTCGCGCTTGACGGCGTCTACGCGGAGCGCTGCCACGGCGGCGTCGATCTCGTCCTTGCCGCTGCTGAGCCAGTCGAGCGCTGCTGCGTCGTCATCAAAGTCCACGGGGCACAGCTCCGCGAGCTTGGCCGACATGGCGTAGTAGGTGAGCGTCGGGTCCGCCGCGCGCATCTGCTTGCGCACCTGTCGCGCGCGCAGCGTTCAGCAGAGGAAGGGGCGGGGGGGGGGGGGGGGGGGCGGTATCGCTAGCATGTCAGCGGTGGCGAACATCGGCATGTTTCACTGGTGTGCTGCAGGTGTAGGCAAGGGTGCGACCGATGTCGCTGGCACGTGGGGGTACACAGCAAAACCCCGACGCAAGCATGTGCCTGCGTGTCGCGCGCATCGGCGGCACAACACGACGCGTTAGCTAGGCGTGCTGCAGACCCATTGGCGCACGTGCGCTGACACGCTCCACTCTGGGGGCATGCCGCTCTCCGCGCCGCCGAGCCTTACTTCAAAGCGTTGCGGCGCACTGTGGCGCACCTCCTTCTCCGTGAGGTGCCGATGGTGCGCGAGTAGAAGCTAATCCTTAGTACTCACATCAATGCGGCATGTACACACCACTTCAACTCTTGCGGCGCCGCGGTGCGGTGACGCACCTCGTTCTCCGCGAGGCGCCGCTTGGTGCGCCAGTAAGAGCTGAACCGTACATGCACCCCACCGTTTCTTCATCTTACTAAAGGGTACCTCACCCACTTTTGTGTGCACCGACCGCAACATCGATACGGTGTGTAGTACAAGTTCAACTGTTGGGGCGGCGCGGTGACGCACCTCATTCTCCGCGAGGCGCCGCTTGGTGCGCCAGTAGAAGTACTCGCGCGAGCTCTTCCAGTCGACGACGTCGCGCACGACGCCCTTGGCCTTCATGCGCCCCGCGCGGTCGTGCAGGTCGGCAAACTCGTGCGCCACCTGGCAGAGGTAGCGGCGCGCAGCAGGGGGCGCAGTGAGACAGTGCTCAGCATACTGTGAAGACTGGAGTTTGCGCAAGTGCAAGCCTCGACGAGCTTGGATTACGGCAAGGTAGATTCAGCTGTACACCCAGCATCGCCGAGATCCCATCGGACCCCTGCTCTGCGGACGTGCAACACGTCTTTGCCGTCACGGCATACCAGTCGTGTCCTGATCCCATGCTCTGCCCTACAGCAATTCACTGCCCCTTGCGAGGAGGCCAGCTTCTCCACCAACATTGGCGGCGGCGGCGACGAAAGCACTTGCCCGCAGGCACAGGCGGCTTGAACTTCACCTTCAGCTGCCCTCACGTGCACGCAACTTCAACTTTGCCCACATGTCAAGCGGCTAAGGTAGCGCTGACTGACGAAAGCACCAGTGACCTGCAGGTACATGGGCATTGAGCGCACTGGAACTTCAACTCCTCCACCATAACCAGCACGGCGCAAGCAGGGTTAGGGCCAGCACCACCGACCTGCAGGTACATTGATAAGCGCAGCGCAAGCACCACTGACCTGCAGGTACATGGGTACATGATGGAACCTCAACTTCTCCTCCACAAATAAACAAGTGGCAGAAGCGCCACTGACCTGGAGGTACATGGGCAGGAGCGCGTCCTCGCGCTCCTTGATCTGCTTCTTAAGCGCTGCTGCGTCCTCGGGCGTGGCCGCGACCTCCAGATCAGCGTCCAGCGAGCGCAGGATGACGTCCAGCTGGTGCATCTTGAGCACCTGGTCGGGCGCGCGGAACTTCACCTCGCAGATGCCGGGCGGCTCCAGGATGCCGCCGCGCGAGTCCGTGTCGGCGTACATCTCCATCACCTGGTGCGGAATCGATGAAAAGAAAGGTCAAGTGTGAGATTGGTAGGTGTACATCGCCAGTGCTGTTTCAAGCGCAGATCGCAGTGGACCAGGGACAGTCACGGCACGCTCTGTTGCAGCGCCATGTTGCAGGTGGTTTGCACTGGCACAAATGCGCTGGCCCAAGGTCGTAGCCCTGACCCTAGTTGTAGCCCTGGCCTCACCTCCTCGATGATGGTGGGGTCGACCACCACCCACGCACCAAAGCGAAGCGCGCGAAAGGGCAAAGCCCCTCAACATAGGTCTCATCCAAACTCCAGCGAACAAATGTGCTGTCCCTGGGTCGCGTCCTCTAGCCCTAGCATTAACACTGGCTTCAGCTTTTATTGCTTGTGTGTGACAGGGTTAGATGTCCTGCCCTGGCCCACCCTCTCAAACGAATATAACTGTAATTTCACCCATAGCCTCACCTCCTCGTTGATGGTGGGGTCGACGACCACCCACGCGCCGCCGCGCAGCTCGCCGTTGGGCGGTATGTACACAAACACGGGGTGCTTGTACGCCACCAGCGCGTCCACGATCTGCGCGCCAAACTTGAGGATCTGCGCGCGCAGCAAAGGGAGAGTCACAGCACGAAGGCAAGTCAGATGCGGTCGTGACATGGCGCGTGAGCGTGAGAAAGGCAGTGCGCTGAAGGCAGCTCTTGGCACCTTGCTGCGATGACAACAAATTTGTCAAAGTCGAAGGGAAGGGAAAGTCACCGCAGAGAGGCGGATCAAAAAGCAGCGGTTGTGACGTGGCTGTGCTTCGCAAAATGGCAGTATCGGCAACACAATTACTATACAGGCACATAGTGATTTAAGGTTGTGCTGTGAGCGCATCAGTTTGATCTATCCAAGCGCCAGCTCGGCGCAACATTCCGTTCTCAGAAGCATGGAAGCACGCAAGGTATTGCTGGACAGGCGCAGCGCAGCGCAGTCGCCTGCACAACGCCACATTAAATAACGCTTGTTCAAAACTCTCATGCTATGGTTGCCAGGGCCCTGAATACGTGCAGTTTGAACGCTGAGAGATATCCGAAACAATCGCTTTTACGGTTAGCGGCCAAGTATAGGGTTGCAACGGGTTCATGCGATCAGCTGACACTTGTGATGCTTGAACCTCAACTTGGGGTTCGCTGAGTGCCTGCTACCTGCGTTCACAAATCTCGCCTCGACGACCATGTCGCGCGTGCCGCCATGACTTCAAGTTAAGGTTAGCTGAGCGCTGCGGCTGCCTGCATTCACGACTGCACATGCGCACTGCAAGAATCACGCAATTGCATCCTCCTATTGCACCGCGGCTACAGCGTAACAGAGGGGACTGGGGGCGTGACACTTGCCTCGCCGAACATGTCGCGCGTGCCGCCGCTGAACCCGCGCCAGTTGGCAAAGATGATGAGCGGGAGGTTCTCGCCGTGGTTGAAGTCGTTGATGGCCTGCGCCGTCTTATACGCGCTGTCGGGGAACCACACCTGCGGCGCAGTTGAAGACGCGGCAGCGCGGCTCAGCAATGCAGCCGTTGTGTGATGATGAGCAGCTGAGGCACAGCGGCAGCATTACATGATTATGGACCCATCAAGCTCTAGATGACGAGGCGGGGTCACCCGCAAATGCCTTCCACCAATACCAGCATTACTTATAGTTTTGTCGGCATCATAACTACATACACTTCAGACCTAGAAGTATACCGCGAAGTGCCGCGGTGAGAGGAGCGGCAGGTGCCCAGCAGCCGCGTGATACTTCTATATCACTTCTATGCGGGTTAGGGTTGGGGTTACTTGAGACCGCCACAAGCGCCGCCGACGCCATCTGCCAGCAGAGAAGCGCAGTCCTCCCACGTCCCTACGGCACAGGCGTGCGTACAGTCGAACACGGCCGCAGGCGCTGACGCTGCAGACACTGCGTCAAATTGACGCAAACTGGAGCCTTGCGGAGCGCTGCCACGCACCTGCCCCGCCTGCTGCTGCAGCACCTTGCGGCTCTCCGAGATGGCAGGGTCAGGGGTATGCGCACGACGCGATCCTCCAACCAACCCAAAAGCCTTACGGCACAGGCGTGTGTACAGTTGCACGCAACCGCGCCCCCTAATGCTGCGCCAAATTGACGCAGCGCGGAACCTGTGGAGCGCTGACGTACCTGCCCCGCCTGCTGCTGCAGCACCTCGCGGCTCTCCGAGTTGGCGGGGTCCGCGGGAATGCGCTGCTCGGACAGGCGCGTCTCGACGTTGATGATGCCCATGGGGATGCCGCCCAGGCGCGCGCGCCCCACCACCACGCTCTTGCCCCAGCCTGCAAGGTACTCCTGTGTGTGTGGGGGGGGGGGGTTGGTAGTGGTTAGCTCAGGGAAGGGGGGGGGGGGGGGGGGTCTGGTGAAGTAAGAGAGGCGCAGCGTGCATAGCGGTACGCGCCATGGCTGCATGCGGGTAGGCAAGTGTCTCACGAGTTGCAATGACGGGGCCCTTTCTCGCACGGCGCAGTACTCACTTGCAGACAGACACATGCGGAGCAGAGCATGTCACTTCACGATAATGCACTACACGAGCAGCAGACACAGGTCACAGGCACGCTCGCCGCAAGCAGCGCATGCCCCCACACCACATCATGACAATGCGTTCAATGCGGCATACGACAGAGAGCTCGTGCAGCTACGGCGGGTGAGCGGTAAAAAAATGTGGGTGACGTAACTTGCTGCAAGCAGCACACGCATCCCGACACAATGGCCATCCATTTATTCAGCATGCGACAAAGCAACGAAGTACGTGAGCTGAGCGGGCGCGGTGAACAAGCACAGGATACATGCCTGGTAGGAGCCACGGTCAAAGAAACCTGCCACCCAGCTGCCGTCGGGGGCGACGCGGCCCGTGCACATGTCCCTGTTGTACACACATATCGCGCAAATGCGGAGGAAGCGTGAGCGCACGAATCGTGAGGTTGCTCTCTTCTGGTGAGAGCGAACTGAAGGAGGTTTTAAGTTGAAGTGTTGATGCGGTCATCAATGTATGCGCGCCTGCACCAGCTCCGCATGCTGAAAAACATTTCGGACTAGTCATCAAGGCATGGCACGTAATATTCGGAGGAAGTGTGAGTTCGCATTGCAAGAATGTTCTCTGTTGATGAGAAACTAACACTGATGTAGAAGTTAAAGTCAAGTTTTGACACGATCATCAGTGCATGCGCACCTGCACCAGCTCTGCATACTCGAGCAGAGTTCAGACCAGTGACATACCAGCTTCAAAATTTTGCTTGCAGTAAATAAGAACAAGCTCTCAACCAACCACAATGTTCAAGCGGCAAGAAATCAAAACAGGAAAGCAGAAATACACATTATGAAGGCGCTGTTGATGCTTTTTTCGCCCGTCGTACCTGGGGTCGTAGGGTGTCTTGGGCGGCATGTACTCCACCTTGCGCGTGATGGGGTCGGTGATGGGCAGCTGCGGCGGCGGGCTGTCGGCCGTCTTGGGCACGTACGACAGCCAGCGCAGGATCTGCGCGACGCCCTCCTGGTCGTCCTCCACGACAAGGTGGCTCACGCCGTTGGGGAACATGACCTGCGCATGTCAAACAGAGCAACAAAAGTAAATGTGAGGAGAAGAAAGCCATACATACTTTCAAGTACATGTGTATACGTATGCACGTATATGTGGGATTTGCGCGGTGCCCTCCTGGTCGTCCTCCACCACCAAGTGGATCACGCCGTTGGGGAACATGACCTGCGCACGCCAATAGCGAAAGCACACGTTACACTATCTACTTCAAAGTAGAAGTGAAGAGAAGAACTGCTATATATACACATGTACTTCTGCATGGAAACGAATCAAAAGATCGTAGAGCTGTAGGTACTTCCTAAGTATAATTTGCGTCAAGTCCTGCTGGTGGTCCTCCACTATCATAAAGATTGTGCAAGTGAGTATAGTGTATGTGGGTTTGTGCGCCAACAATCTGCGTAAAAAATATGTCCTGGTGGTCCTCTGGAATGGGGAAGATCTTGCAAGTGAGCGCAATAAATGCATGTGGGTTCTTACACCAGCATCTCCGGCATGCAAAACAGTACACCTTCCCTTCCGCATGTCTCCAACGCCTCTGCCGCAGTGTCCGCGTGAAACGTAGCGTCAGGTGCACTCACAACGGGGCACTTGCACGCCCTGAGCGAGAACAGACAAAACAATCACCAATCAATACGAGTATAGCAGCTAGAATCAGCGCCGAGCACTGCCGTCGCACCTGCGGCCCGCCCAGCTGGTCCTGGCTCGTGTACACGTCGCGGCCAAACCCAGTTAACATGAAACTGGCAGCTAGAATCAGCGCTGAGCATCACCACAGCTCCTGCGGCCCGCTGTCCTGGCTCGTGTACACGTCGCGACCAAACACCCATTTTCATAAATACGACACCTATCAGCATGAATGTGGCAACTAGAAGAATTAGTGCCGAGCACTGCCGCCGCACCTGCGGCCCGCCCAGCTGGTCTTGGCTCGTGTACACCTCGCGGCCGAGCAGCTTGTTGAGCGCCGAGTACCCCGTGAGAATGATGGGACCGTTCTTCATCTGGATCGTTCTCTGGCCGAGGCGCACGAGGTACGCGCCGATGCCGACGCTGCGCCCCGTGACGTAGCTGAGCGTGAAGGCCTGGTCGTACGCGCGCGACGTCTCGCCCGCGATCATGCCGGAGCCGCGCAGGTTCTCCACGCCGATGCCGTGCACCTGCGCGAGTCACGCGTCAGAGTCAGGAGTCAGAGTCAGCAGCTACGCACGACGGGAAGGCATCAGTTGCGGTACGCGTGCGATTTGTATTTTGAAGCATCCGGAAGTTCAAGCCAGGAACAAGCAGTTTGTCCATGCCAATGTCGTGCACCTGCGTGACACGAGTCAGAGTCGTGAGTCAGAGACGCCGCGTGGGGGCGCGCTGCACATGCACACCTGAGCGCGCTGTGATGACAGCTGGCAATAATAGGTGCGAGCCTCACTGCAAAAAAAATGTGTGCAGCTCATTGCTTCGAGTCTTTGCTGGAGAGGCTCAGGCTCTCTTGTGCCAGCCCTCCGCCTGCGGCTGGTCGACTTGGAGGCAACAAGCCCTGTGCTGCGCTGAGCCGCTGTGCCACTGCAGGCGGCGCTTCAATTCATTCACCCTGGCTGAGCAATGTCGTTTTTTTCCGTCCCCCGTCCCACAAAATTGCATGCTCCCGTACGTACACCATGCATACACTTCTCCTCCTGAGTTTCTTTGAAGGTGGGGTGCTGAGCGCTGAGCACATTTAAGTGTCTGCACATGCCCCCAAGTCTTCAAATGCAACCTCTGTACTACTGCTGCTTCAGGTCACACCGTCAGCGCCCCCGAGCCCTCCGTACCAATGCCATGCTGTCAACGCTGCAGCGTATGCATGCCATCGGGGTCTAAATTCGCATGCGATGCTGAGCCCTACGTACCAATGCCATGCTACCACCGCTGCAGGGTATGCATGCCATCAGGGCTTGAAGCCGCATGCAATACATGCCTGCGCGATGATATGGATAGGGGTTCAAGCTCTAGGTGCAAGCTCCTAAGTTCAAGCCCACCTGCCCGATGATGTCCTTGAGGGCCCAGCGCGTCTCGCCCATGTGCTCCACCTTCTCTGCGTTGACGGTGCCCTGCGGCACACAAGAGCGCGCGCATGTGCAGCAGGCACAAGGGTCAGGACCTATGCCAACGCGTTTTCATGCATGCCGTGCCTGTGCACTCACGGGGACAACCACATCAAAACCCAGGATGATCATGCAGCGTGCACTTTTAGCATCGACACGTCAACGAGTTTATTCTGGAGGCGCTGCATGCGCGCCTGCGCACTGCGGCCAATGCGCTGTGCACAAAAGCCGGGGTAGCCCCCAAAGATTCAAGCAGCACGCAGTACATGCCGCCGACAGAGGACAAGTGCAGGTGTACACGTATGCAGTTGCGATTTGTCGGCCGAATCATCAACCGGTTCGACCAGAAGGCGGCCAACTTGGTACAGCATCATTCACAATACACTCTGCCTGTAGCATAGAGCCGCTGCGGCCCACGACCGGTTCCTGAGCGCACAATGCCACGCGCACAGACACCTGCATGCGCTGTTCTTACGCTCGTCTCATGGTCGAAATGGTATGTACCGTTCTCACGCTCGTTCCACAGCCAAATACAGTCGCTGTCGCGACCCTCGTCATCCACTCTCGAGCCCCCGCTTCGCTCCGCACACGCGCCACCACACACACACACGCACTCATACACACGCACCTCAGCGAGCGACGGCCTGTCTGCGTCGGTCTTACGCTCGTTCCACCACTCAACACAGTCACTACCGTGGCCCAATTTCACGCTTCCGAGCCCCACTGCGCGCCGCAGACGCGCAAACACTAGCACGCTGCCGCCACTTATTTGTACATACATACCTCAGCGAGCGCCTTGTAGTCCGTGTCGCTCAGGTACAGGTACTTGAAGCCAAGCCCGGGGCTGTTCTCGTCGTTCCACGCAATCTTGAACTTGGGCTTGAGGTCGTCCACGAGACCGATGCGCGCGCCCGAGTTGGACGAGATGTAGACTCGCGGGAGGCCGCGCGTGCGCGCGTACTCGCTCGCCTGCCGGAAGAACTCGTCCTCCTCCACCTAGCGCACGAAGTCGGGCAAGGGTGTGGGGGTGTGAGTATGTATTGTGAAATATCGGCGCGAAGGGGGGCAAGGGGGGGCAAGGTGGTGTGAGGGGCGGGGGGGGGGGGGGGGGGGGGGCAAAAGGGGGCAGCCATTAGAATAGAATTTGCTGTGTACCTGAGCAGCGTGTTAGGGCTAGGGTTAGATTAGGTCTCGCTTGCCTCACCCTGAAGGAACCGCTCTGAAACGTCACGTCGTTGGCAATGATGGCCCCCTCACAACTGGCCATTGGTCAAAATCATGCACTCACTTTGAAACATCAACTGCCAACAACCATGTACGCTTCCATAGACACCGCAGGCACGCCCAAACACTTTTCTCAAACCGTAACTCACCCCGAAGGAGCCGCTCTGGAACGTCACGTCGTTGGCAATGATGACCACCTCGCGCCCCGCGGGGTACTCGGGCGTGCGCATCGTCGTGTGCCACGCGAGCATGCCGACCTTGTTGGTGCCCACGATCCTGAACTCCTTCGTCAGCTTGCCGTCCTTCATGACGAGCTCCGCGGAGTCAAAGATGTTGGCGGGCATCTTGGTCAGGACAGGCGCCTTGCTCGACAGCTTGAGCTCGTTCAGGAACTGCTCCCAGATGCCAATGAGGGAGACCTGGAGGGGGGGGTGCGCGCGAAGCGATGAGTTGAAGTTAGTATTGAGCTTCGGTGCACAACGCTCCTATGTACATGAGGCTCCCACCCACAAGTTAGAAGCGTGAATGGCGCGCCTGTGACGATGGCGCCACCGTGGCCTGGTCTCCTCGGTCGTGTGCGCAGTGGAGGTTAGAGTTTGAGTTGCCAGACTAGAGATGAGCAAACTACTCGCCAGCAAATGATGCGCGGCGTGACAAAGTGTGCAACCTCCAAGCTGTAGCTGCAAGCAGGCCTGATCTTAATTCATCAATTACGCTGTGTGTTAGTCCTCTTCAGGTCAGAGGCGTTGTAAGTGCGCGAGTGAGTTCCATGCAAAACGCCGCCGCTGGCATCACCTACAGGCACAACCGGCCTGCAGTGCTATGCTGTCCGGTAATCCTACCTCATGAGGCCCAGGAAGTCATATGTTCACATGTCTCTCACGTGGCATGCAGCAACGCGCTAAATCTGCGCCATGTTTCGGTCATTGTCAAGGCATATTTTTTGAACCGCGTTCACCAATTGCAGCCAGAGTCACTGTCAGCTGGGATGCGCAGCGCACCTCAATGAGTCCCAGGAAGTCGTACGCGTACATGAAGCCAATGCGGCACGCGGCAGCGCGCTTGATCTGCACCATGTTGCTGACTAGTACGCTTTAAGTACACATCACCCCTACATGTGGCGGCGTTCAACCGCGGTCACAATCGGTGCCAAGCCGTGGGGGGGGGGGGGGGGGGTCAAGGGGGACGTCACTCTCAACAACTCACCTCGATGAGGCCCAGGAAGTCGTAGGCGTACGTGGAGCCGATGCGGCGCGCGGCGGCGCGCTTGATCTGCACCATGTTGCTGGTCGGGTACGGGCTGAGCAGGCACACGCTGTTGGCGTCCGTGAGCGAGCAGAACTGCTTGGTGACGCCCGTGACGGGGTCGGGGTACTCGAGGAAGCCGTCGGTGCGCAGCCACTCTCCGCTCATTGAGCTCGCCATGAGACGGATGGGCTTGACCTGGCGGCGGCGGTTGAGCGATGCAACAAGCGGCGAAGGCGGTGGTGAGTGCAGAGCAAAGTGGCCTTGTGTGGGCGCAATGATCTGAGGTAGAGCGTCGGGGTACTCGAGGAAGCCGTCGGTGCGCAGCCACTCTCTGCCCATCGAGCTCGCCATGAGGCGGATGGGCTTGACCTGGCGGCGGCGGCGGCGGTCGAGCGATGCAACAAGGCGGCGGCAGCGCACGTGAGGAAGAGTGGTGCTACCCCAATCCTAATCCTAGCCCTGACCCTGAGTGGACCCCTCATAGCAGTAGCGATACGATACGACTGTGTCTGCATCAGCCACGTGGCATGAGGCGGATGGGCTTGACCTGGCGGCGGTGGCGCCACGGGCGACGGCGGCAGCGCAAGTGGGGGTGAGTGCAGCAACTCTAGCCCTAAACCTAGAGCGAGGAGAGTGGAGCCATCACAGGGGTGCGACTGTGTCCTTGTCAACCACATGACATGAGCCAAATAGGCTTGACCTGACGGCGGCGAAAGAGCGATGCAACGAGCGGCGAACGCAACGGCAATGGGTGAGCAGCGGCGAACGCAACGGCAATGGGTGAGCGCTCAGCGAAGTGACTTTCATATATCCCTAATGATTTGAGGCGGATCGGCTTGACCTTGCGGCGGCGGCGTAGCGTTCAACGGTGATAGGGCAAGTGAGAATGAGTGGTGCACCCCTAATCTGCTTAAAGAGTATACTTGAAAGCACACATACGTATACTTCAAGTGTACACTACGGGGCACCTGCGGCCTCTGCCAGCTCACCTCCTCCCCCTCGGTGATGCGTAACTTGACCTCAATTTCATCGACACGCAGCTTCACAAGGCGCGTCGCGTGGCGCGAGATGAGCTGGTCCATGATGGCGCGCCAGTTTTAAACTTCAAGTATGACTACTTCAAATACATATGAATATGCGTCTGCAGCCTCTGCCAGCTCACCTCCTCCCCCTCCGTGATGCGGATCTTGACCTCGATTTCGTCGACACGCAGCTTCAGAAGGCGCGTCGCGTGGCGCGAGATGAGCTGGTCCATGATGGCGCGCCAGTTGGTCACTACCTCGCCCGTCTCCATCTTGAGGTCCGGCATCATGTGCAGGAAGACGCGGCTGCTCGCCGTGGGGCTCACCCTGCAGGGGGGGTTGGTAGGTATGGCGTGTCAGGGGGGTGCGCATACATACCTTTGAAAAAGACTATCAACGTGAAAGCAGCATCCGTGCATACTGATCAGGTGTGACATCCACATGGTCTTGTGAAACTTGACAGTGTCTCCATGCGCCTTGACGCTCAATTCTGAACGCTAACGGCAGATGGCATCTCCCCCCCCCTCGTTGTACTTCGAAATATCTAAGTACGTTTTGCAAACACGACACATACCTGGGGTCGAGCATGGCCCTCTCACGCTCATCAAACGCCATGAGCAGTGCCTTGTTAGCGCCCTCATACGTAACTGTATTTCAAGTTGTCTATGCTTCAAAGTACATGTTTGGAGATATGGCAATACCTGGGGTCAAGCATGGCCCTCTCAAGCTCGTCAAGCGCCATGAGCAGAGCCTTGTTGGCGCCCTAAATCATTGCAAGTTGAAGGAATGGTACCTGAATACTTCTTGAAGTATGATTTGTAACGACTTCAAGTATGGACATACCTGGGGTCAAGCATGGCCCTCTCAAGCTCGTCGAGAGCCATGAGCAGAGCCTTGTTGGCGCCCTCGGGGCTGTAGGTCTCCTGGCGGTATGAGATGGCGCGTAGGAAGAGCGTCTGGGGCTTCACCTTGGGCTTCTGCAGAGTCAGGACCAGCGGCGGCACGCAACAAAGTAATGAGATGATTAGAACAGTGCGACATTCGCCATCGTATGAATGAAAACGAATCAAAAGATCGTAGAGCTCTAGGTGACAAAGGATCGTTAGCCGCAAGTGCCTTGAACGAATAACCGTGGTCGCCGCTGCTGCAGCAATTGGCCACGAGTCAAACAGTACCACCATTTCCACTTTAGTCAAAAAAACTTCTGTGCGCAAGCCTTGAGCGTTCGAGGTATGTGCATACGTAGACAGAGAAGCAAAGTCAAGGTCCAACATGCCCGCATCCGGGGCTCCCCCTTGGGTTTCTACGGCGCCAGAGCCAACGGCACACACGCATCCTGCTCAGCAATGCGCGCTCCGCAATGTGCGCATGACCGTACGTCAAAGACACACAACCAGGGCATGACACCGCGTGTGTATGGTCGAGTGCAATGATCGCGTGATCCGAAAGCAAGGCAAGAGGCAACGCCTAGGCTGCGCAATGTGAGGCGGCACAGACAACGCGCGTCGCCGGGCCTGCGCCCTGAGCCACTGCGTAAGCGGCACCGGGGAGGCGGGTATGAAGGCGGTTACACATTTGCTCAACTGCCCAAGGCAGCTGCTTCGTCAGGTACAGTGGATGTGCACACCGTCACTCTCTCTTTTGCCTTCTGCACACACCACTCACCAACCATAATACAAAACTCTCTGTGCCCAGCCTAGGTTCAGTCTGACGACTCTTCTACTCTCTGGGGATTGACAGGGCAAGTATTGTTGCACAGCAACAGCACATACGTGCACAGATGCATACATACCCATGTGTTCTATGCATACATACCTTGCCGACCTTGGCGTCGCGCTCCACGCCCAGGTAGATCTGGCTGTTACGGCCAACGGTCGCCAGGCGCTCCAGGTCGTAGTTCACGCTGAGATTCGTGCGGCGAGAGAGGCGCGGTCAGCACATGAGTATGCATGAGGGTGCTGATGCATACCTCTACCATGTCATGGACCTCGAGGTGGAAAGTGCAGCTCATGGAAACTGTATACGGAAATGCTGAACATGCTGGCTGTCAGTTCGAAAGACGCTGATGTGGGTGCAGCGCAAGGAGCATCAGGCGAAAAATCAGTCCATCGCATCGGAAGTTTAACACTGTTAACGTCTACCTTCACGCCATGGACCGTGTGTGGGGGGGGGGGGGGAGGGGGGGGGGGCTCTGCCTGCTGGCACATGACAATGGCACGTCACACCCTGCAGAAGAGGGCACCCCAAGGAGCGTCAACGCCTGCAGCGCTCGAGCTCAATGGAACTGTTGCTGGCGCATGGCGCTGGCACGTCACACCTAGCAGATGCGCACACCTCGAGGAACGTCACCTGTGGCACTTACTCGAGGCTGGGGATCAAAGATCTAGAAGTCTTTTGGCTCCTGTGAGTATAGTGGCTCTGCTCGACTTGTGGCCCATTGCCACAGCAGCAGCGACCACGGCTACTGGTGGAAGGCATTCGCGGCTAACCACACCATGACACCTAAAGTAGAGCTCTACGATCTTTTGATTCGTCTTCATGTAGGGTTAGGGCCAGAAGAGGAGCGTCACTTGTGCTCACCTGAGGCGCTCGAGCTCGAAGATGTAGGGGAAGGAGGGGCGCATGTCGCGGCGCAGCGGGTCGTCCACAAAGCCGGAGCACTGCTCGGCAGAGGACGGCAGGGGGGGGGGGGGGGCACATGAGCTCTAAAGGCAGTTTCATGATCGTGAGGGGGGGGGGGGGGGGGGCAAACACTATTGATACCGCAGTTCTGCAGCGCAACGCCTACATCCTTTTGAGTAAGCTTGACGAGTAAGCTTGAGAACTGATAAGATGACCAGACCTGTGTTATTCAGCAACACAGCCGTCTGGCCCACAGTGTTCAAAAGCAGCGCTCTTCAATGCTGTACGCTGACTCACCCTGCTGCTACTCCCCAAGCACTTTCAGTCCTGCTGCGAAATGACGTTTGCCGACTTCAACAATCTTGACAAGAGCAAAGAAGGGCTGCATCTGTAGCAAGCGCACTGTTTACGGCAGTGCTCACCTCGCGGAAGCTGAGGTAGCGCGGCTGGCGCGGCGACTGGCGGAAGAGGAAGCTCACGCCGCGCACGCCGCCGGAGCGCAGTCCGTTGAGGTTCGCCTTAAGCATCGCCTCACTTTGCGCGACCAGCTGTGGACGCAGGGAAGAAGGAGTTGCAAGTCAAGTGCAAGTCGAGTGCAAGTCAAGGTGTGAGCTGGCTGACGCAAAGCTCGTAATGTGAGCGGTTGTACGTGAGTTCTCCAAACTTCAGAGTTGAGTTGAGATTCGCCTTGCGCATTGCCTCGCGCTGCGCGACCAGCTGCGCATGCGCAGGAAGGAAATGCAAGTCGAGTGCGAGTCAAGGCGTGCGCTGGCTGATCTGCGAAGCTTGTGCCGTGAGCGTGAGCTATTCGAACTTCAACGCCATGAAGAGCAAATTGCGAGCAATTGGTTTGGTGCCAGCTCCGGGGGCAGGATGGAGATGCTGGTTCATACCCCGTCAACCCATCCACTTACCTACTCACCCTTTGTACCCCGTTTTTGAACATACCCCATGGACCCACTCACGTGCATGCATACCCCGCGTGAACCCATCTCTACATACATACATACCTCCGGGCTGACGTCGGCGGACTGCAGGAAGGCGGCGTGCAGTACGTTTAGGGGCTCGCCGTACTCCGCCTGGCCCTGCGTCAGCTTCTTGAGTTCTCCGATCTGCACAAGAGCACAGCAGGCGTGCATGTCAGCATCAGCATCGAGGTGAACGTATGCTGCAAGGGAGTCATGACGTCTTATAAATAATCAGGGTGAGTATATACCATGGCACTTTACTCGTTTCAATTGTAACACTCCATATCCGAGCGGACGCTACAACACATGCATATAGGGTACCCACTGGCTACAAGTGTTGGGGCACTGACGTCTGCCACAGCATGGCAGCAGTACGCGGTCAGCTTGCAACACGCATGTATGCATTCCTGCTCACTGATGTTTTCAGCTTTGACGCATGCGATAGGAGCATTGTCAAGGTGGTCACAACGCCGCCGTGCACCACCTTACCTGCTTGTTAATGGCGTCGGCGCTGACGTCATGACGTCGGCAGTTTGCTATTCTGAAATATAGTACTTCTATTTGTGTTTATATACTTCTAAGTATGGTCTTTGTATTCCTCCAGAAACGAATAGACATGTATTCAAGTGCCGCCTCAATTGCAAACACGCCTACAGTACTACCTGCTCGTTGATGGTGTCGGCGCTGACGTCGGCAAAGTCCTTAAAGACGGTGATCTGTAATTTGACATCGCTCGCAAAACACACATTTACGTTCATCGCTGCAAGCTCATGGTGCCGACACTAACGTCGGCAGAGTACATAGTCTATGATGGTCCATATACATGTAATCTTGCACCAAATACACTGCCATACCCCTACCTGCTCATCGATGGTACTGGTGTTGACACTTCAAGACATCAGCAAACTACTGGTTGAAAATAAAACGCAGTTTGTGTTTCTCAGTAGAGATACGCTTACAAATATACTTCTGTGTTTACAAAGTGCCGCCTCGATTACAACACGCATTCAAATCCATACCTGCTCGTTGATGGTGTCGGCGCTAACGTCGGCAAAGTCCTTGAAGATGGTCATGTGGCCGATGCGCACGGGGCTATCCGCGGGCGGCGTGTCGCTGAAGCGGAACGTCCAGTCGACCGTCATGTAGCGGCCGCTCGTGTTGACCTGGGAGAGTCACCAGTTGAAGTAAGCACATGAATCATGGCACGCTGAAGCAGAAAGAGTAATCAGTGAAGTAAGCACAGTTGGGCGGCGTGTCGCTGAAGCAGAACGTCCAGTCGACCGTCATGTAGCGGCCGCTCGTGTTGACCTGGGAGAGTCACGGGTTGAAGTTGTGCCACAGTAAGCACGGCGTGTCGCTGAAGCAGAACATTCGTCCATTCGACTGTCAGACGGACTTGACGCGGGAGAGTCACATGTTGAAGTAAGCACAGTGAGCGCGGTGTCCCTGAAGCGGAACGTCCAGTCAACCGTCATGTAACGGCCGAACATGTTGACCTGGGAGAGTCACGGGTCGACGTTAATGAAGTCCAAAGAGTCACGGGGTTGAAGTTAATGAAGGGGATATCAGCGCCCCATGTCTAAGCAGCGTGCGGCGAGAGGACGGTTGCATGCCGTAGCCGTGATCGTAGCAGTGCAGCAGCAGCGCGGCTTGATGCCTGTGTCGTTTATATGCGCTAACCCTAACCCTAAGTTGGCATTCACATGCGTAAGATTGCTCCGAGGTTGTTGGTGCTTGCAATGATGCCCCGCAAAACATAGCTGGAGCTCTTTGATGTTTTGCATCTGCAAGAGATGCACGGCACTGTTCACGCTTCATTAAAATCACTTTAAACTTCCACTTGAACTCAGCGCATCTTCAAGTCGAACTCACATTGAGGGACAGGACCTTGTGGGCGCGGTACACACGCCTGATGTAGACCTGCGGAGAGCAGGTAGAGCAAGGCACAACGAAACGGAGCACTGAGCTCAGAGCTTGGCAGAGGCACGTCACATCAGGGCAGCAAAGTGCAACTCAGAATCTCAGGCAGCAACGCTCAGCGCCACGTGGCGCCCACACGCCCGTGCTCCGGTAAGCACAGGCAGCAAAGCTTGGGGTCAACGCGCGCATCGAACCTCCAGCGTGGCCCTGCGCACGGCATCGTCGTCGTCGTCGAACAGCGCCGACAGGAGGTCGACTCACATAATTTACACTGCACACTGCTCGAAAATCACTAATCTTCAACTTCCGAGCCACCCATGTTTGACATCCAGCACACTACGCAGCAGTGCTCGACCCACCTCGAGCGCGGCCTTGCGCACGGCGTTGTTGTCGTCATCGAACAGCGCCGACAGGAGGTCGACGCCCACGGAGAGCAAGGGGCTGAGGGACAGGCGGTCGTAGTCGGCGTCGCTCTTGAGGAGCGCGCGCAGCTCGACACTTTCACAACTTCAACTTCAACACACGCAGCAGTGCTCAACCCACCTCGAGCGCGGCCTTGCGCACGGCGTCGTCGTCGTCGTCGAACAGCGCCGACAGGAGGTCGACGCCCGCGGACAGCGAGGGGCTGAGGGACAGGCGATCGTAGTCGGCGTCGCTCTTGAGGAGCGCGCGCAGCTCGCCCACGCGCTTGTCAAACGGCGGCACCCGCGACTCCGTCAGCAGGCTGTCGGCCACCTGCAAGTGCAGCGAGGCACGGGGGCAGCAGCGTGGCAACGCTCAGTGCAAGGGGTGTGTATTGTTGCATAATGTGTGTGTGTGTGTGTGTGAGCGCGCAGCTCGCCCACGCGCTTGTCAAACGGCGGCACGCGCGACTCCGTCAGTAGGCTGTCTGCCACCTGCGGCGGCAATGGCGTGGCGATGCTCAGCGCAAGGGGTATATATTGTTTCATAATGTGTGTGTGTGTGTGCGCGCAGCTCGCCCACGCGCTTGGCAAACAGCGGCACGCGCGATCCCGTCAGCAGGCTGTCGACCACCTGCAGCGGCAGTGGCGTGGCGATGCTCAGCGCAAGGGGTATGTGTTGTTGCAAGATGTGTGTGTGTGTGTGGCAGGGGGAGCGGAGGGGAGGGAGTCGCGATGTGCGCTTGTCAAAGGGCGACAAGCGCGACTCCGTCAGCAGGCTGTCGGCCACCTGCGGCGGCGCGGGGGGGGGGTTGCCTCACCTTGTGCACCAACATGGAGAACTTCAAAAAGAGGAGCCACATCTGATTGCACCAGGGTCCACTGCTGCCGCATCAATTGCTGCTGCGCCTGCCGCTGCAGCAGCAGCGGTGCCTGCTGCACCGGCTGCTGCTGCGCCCGCCGCTGCTGCTGGCTTACTCCAGATAAGCTTGCACCAGGGCCAACTGCTGCTGCTCCAGATAAGCTTGCACCAGGGCCAACCGCTGCTGCGCCCGCCGCTGCTGGTCTTACTTCAGTGGAGCAGTCTCCGGCATTTCCTGCCAGCGCAGTGACTCGCTTCGCAGAGCCGGTGGTCGCACAAGTCAGGCCGGCTGGGGTCGACATGTACTGCAAGTATGACAGTGAGGGCGTATATGTGCCACAACCGGCTCTGCGAAGCAAGTCACGACGCTGGTATGAAATGCCTGGGACTGCTCCTCTGCAGTAGGACCAGTTGCACCAGGGTCCGCCGCTGCCGCATCAATTGCTGCTGCGCCTCCGCTGCTGTAGCAGCGGAGGCCGCTGAAGAGGGGCCACATCAATTGGCACCAGGGTCCCCCGTTGCCGTATCGGCTGCTGCTACGCCCGCCCTTGTTGGTCTTACTCCAGTGGAGCAGTCCCAGGCACTTCGTGGCAGCTTGGTGACTCTCTTCACAGCGCCAGTTGTGGCACATGTCTCTGGCCTGCTGCGTCATGCACCTCCCCTTGCGGTTGTACACGCCGACTAAAGCAGGTCAGAGACGTGCCACGACCGGCTCTGCGAAGCAAGCCACGAAGCTGGTAGAAGTGCCTGGAACTGCTCCTCTGCAGTAAGACCAGCAGCGGCGGGTGCGCCAGGCGCCGAAGCGGAGCCAGGTCAACTGGGCCCAGCGCCCCCCCCGCTGCCGAGCGCCACGAGTAGCAAAACAACACTTCAACATGGGCAACTTTCAACATCTACAACTTCAACCAAAGACTCACCAGCGCCACCTCTCCGTACTCCTTCCCCTGCAGGCCAGCCAGTCGCCGAGCACGGCGAGCAGCTCGTCGGGCGCGCGCCATCCCAAACTTCAACAACAACCATCATGTCGCAGACTTCAACATCCAAAACTTCAACATGATGAAATTCAACAATTTGAGAACTGTTGAAACTTCAACATGTTGAAATTCTGTTGAACCTTCAACATGTTGAAATTCAACAACCAGAACTTCAAATTAAAGACTCACCAGCGCCACCTCTCCGTACTCCTTGCCCTGCAGGCCGGCGAGGTCGCCGAGCGCGGCGAGCAGCTCGTCGGACGCGCGCCAGTCGCCGAAGCGGTCGCCGAGGCTCTGCAGCCCGCGCAGCAGGCTCAGCACGAGCTTGTTCTTGAGCGGCAGCTGCTGGTGCGAGAGCGCTGTCGTGATGACGTTCCCCAGCGCGTCCTTGTTGCCCTTGATGCAGTCGGCGATGACGGCGTCAGTGCTCGGCTGGCCCGCGAACAGCGTCTCGACGGCGAGGTACTGGCGCAGCAGGCCCGCGACCTCCGCGACGACGGCCTCCGCGGAGCCGAGCGCCTTGAAGGACTTCTGCACCAGCGGCTCAAAGTCGAGCTCGTAGCCGGAGAGGACCATGCTGCGCGCGGGGTGCCAGGACAATTTGTTTGAGAGCAGCAATTAGATAGAGCAAAGACCAGTAGCCAAAAGAAAACAATGACTTGCGACGATGGCCTCCGCGGAGCCCAGCGCCTTGAAGGACTTCTGCACGAGCGGCTCAAAGTCGAGCTCGTAGCCGGAGAGGACCATGCTGCGAAGGGCGGACGAAAGTGTGCGCAAAGAAGCAGTGCATAAGTGGCCTTGATGTTGCTAATGGACTAAGGGATGGTGACTGTGTCAGCGTCGCACTCTGCGGAGCGCATCGCCTTGCAAGACTCAGCTCAACGTCGAGCTCATAGCCCCAAGAGCACCACTCTGTACATGACAGATGCGTTTTGCGGGGCAAATGTCGGGATACGCTATGCGCGAATGGCATTGACATCGCCGCTAGTGGTGCGTCATTGATAGTAAAACGGGTCAGTGCTCCCAAACAGGCCGATAACCACAAAAGACCTCCATACACTACACAAGGTTTTTCCGGAAGACCTATGCTGAAGTCGTACCTCTTGATGGACAAGCAGGTTTTACATTCGTTGGCATCATCGTCGAGGAAGGCATGCGGAGGAGGCATCTTGCTGTCTTGAGAGCCAGCCTGCCAGCCATTACGCTGCTGCGTGCGCAATCTTCGCTGGCCGGTGCTAAGCATGAGGTGACATGTATGCCGCTGCCTGTCCCAGCCTCACTGCAAACTTCACATTCTTGCAACTTCAAATAAAAACTGCAGTCGAACTCACCTGAGCTTGTTGATAAGGGCAGCGCCGTCCTCCGCGGATGGCTCGGGGTTCTCAATGTCCAGGACGCCCGAGAAGGGGACGACCTTCTTGACCTGCGGCGGGGGGGGGGAAGAGTCACCGCCGGAAGCAGACACAGCGCTCAGCACGACAGGCTTGAAGATGCGATATTCACTCGCTGGTCAAGCAGCGCAGTGATGAGAGCGCAGAGGCGCTGAAAACCAGAATCCTTGACCTGCAGAGAGGCCAGCAGGTCGCCGGCGTTGATGATGTATATGCCGTTTTCAACAACTGGTACTTCAACTATCACCCTCGTGAACTGGGGGAGAGCACACCGCGCTCAAGCCCCTGCTGTTACAGCACTACTTCAAAGTGAAATTTCCAGGGCAAGTTATTCATTTGCATTACCTTGGCGGGGTACTTCAGCTGCGAGGCCAGCAGGCCGCCGGCGTTGATGATGTGAAAGCCCCACTTCAACAGCTCTACTTCAAAATCGACTTCGTGTAGTGTATACATACATACCTTGGAGGGGTCCTTGAGCTGCAGCGAGGCCAGCAGGTCGCCGGCGTTGATGATGGACCCAGGGGACAGCTCGTGCGTGATCATGCCGGACTCCGTGCACTTGAGGGGCATGATCATCTTCATGGCCTCCACCTGGTGCGCGCAGTGGAGGTCACAGGGCACGGCTCAGCAACGATCGCGCATGAATTCATGCATAAATGTATTCATGCGTGTGTGATCCTCTTTGTGTGTGATCATCTTCATGGCGTCCACCTGGCGCACAGGGAGGTCGAAGGGGACGGCTCAGCGGCGAACCGCGCATGGATTCATGCATCAATTCATACATGCTCGTCTTCATACACATCCAAATAAAAAATGTTCTACCCGTTGGATATGTATGGCCTTGCGCAGCTTGAAAAGCTTGTGTCAGCAGTCAATGAACGACGCGTGCTTGCGTGCACGGAGCGTTGCGCACGCGCGCGGGCGTGCATGTGTTGGACTAGTGATTAAACGAACATCGCCACCACCTGGTGCCCAAGTATCGTAGATACCGCCAACAAACATTGCTTTGATAACAAGTAAGAATGAACCAATTCCAAGCAACACTAAATGAATACCTAAAACTGTTGTCATTTTGTTTTTGTCACGCCAGTCATATCCGAAGAATGGGAATGATTCTTCTAGTGTATCAGGTCAAACTGAAGAGTATTTTGTTGGAAGTACGTACCTCAACAAAGGGCTCGCCGACGTTGACCTGCGCGTTGTTCTCGTGCAGGTAGCGCACGATCTTGCCGGTGATGTCCGAGCGCAGCTCCGAGGGGTCAAAGATGTTGGGCAGCAGAATTGTCTTGCCGTCCAGTTGCTGTCCAGGATCAGAGGTCAAGTCAAGAGTCAAGAGTCATAAGTCATGGGTGAGACAAGAGTCACGAGGTGATGTCCGAGCGCACTGGGGTGAAAGATACTTGAAGTATACATACTTGAAGTATACAACAGCGGCACTCAGACTCGCTGCGTGACAGCTGCGAGGTACTTCAAGCCACAAGTGCAGCAAGCAACGCTCAGCACAAGATGATCCAGCGAAAAAAGTGCTGAAAACGACTCAGAGACTCGTGACTCGCCATGTGCAGGCCGAGAAACTCCTCCATGCCGTAGATGAGGTGCAGCAGGACTTAAGTGCGGACTATGACTTAAGGACTCATGACTCTAAGACTTGAGACTCAAGTGGTGAATACAACTTAGAGACTCATGACTCAAAGACTCGTGACTCACCATGCGCAGGCCGAGGGGCTCCTCCATGCCGTAGATGAGGTGCGTGGAGCCGCCGAAGGTGGCCAGCAGGGAGCCGTCGGGCTGCTCCCTGACGTGAACGTCGATGTTCTGCGCGCGTGGAGCGTCAACATCAACAATTGCGCCGGTGGAGCGTCGACATCAACAAGTGGTGGCAGTGAGCATTGATGTTGATGTGGAGCGTCAACATCAACAAGTGGTGGCGAGCGGCAGTTTTGCGTGACGATTAGCGCATTCATCGCATCGTTCGCCGCCGTGGTTGTCTCTGGAATGTACACAGCGAGCGGCAAGGCGGTGACGTGTACGTGGAAGCCAATGTTATGAAAAGCTGTCGGGCTGGCGCCTCACATGCACGCCAACGATTTGCGCGCGCAGACAAACGCACGCGGTGGCAACGCTCACACCGCAGCGACGCATGCTCAGGCACGTGATCGGCACGGCGTATGTGTGCAGCAGATCTGGACAGCGGACATCCGGGTCACATACCGCTGACCAGCTGATGCAAACGTACGTGAAGGCGGCAGACGTCAAAGCGGCTCCCAAGCTCTGCTGCAGTCGCTGTTGAGCGCTGCTGGCAGTTATCAAGGTCATCTCCCACGTTCACCCGGCATCGCAGCCCCTCTCCCCCTCCCGCAAACAACACAACAGACTGTACCTTAGGGGGCAGCTGCGGCGCGCGCCGACCGCCCAAACCACTTCAGACGGTGCGCAAACGGGACCGCAGTTCTGAACGCTGCCATGCACAGCCGCTTCCCACTTCACACTGCTCGTTCACCAATGGTGGAAAGCGATGTCGCAATTGAACTCTGGTTTGCAGTATGCTTCAACATTAACGTCAAGCGATGCAGCAGGCTTTGAGCGCACCTTGCCCTGGATGGTGAGGAGGAAGGTATCGAGGGAGCTGGAGTTGACGTTGAACGTGCACTTGACGCTCTCGTACGAGACCTCGCACGCGCGACACGCGCAACACGCAATTGGCTTTCCTTCACCATACCGTTCACTCTCGGCGCGCAGAGGCCTCCGTACTTCAACTTTAACAATTTCAAGCATGCAGGCTTCGAGCGCACCTCGCCCTTGTCATACTTCGATTTCAACTTGAAGTACGCTGCCGCGCGCGTTCATGGTCGTGAATGCGAGGACGTGGCGTGCACGGACGCAACGCACGACCACGCTCACGAGCACGCACCGTGCCCTGGATGGTGAGGCGGAGGGTGTCCGGGGAGCTGCGGTTCACGCTGAACGTGTACTTTACGCCCTCATGCGAAGACTCGCAGGCATAGCAAGCGCGACACGCAACTGGCTTTCCTTCACCACACTGTTCACTACCGGTGCGCAGAGGTCATTTTTTGATGTCAAGTGCGCAGGCCTCGCCCTCCTCATACTTCAACTGTGGTTTGAAGTGCGCTGTGAGCACGCACCTTGCCCTGGATGGTGAGGCGGAAGGTGTCAGGGGAGCTGCGGTTCACGCTGAACGTGTACTTGACGCCCTCGTACGAGATCTCGATGGGGAACGCGTTGATGGCCTTGAGGCCAATGAGGCCCGTCTGCCCCTTCTCCAGCTGCTGCACGTACTCCGCGGCCTTCTCGCGCGACGCCGTGAACGCACGGTAAATGACGGCGCTCGTCACGACCTGTAAACGGTTGGGGGAGGGGGGGGGGGACAGCAACTTCAACTTCATGATGTTGACTTCATTTATGACTTCAACATTGCCAAGAGAGGTCGTGAGGTTCATCAGTACATAATGGACAATCTTTCTCGCGCGACGCCGTGAACGCGCGGTAGATGACGGCGCTCGTCACCACCTGTGAAGTAAGAGAGGACAGCAACATCAACTCCAACTGCAACATTGACTTCAACATCTGCTGCCATGCAGTTGAGGTTTAAACATACCCCGCGGCCTTCTCGCGTGACGCCGTGAACGCGCGGTGAATGAACGGCGCTCGTCACCACCTGTAAACGCATGGGGACCGCAAACTTCAATTTCAACTTCATGATCACAACCTCGAGTGCGAAGTCAACAGCTTGCTTAGAGGAGTCTTTCGTGAAGTGCGCATGTGTGCTTCACGGCGCTCGTCGCCACCTGTGACGCACATGCGGTCGTCAGCACGCGAAGGGCGGCGACCCCAAATTCGGCTGCGATGAATCGTCGGATTACCAGGTGCACGCATGCCTGCGCCTCGCCGAGCGTGCACGGCAGACAGACTTGACTGGGTCCAAGATGACGCATCCCATCCGCCTCCGGCTTCCAGGCTACAGTCATCTCGCATGCGGAGCGATGATGGCCGTACACCCAACTGATACTTTGACGTATCAACAGGAAAAGCGCCCTTCCCTTGGCTTGCCCTTTGACAGATCATCCATGTTTGGGTGCCCAGCATGGAATGAATAAAGTTCAAGTTGAAGTACCTCATGCGCCTCCAGCTTCCAGCCCACGGCCTTCTCGCGGATGAGTCCGTCGAGCCAGGAGGTGTCAATGGTGTTGTCCTTGAAAGCAGGCGTCTCCAGCAGCTGCACCAGGTACTCAACCGTCGTGCGGATCTCGCCGCGCACCTGCGCAAGTTCAACAAGCACTTCAACTCTTAGAGATGTACTAGAGATTTACACAACTTTCAAGAACGCATTATTTGTTTGTTATACATGGGGATTTGTAGACGCGGCAAAAGTATGCGTGGCATTTCAAGATACGACAAATACATGGACATGTAGTACGGCACACACGGCATATAGTACAGCATACATACTTCGAAGTATGAATACCCCCCCCCCTCAAAATACAGTATTCGTTTGTCATACATGTCCATGTAGACGCAGCAGAATTACGCGTGGCACTTCAAGGTATGGATATCTGATTACGTTCTACATGCAGCACACACTCGTCTTCCAGTGTAGAAGTGGCGGCAATCTTCCTCTGTCACGGCAGGCCCGCTGAGCTGCGCCACAGGGCCCTAGTTCATGTTTCACATGACGCGTTGCTCGTATCGAGTGGCAGTGCCTCAGTGGATGGCGGTGCCGCGGCTTAGCACGCCGCACGCTGGTCGTCAAGCGTACAGACGAGTACTCTGAACCCGCAGCGCGTCTTGTACAGCACACAAAGAGCGACCACACGCGCCCTTCGTGCCTGCTGATGCCTACATACATGCCTCAATCTCAGTCAGAAAGACCACCAGATTCTTGCGCGCCGCCTCACACGTGGGCCTAGGCGTTGGCAATACCATCAATTCTGCCTGCCCCCAAGTTGCCAGCATATACGTACATTGGACCCAGGCGTCGGCATTGCTACCAATCCTGCCTGCCCCAAATCTGCCAGTAGTTACGTACATTCCTCAATCTCCCTGTTGGCACGCGGTCGTTGCGCACGGCCTCGCGCTTGGGGCCAAACTTCAACATGCCAACATCAGCCCTACCTACCCCCCCAGATCCATCAATACCTACGTACCTCAATCTCCTTGAGCGCCAGCACGAG
This sequence comes from Tribonema minus, assembly GCA_017506865.1. NCBI lineage: Eukaryota > Xanthophyceae > Tribonematales > Tribonemataceae > Tribonema > Tribonema minus. Next base: position 728,000 of record JAFCMP010000335.1, on the reverse strand, counting down.
GTTCTTGCGCGCAGCCTCGCGCATGAGGCCATACATGCCTACCCCACAAAACACCAATACCTACGTACCTCAATCTTGCGCGCGGCGCCGCGCGTGGGCCCCGACGCAACAGGTGGCCAAACTTCAAAATGACAACATCAACAACCCTGCCTACATTCGCCAATACCTACGTACCCACCTCGATCTCCTTGAGCGCCAGCACGAGGTTCTTGCGCGCGGCCTCGCGCGTGGGCCCCGACGCAAACAGGTGGCCAAACTGCGAGTCGGCAAACTCGTGGATGCCGCCGTTGGCGCCGACGCTGAAGTAGCCCCACACGCTCGACGTGGACTGGAACTTGACGCGCTCGATGCGGCCGCTGGTGGGCTTGAAGCCCTCGTCGGGGTTCTCGGCGGTGATGCGCGCCGCGATGACCTAGAGTTAGAGTTAGGGCAAGTAGGAGTTTGAGGTTAGAGGTCGATTATGCTTGCACGCGGATTTCTAGCAAAGAGGGTATGGTGAGGTAGGCTGGAGGCCCTCGTCGGGGTTCTCGGCAGTGATGCGCGCCGCGATGACCTGGGGTTAGGGTCAGGGCATGCGAGAGTTGAGCTTCAGCGACGGCCGCCAAAGGGTCAGGGAGCGCAACGATGCTGTTGGCAGAGTTAAGCAGGCAGCGCCAGAGTTGGGGAATGTCACGGTGATGATGCACGCCATCAGTTTGCGTTGCATCTCTGTGCGCTCGCAGCGCTCAACAAGCCGCAGCCCAACACTTGAGTGAGGCAGCCGAGAGCGTCGCTTACGCGGTCGCTGATGCGCTCGTATGCTCGCCAAGTGCACTGCTCCAAGACATGGTCATCGTCACGACGATCTAGATATGATCAAGCCGATAGCGCAGGACAGCAGATCACGCATGCATGCGTACACTGCGCTCAACAAGCCACAGTTCTATACATACATACCTGTACGTTGAAGTACATACTTCAAAGCATATGTGTGCGTACTTGCTCTGTCCCCGTTTATCTTCACACCATATACTTCAAAGTAGGAGTATATACATATACACATATCCTTTGAAGTATAAGTAGTCTCTACATGGTGACGTGCAAGAACATCGCTCACGTGATTGTTGGTGGGCACATATTCACATATACATACTTGAAGTACCTAAACGCCTGTGTTATGCCTACTCGAGAGCAGTATTGCTTACGTGGTTGTTGATGGGCGCGTAGGGCTGCGTCATGAAGTCGATGGGGTAGGTATACGTGCACTCAAGAGCACCTTTTGTACATGCATATATTTATACTTGAAATACGCAAAAGAATGTATACATGTATACTCAAGAGAGCAGCACAGCTCACGTGGTTGTTGATGGGTGCGTAGGGCTGCGTCATGAAGTCGATGGTGGAGGTGCCGGTGCGGTCCAGGCCGTAGAACTGGCGGATGTCGGGGATGCGGTACAGGGGGATGCCCATGGCAACCTGCAATGACAACAATGACAAGCGCAACAGTGATAGATGCAGGCGTAGGATCAGCGCATCAAGCGTCGCTCGTAGATGGATAGATGCACATGAACTGTAGTCATAATGATAGAGCAACAGTGACAGATACATGAGTCAATCAGCGCATAGAGCGTCGCCGACACATGCGCACACAGTACATACATAGTACACACAGAGTACAGGGGGGTGCCTGTGACCACCTATTTGGCTTGGATACTGCACGGTCTGCCAATGCATTGAGCGTCGCTCATACATGGATGTACATGCACAGGGGGAATGCCCGTGGCCACACGTGATAAATGACACACGCGACACTGACAATGACGAATGCGTGCGTCAGGTCAGGTTATTAAGCGGTGCTGGTACGTACACGGATGTGTAGTCACGTGCAGGCGCAGGTTGGTACGTGTTGGCATAGGTATGCATGGTAAGGGCTCAGGGGATTCCAAGCACAGGGGCACAACGCACGGCACGCATGCGCCCTCATGTGTCGATGCACATGTACATAGCTTCGTCTTGCACGCCGGCCCTGCCAAAGGCTACGCATGCACTACCTATTTTTTTCATACTTCTAAATATGTTGTGCTTATTTGTGCCATACTACAGGAGGGTGCCCCCAACCTTCAACCGGCGACGCACCTGAAGCTGCAGACTGGGCAGGTTGGCGTTCGTGAGGCCCTCAGTGACGGGGTGCTCCACCTGTCGTCGCAAACAGACACCGAGCAGAGAGTAGCGAGTGCTGAGGTGAGCACGACATATCTGACAGCGCGCCAGCGCGTGTGTGTGTCGTTACTCGTTGCGCTTGGTCAATCGCTGCATGGCATGGCCTGCATGCGGAGGGTGGTCTCAAGCAAGTGGAATCTGTCGTCTGCAGCATTGTTGAAGGTGCGCAGAGTGCTCAGTCGCCAACAGCATCATTGAAGTTATCGCCGTACAGAGATGCACACTCGGTCTGCGCATCCTTACCTGCTACACATGGTGTGCTTACGTCCTACAAGTAATCATTTGGCATTACTGCCGTGGCAATCAATGTTCAGCTTTTCCCGCACATAGCGCGCGCGCGTGTCGTAATTCGTGGCCCATCGCCGCATGGCGTCGCCGGGATGCAGAGGGCGAGTTCGAGCGAGCGGACACCCTTGACGTCTGCAGCGTTGTTGAAGTTGTGCAAGGTTGCTGCCGCATTGTTGAAGTTGTCGCCAAACAGACGTCGCACTTACTTTTAGTCTGTGCATGCGCATCTGCTGTGTGGTGTGTGTACTTCCTACACACATCCATGCCGCATCAGTGCTGCGGCAATCAGTGTTCACCTGTACCTGCAACCGTCTTCGCCTACTCTGAACGCAATCCGTTGCTGCACACGCACTGCGCGCAATGCGCGCACCGGGCGTCGCACCTGCAGACGCGGGTTGAGCTCCAGGAGGCACGACATATTCTCGGCAGGGTTGTACAGGTATGCCGCGGCAATCCATGTTCGACACCTGTGTCCATCTACTCTGAACACATTCCATTGCTGAACGCGCGACGAGCACACCATACATAACCATATGTTGCGCCGCACCTGCAGACGCGGATTGAGCTCGAGGAAGTAGACCTCATTCGCACACATACGCGCCGTGGCAGTCAGATATCAACTGCACCCGCACCTGTCTTCAGTGCTCTGAACCAGTGTTCAACTGTACCCGCACCTGCCTTCATCTACTCCGTCGCTACGCACGCTCTGCACGCGACGCGCACACCGCATGCAAGTGTACACCGCACCTGCAGACGCGGGTTGAGCTCGAGGAAGTAGAACTTGTTCTCAGCGGGGTTGTAAAGGTACTCGACCGTGCCGGCGCCGCGGTAGCCGATGTTCTGCGTGAGGCGCTGCGCGGCCCTCTCCATCTCCTTGAACGTGTCGGCGGGGACAATAGTGGGCGGCCCCTCCTCGAAAATCTGCACACGCACGCGGCAGACCAGGTGAAGTTGCAGCATGTTGTTAACTTCTGATTCGTTGCCATTAACAAGTATGCGCTCAAGCCTTCAAGGCAAGTGACGTTACGGTCCGGTCCATCTCCTTGAATGGGTCGGGGGGGGGACGATCGTGGGCAGCCCCTCCTCGAAGATCTGCGAGCGTGCGGCAGATCAGGTGAAGTGTGTCACGTTCGCGGTACGGCACTTCAACTTGAAGTGACGACACGAGACGCATGATGTCACTGGTCCCCCCCCCATGTCTCCATGCACACAGATGGCTGCGCACGACACCCACAGACGGCGGCTTGTTTACACCTCACTCATGCCCATTAAGTATCAACTTTGAAGTAGTTGGAACTACATGGGCACGAGTGCAACGGACGTGGCGATCAAAAGACCGTGACTGCAGCAGAGCAGGGCAAGTCACCTTCTGGAAGCGGCGCTGCGTGGAGCAGTCGCGGCCGTTGAGCGCCACCGCTTATCCTCTCTGAACAACACTGCCTTGCCCACTGCTAATTATATTTGTTGGTTGATAAGTAATCAATTCAAGTGCAACAGACAGCGTCACGGGAGAAGCGTTGTGTACCTTTTGGAAGCGGCGCTGCGTGGAGCAGTCGCGGCCGTTGAGCGCCACCGCGTTGCCGTGCTCGTCACCCACAATCTGCACCTCGATGTGGCGCGCGCCCGTGCACAGCTGCATCATGAAGATGGGCGAGCCCACCACCTCGTTCTGGACCTGTGGTATGTATGTATCGGGGCAGGGTATAGGGGTAGGGTCAGGGGCTGTGAATGGGTAGGTCTATTGGTTAACATGAAGATGGGAGAGCCCACCACCTCGTTCTGGACGTGGCATGTATTATGGAGCAGGGTTGAGCTTAGGAAGTGAGTTGTTAAAGGGGCGGGCTCAACAGTCTTCGAGGGTTGAAACTTGCGCTTCACACTACAGCTCTGCAAGCCACGGCTATGCAAAGATGTTCACCGCAGTGCTCAAGGCTCAAGCCCTACTATAGCTTAATCTCGCGCAAGTGATGTAGAAGGACAGGTGACGGAAGTGACGCTGTACGCTGATAGAGAACACCTCGAACTCAGCATGAAGTTTGCCTGCAGCCTGAAATTGACCCTTGTACGCTCCAGCATGCACACACACGGTAGATGTACTTTATAAATCTCATAGTCCATGAAGCGGCCTGCGGTGTTCATGCACCAGCCTTGGCCTTGTGTCGAAGACCGAACTGCACACAAGCATTGTGTAACTGCTGCCTGGTACTACACTCACTGGCGTGCACCATTTCTGCAAAGTGACAAAAGATTGTGAGGTGACTTGAAGTTTAACCAAACACGACAGCAAGGCACGCCATGACTGACAATCATGAGCACAACTACTTACTTGCTGCTATGCACCACGCACGTACCAACCCAGTAATATTGCATTGGACGCTGGCGGCAAATCTGAGGTTCACCACTTCAAAGTGTGACGCGTCTGGCACGAGGCCTCGTCACCCCGCGTCACCGATACTTCATGGCGTTCGCATCTGTGCAATCTGTCCGCGCAGCGCCTTCACACACTGCCGACTGCGCAGTTACGGCCTGGCTGGCGCATGTGCGCGGCAGTTTCAACTTCATTCGCAGCTGCTGCAACGCAACATCTGCACGAGCTTCTGGTTCGTTTGCTTTTTCTTTACGCCCATCGTTTCACAATGGCCTGAGCCACCGGCATGAAGTGTGAGCAGAGCCCCTGAGCGCTGAAGCAGTCGACGTCATCCAAGGTCTTCAGTGCCGCTCTGGCTTCCATTAGACGTCGATGCGAAGTTCACGCCTAGGACAGGTTCAAGCCCTGCAGAAAGCCAGAAATTGAGAGATGTGCGCGCCAGAGATGGGCACCACAACTTCAAATCATACTTCAAGATGTGACGCACCCGCGCCGCGCCCTCACAGGTCCCCCAAGGCCTACCGCTGGGGGTATGCGCGCCAAATGAATACAGGGGATCCCAACTTCAAACACTACTTACTACTTCAACTGCTTGAGGTAGATGAACCCAACTTCACTACAGTACTACTTGAACGCACGACGCACCTGAGCCAAGTGCGAGCGCAGCTCCTCATCGCTGTTGCTCATGCGGATGCCAACTTCTGTACCACTTCACCAACTTCAAACACTACAACTTCAACACGCGACGCACCTGCACAAAGTGCGAGCGCAGCTCTTCCTCGCTGTTGCTCATGCGGATGCCCTTGCCGCCGCCGCCCTCCGAGGCTTCCACCAACTTCAAAGACTACTACTTCAACGCGTGACGCACCTGCACAAAGTGCGAGCGCAGCTCCTCCTCGCTGTTGCTCATGCGAATGCCCTTGCCGCTGCCGCCCTCCAAGGCCTCCACCAACTTCAAACCGATACTACTCCAACATGTGACGCACCTGCACAAAGTGCGAGCGCAGGTCCTCCCCGCTGTTGCTTATGTGGATGCCATTCAAACTGTATCACTTCACCAGCACCACAACTTCAACACATGATGACGCACCTGCACAAAGTGCGAGCGCAGCTCCTCCTCGCTGTTGCTCATGCGAATGCCCTTGCCGCCGCCGCCCTCCGAAGCCTTCACCATGACCGGGAAGCCGATGCGCTTGGCCGCCGCCGTCGCCTCCTCCAGCGTCGTCACCATGGCCTGTCATCGCGCCACGGCAGTCGTTACGGACAGAACAGGGTGTGTGTGTGGGGGGGATACATCAAAAATCAAGGCTTAATTAGGCGACAGCGCTGCAGAGCGTGCAGACACGAGGTCTGCCCCACAACAGCGGTTCCACGACTTTGATCACGAAAGCGCTGTGTGTTGCGCTGTGTGCTGTGAATTGGCACATAGTGGGTGCTACGCCCATTGTTGATGGTGCAAATGCATGGTAGGGTATGTGTAGGTGTTCCCGTGCACACCTTCCCTGATATCGTTCTTGGGGATGGTGCCCCATGCATGGTGGGTAGGCACGTCAGCATTGCATACGCACCCTGAAATTTCAACTTGGAAGTGTATGGGCGCGCAAGCGCTACGCCATGAGAATAGTGCCCTCTCTTCCGTCAGGTCCGCCATAAGGCTATCAACTTACAAACCTCGCTAAAGCATGCATTACATATAGGTAGGTATGTGTGGCATTCCATACATACCTTGTTGAAAGTCTCCGTGGGGATAGTGCCCTCGTCCGTCAGGTCCGCCGTCAGGCCGTCAGAACACATGTACCTTGCTAAACATGCTTTGAAGGTAGGTAGGTACATGTCACATTTCATACGTACCTTGTTGAAAGTTTCCGTGGGGATAGTGCCCTCGTCCGTCAGGTCCGCCGTCAGGCCGTCTCCGCTCCACGGGATAGAGGGCACCTGCGCAACGCACGACGCAGAGGACAGAAACAAAAAAATGCTACCATCAGGGCATTGTTCATGTAACACTAGGACACTTGCAAAAAAGTAAAGCATGCGGCCATACTTCCGAGTATGCAGTCTCAAAAACGAGTGTTCTCAAAGCAGGATAACCTGCCCCATGCTTTAAGAGATAACGGCACCATGAAGGACGGTGCAACACGAATGAGTATGTCATGCATCACAGCCATACGCGTGCTTGATGTACAGCAACCAAACCCTAACCCTAACCCTAACCCTAAAATCGGTATATAACTTGCAGTAAATACGAGTGTTCTCAAAGCAGGATAAGCTGTCCCAGGCTTGAAAGAGGCAAAGGAGTAGTGACACAGGAGTGGCAGTGCGCTACAAACAACAATGCCATGCGCTGCAGCCATACTTGCTGTAGCTGACTGTGCAGCAAGCACGCTACAAAACCGGGTTGTAATTTGCAATTTGTACGTACATATTGAGCGCGCTCTGAGCCCACAACATCTGCAGTTCAAGTGCATGCAAAAATCCGATTGGCCTCACACGCCATGAGCATGCCACAAGCGTTCCAGGAGCATGGACTTAACCCATATATGGGCAATGACACGTGATTTGACACATGAGCTGACATACAGTTGAGCAGCTGCACAACGGCGTCAGCGGGTGTGTTGCACGCGCGCGCACAATCACCCGGTGCATTGTGCCACCGCACTTTCTGGGCTTGCCTGGCTTGAAACAGCACGCCGCGCAAAGCAAAGCGCGACCGAGTGCTGGCGTGTCACACATTGAATTCTTCAACTTCAACGTCAGATACTTGTGCGCGCACACTCACATAATAACGCACGTACACACCACTCTTCATGCTGACTTCATAAGTGTTTCGCTGTGATATCATGCACAAATGTTAACGCATCCTTTGCCTGGAACATGTGCGCGATGATTATGGCGGCGAACTTGGCGCCGAGCGCTGCCACAATATTCCATGAACTGCAAATATCATTACTGCGGACATAATCTACCTCGTCACCAATTTGTTTTACGTAATTTTCCCCTCTATTACATGTTGCTTTGCATGTAGCAATGTCATCTACGCACGCACTCTCACCTTGGCCGTCTGTGCGATGATGTTAGCGGCGATCTTTTCGCCGAGCACCGCCACAACTTCTAACAGGGCTTGCAGTTCAAAACATACTTCAAGTACACCAAGTTGAGTGCGTATTTAATAATGATATCACGCGTGTTGCCTCACCTTGGCCGTCTGCGCGAGGATGTTGGCGGCGATCTTGTCGCCGAGCACTGCCATGACGGGCGAGGTGGGACCGATGAACTTGATGCCGTCGTCCGAAAGGCGCCGCGGCAGCGCGGGGTTCTCGCTAGCGTGGCCCCAGCCGGGCCACACGGCGTCCACGTTTTCCCGCTTTGCCAGCTGCAGTTCACAAGTGGTGCAAAGCGGTTCATCAGGAGTCCTCTTGACTAAATTGTTGTAGCAAACCGGGGGTGTCACAGTGAGTTCAAGCAAGTACAGGAAGAGTTCAGTTCTTGCTGGCGTGGCCCCAGCCGGGCCACACGGCGTCCACGTTTTCCCGTTTTTCGAGCTGCGGTTCAAAAGTGGTACACAAGGGTTCACAATGAGTTCATGCAAGTTCATGGGGAGTCCAATTCTTGATGGCATGGCCACCATACGCTCTCCCACTTTGCAAGCAGTTCACAGCTGCAGAAGAACAGTTCACAGTTCACAGGGTTCATTGCGGTTTATGGACATGTTCTTACTGCAGTTGAAACCCCCGGCACCGCGATTGCACCCAGATACACGGTATCATATAGAAGTAGCGCTGTGGAATTCTTTGAGCTAAGTACGCAGTTTGACGCTCATGGCACCTCATCAATGAGGCCGACATTGCCTCGAACGCTAAAAAGCTTGCACACAGAAGTCTTATCTACTGTGGTTATGGTGGCACTGTTTGACTCGTGGCCAATGACTGCAGCAGCGGCGAACACGGTTATTGGTGGAAGGCACTTGCGGCTAACCATCCCTTGTCACTTAGAGCTCAACGATCTTTTTGATTCGTTTTTCATTTACTGACTGTTTGCGGTCGCACCCTCTCGACACCTCCACAGCAATGAACCACATACAAACAAACAACTTCAACTACTCAAATCTGCGTTCGAAGTGCTACATGTTGACCCACTCAGAGCTGCTGTCACACTCACGTCAGCACTACGGTCCACAGCAATCATGATAGAGCAACGACAACTAAACAGTGCTGCGAAGCATTGAGGTTTGACCCATCAGCAGCTCTCGCCCTTACCTCAACAACGGGGTCCACATTTGTGAAGTTGTGGCGGTTGGATCCCCCCGGCACCTCCATAGCATGCATGTATTATGACCAAGAGCAAGTACTTCACACAATGCTTGAAGAATCATTTTTTCACCATCAGTAGCTCCTGCCCTTGCCTCAGCAAACGAGGTCCACGTTTGCGTAGTTGTTGCGGTTGGACCCCCTGGCACCTCCACAGCAACATATACTTCAAAGTACATATCAAACAACTTCTTCAACTTCTACCAATTCAAAGTGCTCTGAAGCACCCAGTGTTAACCTATCAGTGGCCGTCACACTCACCCCCACAATGAGGTCCACGTTTGCGTAGTTGTTGCGGCTGGAACCCCCCGCACATTCACAGCAAATACATATATTGTGTAAACACGCAACGCTATTTCACAGTGTGCTTTGCAGCAGTACACTATATTGCAGTATGTAGCTTACAGTACGTTGAACTAAGCAGCTTCTGCTCTCACCTCAACAATGAGGTCCACGTTTGCGTAGTTGTTGCGGTTGGACCCCCCAGGCACCATACAGCAATCATTGGCACCTCCACGGCAATTTGTTAACTCAACTACTTCAACTACTTCTTTTGAAGCACGTCAAAGTGTCTTGAAATGCCTACTGATGACCGATCGGTAGCTGTTGCTCTCACCTCAACAATGAGGTCCACGTTTGCGTAGATGTTGCGGTTGGACCCCCCCGGCACCTCCACAGCAATCATATGCTTCAAAGTACGAACTCAAAGAACTACTTAAACTTCAATTACTTCACAGTGCTGTGTGAAGCATCCCATTTTTTACCCAGCACCAGCTCCTGCCCTTACCTCAACAATGAGGTCCACGTTTGCGTAGTTGTTGCGGTTGGACCCCCCCGGCACCTCCGCAATGCCGTCGGACAGGCGGATGAACTCCGCGTTGGCCGCGAGGTCATCCGGCGTGGCCATCACCACAAACTCAATGGCCTTCTCGTCTCCGAGCTGAGCGGTGATGCGAAGTAGGGTTAGGGTCAGATGAGTAGGGTTAGAGCTGGATGAGATGATTAGGGTTAGAGGTCGTCCGGCGTGACCATTACCACAAACTCAATGGCCTTCTCGTCTCCGAGCTGACGGGTGATGCGAGGTAGTATGAGGGTCATATAATCAGGGTTAGAGTTGATTTAAGTGCAGGCGCCACAAACTCAATGGTTCCTCGTCTACGAACTGAGCGGTGATGCAAAGCAAAATTAGGGTCAGATAAGGGGAGGTGACAGGGAACATTTTGCTGCTGAAAACTTCGTTCCGCAAATGTCTGTATTTGGCGTCAGGAGACGGCACAGGGCAGTGCTGGCTTTGCTGCAATTGAAGTTGCAATTGAAGTTGCTCATCGGCCAGCACTGCGGTGCTTTCTAAAAGCAATCAATTGCATGTGTGGGCTGGGCACATGCGTGATGTGCTGATGATTCACAGGGTCTCTTGTAATTCACAATGCTTCACAGAATGTCGAAGAATTGCGGTCACTGACGCAACCAAACAAGGAAGGCATTGATCATGTGATGGGTCAACCATTAAATGGCAACAGGACGTCCATGCAAAATTTACGTCTCTTTCACCAAATGCTAACCAGCCACGGTGACACGTGCAGCGTAGTCTAGACCTCAGATTTGGGAAAAGTGTTGCTCGCTGCAAAGCTGCATAAAAGTACATGATGTCTTGACACAAATTGCGTTGAATGCTAACAGCGTCATATTCACATTAAAATGCATTGCAGCACATTGGATCATGAACCATTGAACTGCCTAATATGCCTGAGAGTAGAGCAGCTTTGATGTGCTCACAGAAAATACGTTGCTTCTCTTTGAAACTTGATGCACATTGCATGTGGCCTGAGTGAACGCTTCAGCTAAACTACGTCATCAACTTCATGTATGAACCTGAAGTTGTCCACCTGGAGTAGCAGCAGCAAAACCGCTTGCGTGCAAGCATTGAAGTTTGTGCTAAGCAAGAAACCGTTGAAAGTGTCAGCCAAATTTTCAGATTTTATCTGGATGTTGGGACGCTGAAGCGTTAATTTTTGAAGCAGACGCAAAGAAATTACATCTGAAACGAATCATCGCCACTTCTAGTAATCTGTGAGTTTTCACACATGGCTCAGCGTATGTGTTGGTTGCAAACTCCTTGTGCAGCTGCTTGAACTCAAGCGCAACACGCAATGCATCCTTTGATGAGCATTGTCATGTATAGAAAGCTCAAACCCATCAGTCAATGTTGATAATAATAATCTGCTGGCGATGTAACTGCCGTTTGTGAGCCTCATGTGACATTCCGAGATTGGATACGGTGACACCAGCAGCTTAGATCTGATGCCGAGTAACTGCCACTTGCCTCCAGGTAGCACCATTGCCGCATGGACAGTATTGCCTTAGTGGCTGCCATTCCGTTGTTGGCAATGAGGATCTTGCGTATGGGCAAAGATCCACCGTGCTTCTCCACGTACGCGGCCATTGCGTCCAATTTAGGTGGTGTCACCGGGGGCTCTGCGGCCACCATCCTGAGTCCTGTCCGGCTGACAGATGCCGCCCTCGACCATAGCTGTGAGAGCATGCCTGACCTCGCAGGCAGGAACGAGCTGGCGGGCAGGAAAGCTGCATGGATCCACAAGAGGCACTTGGCGACGTCACACAGGTGCAACCAGGCTCGGTAGCCATGACTTGAAGTGACATTCAGGTGACCTGAAGGGGGTGCTCGAAGATACCGTCTTAGTATTTCAGACGTGAGCTGCCCTAGTAGTAATTCAAGGTATTGGAGTCCTGAGCAAGGTAGCAGGACACTGCCCTCAGCATCACACGTTGTGATACCTTGCAGCCCAAGTGCATGAGCACCGCCTAATGGGATATACAGGGCGTCCTGTTGCGCGCGACATTGCGTTGCTCGCTGTACGTATGCTCTCTGTGCATGTCGTGTCCTGGCCCAGCTAGCAAACATCTACGTACTCCCTCATGCGCACACTGCAACGTCGCATTGAAGTCATGTGAGGTTCCCACTAGCGCTGCTTGATTGCAGACCTATGCTCATGCTCTCTAAACACATGATTGAAGAATTTGTACCTGATGTGCGAGCCAGCAGCGCCAGGGCAGCCAGCCCCGACACAGCCGTGCGTCGCGCCATAATGGCGAGCTGTTTTGGATAGCAGCTGCACTACCACCAGGCTCAGGTGAGAAAGCTCCCTGCTACGCCGCTAGCGGGCGGCTATCCTCTGCAGCAGCACCCAGCGCGAGTGCCTAGGTACCCAGTGACGTCCTGCCCGCCTGCAGGTTCCTGCAGGACCGATCGATGATGCTGTTCGAAAACGCAACCACATTGAGGTCTCTCGTAAGCACCCCGACCCCCCCCGACCCCGGTGCAGTGACGTAAGCAAAGGGGGGAGCGTGAGACTCACGGTGAGAGTGTGCAGCTGGAGTGCGGGAAAGACACATGGCTGCATTGAGTGCACATACCATCAAGATGTGTAAGCTTCTGAGGCCCAGTGAAAATGACCACGAGTACAGTCATTGTGATCGAAGATGGCAACATTATCGTCAAACTTTGAGTCAAGTGTGGTCAAATGTGACCAGTGCTGTCTTCCAAAATGCTTGATTGCGCCCATGTTCACCGGCTCGATGCCGCATGGTCGGATGTAATGACTGCAGGGAAGCAGTGGGCGCGGGGTCAGACTCGCTTCGGGCAGCCGTAGATGCAGCAGCAGAGGCCCTGGCTGCAGGTCTGCTGGTGACGGCGGACGCATTGGCAGTTTTGGTTGCGGCGGCAAAAGGTGGCAGCGGCGGCAGCAGCACATAGTTGTGGCGCTGGCTACGGCAGCCGTTGTGAGGCGCGCAGCGGCGGCGGCAGCTGCGGCGCGGACCCACCCAGCAGTGACACTACCGTAGTGGCGGAGGCGCGTGCTCTTGCCCGGCATAACCTTGTGGATGCTCTCCTGAGCGCTGCCACAAGGATTGACTGCGCTGAGTCTAGTCCCATACTGCATGGTGGCAGCAGGAAACGTCAACTCTATTATATATACATTGCATATGCTAGTCACGCCAGCCCGTGAGACGAAATGGGTACTCACTGTCACTCAGGTATTGCTGGCCCAATGGGTGCGGCAGCTCGGTGTTGTATCAAGTGCCTCCACGACTCGGAACGCTTCACCAGGATGGTTGGAAACCCTACCAGCATCACTTTTAATAGGGCTATTCAAGTTAATGAGGTCGAATCTAATTTGGCTGCTTCCTGTTTCGAGTTTCAATTGGCCGAGAACGTTCTGTGACACATGTTGGAGTTCGTGTAAAACCTAAATTCTGTTGCACACACTTATGCACAGGATCATACGGTCTGCACCTCTGCTGCTTTTGACGACTGCAGCTGCCTTCAGGCCCCAGGTCTGCCCAGCAGCTGGTAGAGCCCTCTGCATACGGGCGATGCCTGCTGAACAGGATCAATCAACGCCGCAGCAGGAGCAAGGACACCCAAGGTGCACGATACGACTGAACGAATTGGATATGCGCGTGCACCTCATCTGCCTTGCATTGAATCTGACTGTAAGGCAAGGCGCGGTGCTGTTGCTGGCAAGCGCATTGCATCATTTGCGACGGAATCTATTATACCGCATCCAACGACCTGACTGAGTTTCTGTTGACTTTGACTACTGTATTGATCGTTGAAGGACTCAACAGGCTTGCACAACTCGGCGCTTCAGTGACAGTAAGAGTAAGTGCCTATCTTAGTAAGAGTAAGTGCCTATCCTGAGTGCATGTCACATGCCGCAAATTGACCTTGGGTTCAAAGGAGAGCGTCACATTATAAATAGACAGACCAGCCTCTACTGGGTTATTCATGTTGGCATGCGGCGTTCTTGAACTTGACTTGCCACAGATGGGAGAACATCTGGGCGGCGGGCTTGAAGAAAGGCGATGCCTTTGATACAGGTGAGCGTCATGATGCAGAGTTTGTTGTGCTTCTAACAATCATGACGTGGTTGAGTTGGTGCACCAACAAGAGTTTGATGATCCCAAGGAGTGTCTTCACCATCACTGCATTGTGTCCATGTTCAAAAAGTACGCGTTCGCAACCACTTTTTGGGCCAGCGCCCACATTCACGTCGTAAGGGTACTTGGGCTGCAAATGACCAAGTCCATGTACTTCGAGACGCACTGCACCTGTCATGCGCCGCAGTCTGCGTGCATGCGCCTGGTTCAGGGGCAGAAAGGGTGCTGTGGTGGAGCCGGAGGGCGCAGCACGGCTAGTGCAGCGCACAGCAGCCAACGTAATACTCACACAAGCACTTCACCTTCGCAACGGAAAGCAGTGCTCAGCCAGCACCAGTCTGACACCGGCACTTCACCGTCACGGCAAGCAAAAATCTTACACCATGCCGGCACGCGTATCAACACACGCTTCTCCCCCTGCACCACTTCCACTGCGCTCAGGCATCTATCTCAAATTTTACCATGTTGCTGCGTGAAGCAGGGCGTAGTGGGGTTCGCCCACCAGATGGGCATAGTTAACCTTCAGCAAGAGAAGTACGGGTTCAAGCTCGTGTCGGCCAACGTAGTACTGCTGCAGCTGCCATCTTCAAGTTAAAACTGGGCTTGGTATGTGCCTGAGAAGGTGGATGTCTTGCAGGAGTTGGCTTTCATAGGGCTTTCTGCCCACGGTGGCATTTGACCTTAGTAATATGTTTGCGCACGGGGAGCACATAATGTAGCAGACAGACACTGGGTGACAGACGCTGCACATGCATTGGGGTGTATATAGCACTGTGTGCCGCAGCCGCAGCCTCCGCTGCCTCAAACTTCAGCTCGCATCTTCTATACGCTCTGCGCGAGGGCGCGTGATGCGCCCGCCACTTCCGCTGCGCTCACCCCCCCCCCCCCCCCCCGCATCTTCAATGACGCTCTGCGCGCACGCGCAGGGCGCGTGTCGCCGGCGCTGCAGCAGCTTCTCGACGCGCAGGCGCTGCCCAAAGGCAGGGCGCTCGTGCCCGGCTGCGGGCGCGGCTACGACGCCATCGCGTTCGGCGCGGCGGGCTACGACGCAACGGGGCTCGACTTGTCGAAAACGGGCATCCAGGCGGCCACCGCGCTGCTGGCGGAGACGGAGCCGAAGCCCGCGGGGCCGGTGCAGTTTGTGGTGGGCAACTTCTTTGAGTTCGGCGGGGACGGGAGCGGTGGCCGCTTCGACGTGATTTTGGACTACACATTTCTGTGAGTGGCACCGCTCACCCACTGCTTGTTGCTGGTCTGACTTTCGATAGAATTTGCATGTTTAGTCTGAAACCACAGCCAGTTAGCATCGTGCCTCGTTTCTGAAATCCCGAAATGTGCGTGACAGCGCATAGCACCACTGCTGTGAGTGCCGCCGCTCGCCTGTCTGTCGCAGTGGACTTGTTGCTTTAAGGCGGCGCATGATTATATGGCATCGTGAGCCAGGTGATTGGTGTGCATTCGAGAAGTGCGCGCGGAATGGTTAAGGGCACCATGTCAGGGTCTGACAGGACAGCGCAGTGTGTCTCAGTGGTGGCAGCACCTACCAGCTGTTTAGGAATAGGAATGTAGTGTGCTGTGGCACACGACGTCGTCTGATGCGTCTGGCGCCTGGTGGCGTAGATAATCGGACATGACACGCTATGTACTCAAGCCACCAACCCACGCAATACAGAGGCTGGAGCACGCTGGGCCCATGGTCTGAAGATAATAGTCACACTGTGTACGTGCTTAGTGGTTAGGTAGAGCTTGCAGCAGATGCCACAGATCCCTCAGCGGCAACATGTTGTTGTGCAGAACTTGCCGGCAACCTGAGCGCCACTCTCTGCAACTCCACAACACGAATGACACCTCCGCTGCCAGGCTGCGTGACTCCTTTGATGTGTCGTCAAGCAGTCTTACAGATGTCCGCAAAGCAACACATATACCCCCATTGTCAAAGCAACACTTGAAACCGCACGCTGGGCGAGTGCGAGACGCACACACGTATCCCATCGCATCTGCTCATGCTGACATTGCCAAAACGCGCATGAATGCGCTATATGCCCCATGTATATATCCCATCGCACGCGGAGAGCACGCCCCACGTCACCTCCCGCTGCACGTGCACACAGACATTGTCCATGCTGACGACAGCCCCCGCCACAATGCTGACAGGAGTGCCCGCCACACACGCTATCTCCGCCAACCGTGCTGCCGCTCGCAGGTGCGCCCTGGACCCGTCCATCCGGCAGCAGTGGGCGCAGCGCATGGCGGCGCTGCTCGCGCCCGGCGGCGAGCTCGTCACGCTCATCTTCCCCATCGGCAAGCCGCTCAGCGAGGGCGGGCCGCCGTTCGGCGTCACCCTGGACCTCCTCACCGAGCTGCTCACGCCGGTGGGGTTAGAGGCCGTGGAGGAGTTGAAGATGCTGCCCGATGAGCTGTGCCACCCGACGCGCGAGAAGAGGACGGGCCTCGGCCGCTGGCGCTTAAAGGCGTAACGTGCGCGTCGCTGGCGCTTCAAGGCGTGACTCTCCCGTTTGTGGAAGAGTGCGCTGCGGAGGAAGGCGGCGTTTACTGCTGCGGGCCCGAAGCTGGGCGCTGAGGTGCTGGAGTTATGGCTGCTGGGCTGTTTGTGAGCTTGCGAAGCTGACGGACTGGTGGGGGCATTCAGGCGTGCCAACGCTCAGTCGGCTGGTGAGCGGCGCCGGTATGAGCCACGTGATTGGCGCTCAACGAGCTGTCTTGTGTCCGTGGGCTTAGGCGCAGAGGAGTCAGAGATGGGGGCTGCAGATGCCACCACAGCTTTGATGTCTGAGGGAGCGGGGCTGCTCATCTCCTTAGATGCACCTGTACAGAGTTAGAAATCTCAGTTGATGTTGGAAGTCTGCCTGCAGATAATGTACAGATTTAGCGTTGTGCGCCCGTCACTAAGCTGTGTGTCAAATTTTACCTTTGTGGCCTCATCATTCTGGCCTGATTCACATCGTTCATGCCTGTGCAGCATTGTTTTGGAAGTTTGGGATGCTGGTTGCCTCCGTATGGGATGTTTGCAATGCAATTGATTGAGGCTTTCATAGCATGTGCGGTTCACATATGGCCAGTGACACACACTGTATGTCGCAGGAGCCACTCTGTTCAGCGCAGATGCTCTCCGATCTTTGAGTGAACCCCATACATAGCCAGGAATATTTGCTAAACCAACTTGGATAAGTCGCGGGTCATTGTGCATTGGTTCATGCCACCGTCAAGTACAATTATCCCTTGGGGTCCTTATCCTCTTCTTGTCGAATGCGTGACCCCGTGGCGACGCGCGACCAGTGGGACCCTGTGGGCGTGAACGGCTCAGCTGGAACCCCCCTCAGAATCCCCCTTGGTGGGAGAAGCGGCGAAGAGCGGCCGGCGCGACGCCGAAGATCCATTTCTCGGTGGCAGCAGCTTTTCGCGGGGGCGGCGGTGAAGCATGTGCAGACATAGCTGACTCTGGCACCACCCACCGCTGCCGCTTGTGGCGCAGCAAGAGCAAGAGCACACCACTTCTCGACGGCGAACGGAGTCCGAGACCTCATGCAGCAACCCGACCTTGAAGGTACGCATCGCGTATTGCGTACCAATGGCTGAGCGTGGCTGCTGCAGGGGCGTTCAACAACAGCATGATGCTGAACTTGCATACTGGACTGGCACAAGCCCCAATTCAGGTCGATGTGTTTGCCGATCGCCAAAGTTGGGGGGGGCTCCAACTCTTGTGCTATACAACAACATAGGACGTTGATCTGCTGCTGGCCCTTGAAGTGTCTTCACCTTGTGCTGTCAAGGTTCAAGATAAGCTGCACACGTTCATCTCAGCACAGAAACACGCGGCTTTCTTTTCAGCGTGCTAGGGCTCGTCCACGCCTGCCGGAGTCATTGAACGTGTTGCAGATTGAAGATTTGTAAACTGTGCCAGATCTGCAGCAATTCCTTCCACCCTGGCGCTGACGTACGTCATGCAGGCGCTCAGGAGGGCGAGTCTCGCACAGCTCTGCTAAGGAAGACCTGCGATCTGTGTACAAAACGAAAGCGGCGCTGCTGGGGACCCGCGCCATGCAGACGGTGCCAGTACAAGGGCGTGCCCTGCGTGTTCTCCGTGGTACGTCACCTGAACACCTACGCAACTGGCGCTGTTTCCATGACCGTTTGCTCCCATAATTCTATGCATATATGGAGTTTTTGTCTCTTCAAGTGTTGTGTGAAAAGCTCGTTATATTTGGTCTGGTGGAACTGTTGCTGACTTGCCGCACCATCGACTGAGATTCAAATTAGTGACCGGTGCTGCTTTTTCCATCATGTCAAAGATGGTTCCGCCAACAGAGTTTGGCTACAAGTGTCATGCCTGGCTCAACACCTCACCGGGCTGCTTTACGACATCTCCCATTGCAGTGCGGCAAGAGGGGCCCAAAATCCAAGGACGCGCGCGACGCAGATACGGACGCTCCGCCGCCGCTCCGCCCGCCGCGCCTGGCCGCAAAACCGGCTACCAGCGAGCCAGCTAGCGGCACAAAGTATGCAGCCGTGCCGCCACAGCAGCGGCAAGAGCAGCAGCGGCAGCAGCGTCAACAGCACCAGCGGCAGCAGCGGCAGAGCCAGGTGCAGCAGCGGCGCTCGGCAAGCGAACCGGCGCAGCTGCAGCAGGTTGCGCAGCAGCAGCAGCGGCAGCATCAGCAGCAATACTTCGCGCCGCCGGCTCTGCCAGTGTCGCCGACCGCGCCAGCAGGGGGGCTGCTGCTGATGTGCCGGCAGCAGTCCTCGGAGACGTGGACGCTGTCCCTCGGATCAGCACGCCCGCTCGCGGAAGCTGTCGCGGCACCCGCAGCGGCGCTGAACGCCGGTTTGCGCATACCCGCAGCCAGCGACGGGGACCAGATGGAAAGCCAGGAGCACGCAGTAGACTTCCACTCAGCGCAGGCAGCAGCGGAAGGCGACCGCGACAGTCGTGCTTCGCCTGTACAGCAGCGGGGGCGGTGGCGGCTTGGGCGGCGGCGGCGCCGCGGCGCTGCTGCTGAAGCAGCTGAAGCAGCGGAGGGAGCCCTGACAGCGCTGCCTGTGCACGCAACGGGGACATCCGCTCCGGCAGCGGCGGCTGCGCCTTGGGAGCTGGAGGCCGCGGCATACCGCAACGTGCTGCCCGCCAGCGCCGTGAACGATGCTGATACGGCGGTGCAGCGGCAGCAGCGCGAGCACAGCCTGCAGTGGCGACGGCGGCAGCAGCGGCGGCAGGCGGCGGCGGCAGCAGCGGCAGATGCCACGCCACCATTTGAGGTACGGACGCTCACTGTAGATTGCAACTACCACGCACTGCCTGAGCGATATGTCTGTGAGAACTCTGGTGCCCGCTGGCACCGACTCGTGCCACTGAGGCGGCCATGAGATGATGCGAGCAGTGCTCCGCCATTGCACCCCCCTCGGTCCTGGCGGCTGCACCCGCTGTGGCGGCGGAGGGCGCATCACCGCCTTGGCCGGCGGCGGCAGCATTTGTCTATGCTGAGTTGCTGGTGCTTCAGTATGCGCCATTTGTACGCCAGCACTCATGACAGCACCACTCTGTGATGTGCAGGCATACGGAGATGCGCAGCTGCGTGGTGACGGCGGAAGCGGCGGCGACAGCGGCGGCGGCGGCGGCGATGGTTTCGACTCGAGCAGCAGCGGCGGGGAAGATGGCGGCAGCGGCGGCGACGCGTCCGATGCCATTGCTCAGCTGCACGCGCTGCCGCTGTTCGAGTCGTGGCGCGACGACGACGCGGCAGCCATGAGCGACAGCAGCGCGCTGCCGCGCAGCAGCTCCGCGAGCTCCTTCGACGCGCTGCTGAACAGCGGCAGCGACGACGACCTGCTGGAGGAGCTGTCCAGCGGCGGCGGCAGCCGGCGCGGCAGCGGCGCAGCGACGCCAGGACTTGAAGTTGAAGAAGGCGGGTGTGACGCTCCGCAGCAGGAGGTTGCGATTGAGGATGACTATGACGCGGAGATCGATGAGTCGATCTTGGCTGTTTTGGCTGCTGAGCTGAGCGATGACACGCTGGCGGAGATGGCGGACGCGTGCATGGAGGAGCGCGCTGCCGCCGGCGCCTTTGCAACGTGCATACCGCAGCCGCCACAGCAGCAACAGCAGCAGCGGAATCTTCAGCAGCAGCAGCAGCAGCACTGGCAATTGCAGCACCACCAGCACAGCCAACAGCAGCAGGAGCGCTGCGACCAGCAGCCATTCCAGCAGCAGCAGGAGCAGCAGCTGCAGCGGCAGTCGTCCAGTGAGTGGTACCTGCAGTGGTTAGGAATAGACTCGCTGCACCAGAACCACACAGCGCAGCCAGAGCTGCAGTCGCCGCCGCTGCCGCTGCCGCAGCACGGTCAGCAGCACCCGATGCGTGCACCGCCTGATGCAGCATCGCTGCAGCATTCGCCTCACAAGGCACCACCGTCGCTGCAGACGCCCACCGCGCCGTCGCCGCCGCCGCAGCAGCAGCAGTGGCGGCGGCAGCAGCAACAGCAGCTGTGGCAGCAGGCGCAGCACCTGCAGCAGCAGCGGCGCTGCCGCCAGCAGGCGCCGCTGGACTCTCCGCCAGCACATACGCCGCAGGTCGCCATGCAGCAATCTCCTGCAATGCAGAGCCTACGACAGCAGTGGGATGGCGCCGCCGCCGCCGCCAGCGCTTTCTGCAGCCAACACATGGCCAATCTGTGGCCCACCAACCACCCACACGTCGTCTCTCACGGCGAAGGCGCCGCCGCATCGGCGCCGCCGGTACCACTCTCAGACCGCCACCCTACGCCGAGTTACGTGCATGATACGCCTGCGCAAATGGAGGGCCAGTGGCCGCTCGGCCGCGGGTGGTTTCCCGTTGACGACAGCGCGCACCGCTGCAGCCCAGTTGGCGATATTTGCTATAGTTCACATAGAGATGCGGCCGGCCTGGCGGATTCCAGGAAGACGGGGTAGCACCCGAGTTGACCAGGTGTTATATGCGACGCACAGTAGACGCCGGCTCTTGAAGCTGGGTGAACGTTGAAGTTAGTGTGACCCTGCGACTGTCAGAGGCATTCATGAGCCCTCTGACAGCCAGGCGCATGTGCATCCTGGTCGCTTTGCGTGCCCCTAGCCCTGAACCCCTCTCTAGCCCCTAATTCAGCCCCCCCCCCCCCCCCCCCCCCCCCCCCCCCCAAGCCAGCCAGCAAATGCGAAGCAACAACTGTGTCTGCAAAATATCTACTGTTTGCCTTTCGAGACAGTGCTGTACGTGTGCCTTGCACTTGGCTGCTTCGTCCTGTTACGATCTACTTGGCTTGCGCAGCACTGTTGCGTGGCGTGCATGCGCTCCTGTACGTATTGTACTGCGGCAGCATTGCTCAGGATGACCTCAGCCGCGAGTGGCACGCTCTTGCTGCTGCGGCGGATGACACAGCGTGGCGTCTGGTGCATGGATTTTGGCGCACCTGACGCTGTTGGTGCCAGTAGCCATGCCGATGCCCTGCCAAGCTCGCAATGCATGCGCACTCTCTCTTGAGCAAGTCACATTTCAAAGCCACATGGGAGCTGATGTGGCAGTACACATGGATGCCGATGCGGCTCAGGGGTATGTCTCATGCATGTACATTGCACTCGTTGAGCTTTCCTGGGCTTGACATTGCTGGCATTTACATGAATAGTAAATGAGTCATCACCATGCTGCAACCAGGCTGTATCATTCGCTTGACTCGCTGACATGCATGTGTCTGTTCAGCGGCCAGCATAAAAACTCACTTGCTTGCTGCACTTGACCATACTCGTGCAGCCAAAAGCAGCACACATCAAGTGGGTAATACGCATGACTAGGGTTGGCAAAACCGTATACTTCGAAGTATTGAGATTTCATATACGGGAAGAAATACGTATTTCTGCGTATTTTCCGTATATACGTATATGAAACCCGTATCTGACAAACCCAAATCGATGGAACAGGCACTTCCCGGCGTAACTTCAAGTTGAAAAATCAAGGGTGATTTGGATGCAATATATGATGACCATACAGAAAGATATTGAAATTCTGATGTTGTTGACGTGTTTGATGAGCACATGCCCAATGCCCTCGCCCCCCCCCCCCCCCCTGGAGCCCCCACCCAAGACACGCACATACCCTATCTAACAACAAGCACATTGGACTGAACTCTCAAAGACGCCACCCATGCGCTGGTTTCCCTTTCCCAGCAACTAGGCAATTCAAAATATATATAGTGAGGCAATGAGAGATAGTGAGGTCGACTACATCATCAGCAAGCGTGACCGCGTGATCTTTTTTGATTCGCCACAGCGGACTCGCAAACACACCGAGCCACAAATGTCCGGTCTGCGTGGCTGGTCACGCTAGGTATGCAACTTGCGTCATATCACGCTAGCTATGCAACTCGCGTCATATCGTCGCCGCCACACCACAGTAGCGCGTGCTAACAGCACACACATCCCTCCACCTTCCTTCTGGTAGCTGCAATGCGTGTTAGCTGCCAGGCGCCGGCCCAGCCCTGCGGCTGCTACTACACTGGTAGCGCCAGCCGCCATGCTGCGAGGCGCAGTAATTCAATGATGTCCAGTTGCGTAAACGCGGTGTCCACACACAACAAGCGAGCACACGCAACTTCAAGAGAGAAACAATGAGCCGAGAGGTTCAAACCTCGCTGGAGGAGGTGTCCGCTGCAGTACGCAGCCTCGTTAGCTCAAGCAGAGACAGGATGACCAGTAGTGCCCATCACAACGTGCATTAAGGCTGATATCCTCCAAAATACGGATTTATACGGATTTCGCAGGCCAAATGTTGAGATACGGGTGTATATACGCATATATACGGATATATGGTGTATCTACGGAATACGGATTTGCCAACCCTACGCATGACCCACTTCAACACACATTGCAGATCAGCGACGCGACCTTGGCGCATACGTGCCTGCCAGTCCGTGCTTGTCATTTAAATACTACAAGCACACACTAGTCAGCAGTGCACCTAGCTGTTGGTGCATCATGAAGTGCATTGGCAATCTGCACGTGGCAATGAACAAGATCGCGTACAGTACCAGAGGACCACCAGATGCGCAAGCGGCATGTGGCAGGCTGTCTTCCGTATTCAGGCCTTTATTATCGCAATTTACATGTGTATACATACCTGCCTTGTGTGATGCGTACGTGGTCATGTGGCAAAAGTTACGTAACCCTCTACTTGATTACACCCACGGAACACCCTGTACGACATAGCCCCGAGCCCTGATGTGCGCTTGCGCTCAGCATGATGCTGCCCAACACATTGCGCTCACTGCCCGCCGATGTAAGCCTCTGCACAGCTCGTCTGGCCGCCGTTGCGGACCGAACGCACTGCAGCGGCGCTACTACTGCTGCGTAACACCACCCGTAGGATGCTCGCAGGAGCAATGAAGGCTCGCGCATGAGTATGGGACCAATTGCCGCGCTGCTGGCCGTGTGTGCCATGTGCGTAGTCCCCCCCCCCCCCCTCGCCTTTCCCCCTGATAGCGGGCCGAAACCGCTCGCGACGAGCGCGCAGGCCCGCCGTCATGCGCACCGCGCCACAGAGGCACCCCACGCAGTACAGGCGGGCGCGCGCACCGAGCCTGCAACGCAGCAAAAGCTCTCTCGCGCACGCGCGCGGCTAGCAAGCGGGCATGCGCAGCGCGCCGTCGAGCCGGATCACCTCGCCGTTGAGCATGTGGTTCGCGACGATGGCCTCCACGAGGCGCGCAAACTCATCCGGGTCGCCCAGCCGCGGCGGGTTCGGCACCGTCGCGCCCAGCTCCTCGCGCACGCGCGGCGGCAGCGCCGCGAGCAGCGGCGTCATGAACAGGCCCGGCGCGATCGCGCACACGCGCACGCCCGCGTGCGCGAGGTCGCGCGCGCACGGCAGCGTGAGCGCGACGATCGCGCCCTTGGACGCCGCGTACGCCGCCTGCCCCTCCTGCCCCTCGTACGCCGCGATGCTCGCCGTGTTGACCACGACGCCGCGCTGCCCGTCGGCGTCCGCGGGGCGCGAGGCCATGCTGCGCGCGCGTGCGGCGGCGGCGGCGGTGGCGGCGGTGGTGGCAGCGTTGGCGGCGGAAGCGGCGGCGGCAGGGTTGGCGGCGGTGGCAGCAGCAGCGGCGGCAGCAGCAGCGGCGGCAGCGTAGGCGGCAGTAGCGGCGGCGGCAGCAGCGGCGGCGGCAGCGGCGGCGGCGGCAGCAGATGGGTGCGAGTTACATTGATGAACGAGTGTTTGTGTGGCGCGCATGCTGCTGCTTGAGCAATTTGAGCATACTGCTGATGAGTCCACGCAGCATCTTGAAGAAATGTCAGAGCTCTGCGATGGCCACTTCTTGGTACCGGTGACTGTGCAGTCCCTCTGTCAAGACTCGATTGAGAACATGAATGTGCAGTGTAAAGACTACGCCTGTGCAACGTGTGCACGGTTATCCACAATTTCAACTGCTCCCACAGCGCTCACCGCTGCGCCGCCAAGCGCAGCACGTTGAACGTGCCCACGGTGTTGATGTGCAGGATCCGCGAGAACTCCTTGAGGTCGTGGGGCACCTGCAGACAATTCAACAAGGATGTGTTGATGCACATTTCAGTGCATAGGCAGACACTCCTATGAATGGCGAAGGCACCGGCAACAGTACCTTGTTGTGACGGTTACGACACATCAGCGCATCGGCAGATAGTGCTATTGATGTTCGAGGCATCGGCAAGAGTACCTTCTATTGATGCTTACGGCATTGCCAACAGTGCAAATTCTTAGTGGCACTTCAGACTGCCGCCAAGTCATACCCCACCAGTGCCAATATACACCACCGCCCTTTGAAAGGGACAAATAGCTGCCAGAATGTGCGTTAAGTGACAAGAGGGACCGTACCGGTGACAATTGTTGACCAATGCATCAATGCAATGTCATGTACAAGCGAGGGTGCGTGGCACCTCCAGTGGGCGGATGAGCACCATCACTGAAAAGCAAGGCACGAGCTCACTTGAATTTTAACATTGGGATATGGTATCCCATTGATTCACACACTGCCAGCGCCCCCCCTGGACAACACCCGCTGTCACCTTTGCACTCAGCTTCTTGAACGTTTTCGAGCTACAACAGTTTAATGGCGGTCATATTATACCGCTGTTATCTGGCGTCATGTAAAAAATTGTGCGGACAAGCGTTTAGATACCAAGGTGTATGCCGTGCGGAGTACGCCTATTCTCATGCTGTGATCAAGACCCAAAGCCCACCAAACCTTGACCGCAATCATGTGTTCAGGAATGTAGGCTGGAGGCAAGCAGTTCAGTGGTGGTGTTGTGGACAGACGAAGGTGCAGCATCATCACAGAGCAGGCAGCTATGAACACACCAGTTCAGAGCTTGTGCAGCTTCAGGTAGAATACTGTGACGTTGTCCACATTTCTGGCTGAACAGCTTGTCGCCGAAAGTCAAGTTGCAGCCAGCGTCCACTGGCAGTTACATTTGCAAACTGTCGATCGCTGCAGCAGCGCAACATCATATACCTACTTGCCTGCTTGCTGTTCAGCGTCCGCCGCGCATAAGCCAGCCCGGCGCAGTTAACTGCCACTGACACCTCATCCTCGAAGTGCTGCTTCGCCAGATCCAGAGCTGCGTTCACCTGTGCCTCGTCACATACCTGTGGTGCCAGAGATGCGCGGAGCGCTTTGTAGGTAAGCTAGAGGAGCGATTCGTATGAGGCTGTAAAGCAATCGAAATCTGGCTGACTGCAGATGGGAAAGGCCGATTGCCCAGGTGGCTTCGACCCGAGTAAACTCTGTGTCTATACTTGAGTCGAGTTTTTAACGTGTGTGAGCTACCAGGCCGCGACTGACCCAGCGATGTGCAAGGAACGACATTGGAAATGCCATCACGGGCAGCAGCACAGCACCGACACTTGCATCTGTTTGGGCGAAGACCACGTTCTTGGGAAGCGGTTCAGAGTTCTTCAAGTCGGCCACCACCACACCGAATTTCCCTGAAGCTGCCAACCTCAGCGCTGTGGCTCGCCCCAGCCCTGACGCCCCTCCCGTCACCAGCGCTGCAGCCAGCTTCCTTCCAGCAGGCATCGTCAGGCTTCAAGTTAACGGTTCAAAGGTGAAAAGTTCAAGCAAAAGTTGAAGTTCACTTCCGCGGTGATAGGCCTGCCTTTGTACAGCAAAAGACCGATCAATTGGTGCTGTTGCGGGACATAGAGGCTGCATAAACAAGTTGAACGCGGAACACTAACCAAATCGAGCTGCAGTTGGCGGCTGCAGCATGCTGTTGCAGAAATGACAGTTGATTGAAGGCTGCAATCTGGGCGTGCTTTGCACAACGCTGGTGGTTCAGGAAGGCTGGCGACAATGACGATGGGAGCGGCCGTGGCGGCGGGGATAACCCTGGCCACAATAGGGAGGCTGCTGGACAGCATCATCGGCGGAGACGTTGTTGGCGTGGGGCAGTATCTGGACAGGCTGCGTGACGAGCAGGTGCGATCTCACATATGTGCTATATGCTGATGCAGGAATTTTGCTGTGCTGAGCATGCTATCTCCTGGCGCTGTGTGCACATTAAACATGCTGCAGGCATCATACCGGATTGCATCGTAGCAGGACGCGTACCATGCAGGCGATCACCGTTGTCGGTGGAAGGCATTCAATCTGATGGCTAACTGCACCTTGTCAGCTAGAGCTCTACAATCTTTGATTTGTTTCCATACATGCTACTCGAGCAAATGGAGTGCCTTGCGCGGCAACCGACGAGAGGAAAAGCTGCAAGGCTGCAATCTATGCTCTGCAGCTCTGCAGTGCATACAAGTCCAATCGTTGCAAGCGCAATGGCGCAACGAACGCGCCGTGAACTGCGCAGCACAGGCAGCAGCAGCAGCAGCGCTCACCGAACCCCCTCTGCGCCACGACCGGCGTCGCGCAGGTGTCGGCGATGGTGCGCTGCTTCAGGGAGCACTGCGGAGCGGCGGCGGCAGCGGCTCAGCAGCATAAGCAGCAGCAGCACCAGTACGGCGACATCTCTACGGCCGACTTCCTGAAGCTGCTGCTGATGGATCGGCGCACGAGCGCTGCTGCGGTGCGCGCCGTGCTGGAGGCGGTGGCGGATGGCGCGCTCGCAGGGCGGCGCGCTGCGGACTGCCTGTCGGAAGTGCGCGTGTGCCTGGCAGCGAGGGCGGCGGCGCCGCCGCCAACGCATGGCGCCGCGCGCGCAGCAGGTACGTGCGGTTTTTGGAGGAGGAGGCAGTGGAATGCGGGATGTGTTGCAGCCGATCGGCAAGCATCAGATGCCACGTTTTGTCATGCACGTCTAGAGCTGGTGCACAGGTTCTTGAGAGCTGTGGTTCATTGTATGCACGAACCCTGTCGCTCAGGCGCAGTTTTCCACTGTTGCACGGTCTGGCGTAGGGTGCATATTAACCCGAACCCTAACACTAACCCTACATATTCCACCAGCCGTCACTCACAGCGAGCACGCTCTGCAGGACAGAAACACCAATTTCAACGCGCAAAGCACTCCCCCATGCATGATGAGAGCACGCGCTCATGTCAGTGGTCCTCGCTACAGCAGGATGTTGCGGTGTGACGCGACACACAATGCGCTGCGCGGGTGCAAGAGCCACGGCACCGCCGGCGTGCGACTGCGGCCGCACATTGTACCACCCGTGTGCACCACTGAACCTGGTTCATGGAAACGATTCAAAAGGTCGTAGAGCTGTAGGTGACAAATGGTGGTTAGCCGCCAGTGCCTTCCACCAATAACCGTGTTCAGATTGTCGGGGGAGTTTGAGTTTTCGCGCAATGATGCAGCACGTCGGTGCACACCCTACCTGAGTCCATCTGTGCACATTTCCCCCCCCAGGGTACGCATCAGGCGCCAAGAAACTCAGTCAAAACGCTCAGGCGGCGCCGGCTGAGCCGCTACTGGCGCCCACGGAGCTGGAGGACATCACGCGGTACGCCATTGACGCGGCCTTCGCAGCGCCGCAGCAGAACCGCGGAGCGCTGCTGCTTGATCTCGTGCCCGCGCTGCTGCAGGCGGGGCTGCGCGCGTCGCCGCCGAGCGCTGCCGCCAGTGACGGCGGCAGCAGCAGCAGCAGCGGTGGCGGCAGCAGCGGCTCGGAAAGCGAGGGCGACGGCGGCAGCAGCGACGGCGATTCATCTCCAGCGCCGGCGCGGCAGCGCCACCGCCAGCAGCAGCCGCTGCACGAGCGCCTCACGCAGCAGCAGCGGCGGCAGCAGCGGCGGCGGCGGCAGCAGCGGCGGCAGGAGCAGCAGCGGAGCCCTGGCGCGGAGGGCATTATGCGCATGGTGCACGAGGCGCTGAGTGCGCGCCCCTGGCCGCCGCCACTGGCGCTCCCGCTGCTGGTCCTCTGCGAGGACGTAATGGCAGCAGGCGGCGGCGCCGTGGCGCTGCTGCCGCCGAGCGCTGCCGCCGGCGCGCGCGCGCTGCTGCTGCGCTGCGTGGGCGGCGCAGGCATGGCGCCTTCGGACTTTGCGGGTGAGATGAGGGTCTGTGGAGCGCGGTGACGCCAGCGCGCAGCGAGCTGGCGCAGCTGCTGTTGTGCGTGCGACGTGCGCTGTGCCGCTCTGTGCTCATGATCGCGCGCCCATGAGGACGCGTGGTTGAGTGACAGTTCAGCGCAGCGCGTCGGCGGCCACGGCGTATTTGCGCTCAGAAGCATGGCCGTCATTCAGCAGCATCGGCGGCAGCAGCTGCAGCGGGCAGGCGTCAATGCAGATGCATCGTCGAGTGCAGTGCTCGGCCACCTAGGCGATGTCCTCTTCTTTTTGCGTAGTCATTTGACAACAGGCTGTCTGCCGAGCCTGGCAGGCGTCACTCCACACACCGAGCGCACTCGAGCAGCAGTAGCAGCAGCAGTGGCGGCGGTATCGCAGCCGTGCCCCGCCTCAGTGCTCACCGCAGCCTCGAAGAACGCAACCTGCGCCAGCTGACCCACAGACAATACCATCGGGTCTCACTCCTGTGTTCTGCAGGTGTTGCAAAGCAGCTGCTCGTTTTGAGCCAGCTGAGTGCGGCCTCTGCAGCAGCGGATGCGGCGACGGCGCCGTGGCTGCAGGCGCTCATCGCCGTCTACTGCGCGGCGCCGCCGCCGGCGCTGGCGACGCTGGAGCTGGTGCTGGAGCAGGCGCTGCACCAGGACAGCAGCGGCTCAGCGCGTGCGCTGCTGCGCGCTGTCACCGACGACGGCAGCGACGGCGGTGCGCTTGCAGCGGCAGCAGCAGCAGCCTCTGCGCACTCAGCTCCAGAGCCGCCGGAGGCAGGAGAGGCAGTGGAGGCGGCAGCCGCAGCGGAGGCGGCAGCAGCAGCAGCGCCCATCTGTCACGCGTGGCAGCGCGCCAACCTGCTGCTGCTGCTGCGCCGCGGCGCGACGCCGCTGCGCGAGTGCGCGCTGCCGCTGCTGCCGCCGGCGCTCGCGGCGGGCGGCGCCGCTGCTGACGCGGCACTGCGCGACCTGCTGTTTTCCGCCGCTGCGGCATCACTCGGCAGCGGCGGCGGCAGCAGCGGCGTGGAGGCGCTGCTGCGGCAGTGCCTGACGCTGGGGGGCGCGGCGGGGGTGGGGGCGGGCGGCGGGGCGCCGGGAGTGTCTGACCGCGCTGCACAGCTGTTCGATGCAGCGCTGAAGTGGCTGGATGTTAGCGGCGGCGGCGGCGGCGGAAGTGGCGGCAGCGGCGGCGTTGGTGGGAATGGCGTGGCACGCACGGTCGTGGAGAGCGTAGTGCTGCAGGTGCGCTGCTGCACGACATCGTGCGCTGCTCACGCCTGTGGACTTGATTGGTGCGCGATGTATATTGACGGATGGTGGTTGCGGCGGCGGATGCTGCGTGCTCCTCGCCTCCGTCACAAAGCACCACAAACTCAAAATCTGCATCTGGAGTGCCGCAGCACCGCCGTCACAGCCCATGCCATCTCATCACCTCATTGTGCTTCTGCTTCATGGCCTGCCTCCATACCTACCCTTTATACTGAGCAGCGCTGCCCGCTTGCGCCGCCGCGGTTGTGCCGCCCGTCTCAGCTCTAGCCATTTTGACCTCTCCGTTGTGCCTCTGCTACAGACCCCGAGTCCTGAGCAGCGCTGCCCACTTGCGCGCGCATGCAGGTGTTCGCGCTCGTCCCCGACTCGCGGCCGCACGTGCTGCGGCGCCTGCTGGGCGCCCTCCTCGACCGCACGCGCGCCGCCGCCGTGCGCGAGGGCTACCTGGGCGCCTGGGAGGCGCTGCTGGCGCGCGAAGCACAGCAGCGCTGCGCCGCGCTGCAGCCGCACGCGGCGCTCGTCGGCGACGCGCTGGGCGCGCTCACGCTGCAGCCGCCGCAGGCGAGTGAACGATAATGTGTCGCCTGGCGGCGTGCGCTCTCGGTGGCAGCGCCAGTCGGCTAGCTGCGGCTGACTGATGTAGTGTTTCCGACTGGTGCTGTCGTGCGCATGGGGGGGGGGGGGGCACTCGCACTGCTTCGCGCTGAGGGGCATGCGCCGCGCTTCCTCTCGCGCATCGGCCTGCACGCGTACAGTGAGCCACTGCTGCCTTTCCTCCTGCGCGTCGCTGCTGACGCCACCTCTGGCCAAAACCGCCGGTGTCCCCTCCCCCATCGCCCCTTGCCCCCTCCATAATGTCGCGCGTGTGTGTGGGGGGGGGGAGGGCACCCGCACTGCTCAGCGCTGGGGGCGTATGTGCCGCGCTCACGCTCTCGCGCCAGCGCGCTCGCTGCCGATGACACCCCCTTCGACTTCTATCCTGCACGTTGCCGCTGACACCTTATCACTCCCCCCTCCCCCATCTCCTCCCCTTTGCTCCCCCCCCCCAACTACCACAATGACAGGTGGCTCGGCGCGTGCTGGACGCATGCGCGCCCCTCGCGCACGCCAGCGCGCCGCTGGCCGCCGCCGTCGTCGGCCTCGCGCGCAAGTGCCTTGCGCAGGCGGACGCGCGCGGGCGGCTGCTGGCGCTGCACGCGCTCACAGCAGCGCTCGGCACGCCGCCAGAGGCGTGGGGTGGCGGCGGCGGGCCCTGCGGCAGCAGCGGCGCAGGCGGCGGCAGCGGCAACGGCGGAGGTCGTGTTGGTGGTGGGCGTGCTGGTGGACGCTGCGATGGGGGAGGCAGCGGCGGCGGCAGCAGCGGCGGCGGCGGCGGCGCGTGCGTTACGGCGCTCAACAACCCCGAGAGGCTGCACGATATTGTAAGCAACCTCGCGTGGGAAACGGGATGAATGCACGTTGGCTGCGTCGTTTAATAGCGCATTCTGTTACATGAATGGTGTGCCTAAAGGTTCGTACAGTAGAGGTATCGCGTACTAGCGCATGGGCCCCAGAAGGGATCAGCTGGCCGAAGTGCCGAGTGCTGCCACGGCGCGCCACGGTGCATGACGTGTAGTGCGTGCAGATCACTGTGCAAATTGACTGGAGCACGATTCTGCGTGCCTGAAGTGCTAGTCAACCCCACTAATCGATGTGACAAGTGGCCTCTGACCCCCCCACCAGATCACGTTCGCCCCTGGCCCCGCAACTCCCCCTGCTCATACCTACGTGCCCCCTGTTCCCAACCTTGCCCTGTTTGACCACAGATTGAACTGCTCAGGTGGGGTCTGGACGGAGGCCTCCCCTGCGGCATGAAGGCCGCGGCGTATCAGCGGCTCAGCGTGCGGAGGGCGGCGCCGCACGCCGCCGCGGCAGCGCTCGACGTCATTCAGCGCCGCCTGCTGCGCCTGTTCGCGCGCGCGCCGCCGCCGCAGAGCAGCAAGGGCAAGAAGTCGAAACGGCAAGTTCTTCGTGCTGCGCCGGCTCAGCCAAACATGCAAGTTCAAGTGTGACGTGCCGCAGTGCAGAGCAAGGGCAAGCATGAAACGGCAACTTCATTCTCTCTGCGCGGCGCAGGCAAAAAGTGCGAGCTCGTGTGCGGCGTGGCACAGTTCATGGCACGGTTTCGGTGTCATTGCGTCCGGTTGGATGCGAACATGCATTGCCATTACGCAAAGCAGAGAATAGCTGGGTGACTTGGACATGCGCACAAGCGGTGGTATGTAGCATGAACGCTATGTCAACTTCAAGTGTGCCATGCCTCCGCGTCCTGCGCTTTGGCAGGGCGCTGCAGCTCTGCAGTGGCTTCGCATCGCCATGCATGCTGCATGAGTAATACTTCCAGGTACCCATCTACTGCAACACCCCTGCCCAGCTCCGCCGAACCACATGTGCCACGAGAGCAGCGCCGCAGGACCTACTCACCGCAGAGCCTAGTTCTAAGCCTCCCGCCCTTTGTACTCCTGACCCAGGCGGGGAGCGATGGAGCGCGGAGCGCTGCAGCTGGTCCCCCTGCGCCTGCTCGAAGAGTGGGCCCCCAGGGAGGGGGGCGAGCGGCAGCGCGGACACGTCCTGGCGCGCTGCTGCGCGCGCGAGCCCCTGGGCCACCTGCTGGGCTGCGCGTGGGCCCTGGAAGTGCAGGCCGGCGGTTACGCAGCGGGGGATGCCGCGGCGGCGGGGGGGAACCGCGGCGTCAGCGCTCAGGGGGGATTGGCGGACGCGCTGCTGCTGGCGCGGGCTGTGGTGGGCGGCAGCGCGAGTGCTGCGGAGCGCGCCGGCGGCGCTGGCGATGAACTGCAACTAGGCGAAGCAGGGCGGCAGCGAGCGGCGCACGTGCGCGCCGCGCTCGCGCTGGTGCGCTACCTGCGCGGCGGCGCCCTGCCGCACAGGGTCGACGACGAGGACCCCGACGGGTCTGCTGAGGACGCCGCCGAGGCCGCGGTGCAGGGCAGCGCTGAGCTGCTCGGCGGCGGCAGTTTTGGGGCGCGCGGCGGCGGCGCGGCGGCGCTGCCGCTGCCGCAGTGCGACGCGCGTGCCGTCGGGACGCAGCAGGCGCTGGGCGTCGCCGCGATGGCCGCGGAGGGCCTCCTCTCGTGCCTGCTGCTTGGCGCCTGCTGCTGCTGCGTCACTCGCAGCGGCAGCGGCAGCAGCGGAGCGGACGGCGGCGGCGCGGCGCACATCAGCGACGCCGCCAGCGGAGACACTGCCGCAGCTGCCGCCGCTGCTGCTGCGGCGGCGCGCGATCTGCTCGCGGAGGCCTGCGACGACGCGGCGGGCGCGCTCGCTGCCGCCGCACGCGCCGCCGCCGTGCTGCCCGGCGCCGCCGCCGCCGCCGCGCGCGGTGAGGACCTCGCTGGCGCCGCCAAAGCGCTGCTGAGCGACGCTGTGGGGCTGCTGCAGGGCCTGCCGTCGCTCAGCATCAGTGAGGATGCTGCACCGCCTTCTGCCGCTGCTGCCGCCGCTGGCGCGATGACGCCGGCGCAGGCGCTGGCGCTGCTGCGGCTGTACATCGGAGTGGGGCCGCTGCCGCCGGCGACGCGCGCGCGGCGCGCGTGCGGGCGCGCCTTGGGGTCGCTGCGCGCGCTGCGGCGACTCGAGCAGCACTTTGACGGAGGTGCCGTTGGCTGCGGCGGCGGCAGCAGCGGAGTGCGGCTGGAGGACGCGGCAGAGGTGCTCCTGCAGCTGTATGCGGCGACTGCTGCTGCCGCTGGCGCGAACGCTGACGGCGAGGAGCACGCGTATGCGAGGCGCAGTCGCTATGCGCCGCCGCCGCCGCCCCCGGCGCCGCCGGTGAGTTGCTCGCCTGACCCCGGCCCTGTCAATCAAGGCGATTCCTCAGCACCAGGCTAAGTAGTTGCACTTTCTTCATGGCTTGATCTACAGACACGTGACAGGACAGGCAGAGGTTCAGCGCACGGCAAAGTTGCGCGCCTTCATCGTTACAGTATTTGCCAACGCGCATTCAGAGCGGGCAGTCGCGCGCGGCGGCAAGGCGCGCGTGCACATTGCTCAGCAGCATCCCCTGCGCATCAACCATGTCACATACTCAGTGCTCAGCTACCCATCACACGCGCAGTCCGCTGCGCCGCGCCGCCGCGGCACCGCTGCGCCCTCACGCACGCGCTGCCTCGCGCGCTCGTTCGCCCAATTCTGCCGCCGCAGACCATGTGCGAGGAGTTCCAGGCGCACGCGGCGGCGTGGTGCGCGAGCTCAGCGCTCAGCGGCAGCCAGCGCGGCGTCGCGGCGGCGGAGGCGCGCGCCGCGGCGGAGCTCGGCGCCGCCGCGCGCACGGCGCTGCTGCTGGCGCTGCGCACCGTGCTGCCGCGCGCGCTGCGCACGCTGCCGCCGCGGTGGCAGCGCTGCGTGCTGCCGGCGCTGCTGCTGCCGAGTTCGAGCCGTTCTGCCGACGCGGAGGAGGCAGGCAGCGGCGGCGCAGCGGGGGCGGCGGACGTCTGTTTGGGGCCGCTCGGCGACTGTGACGGGGCTGGTTCCGACCCTATCGCTAGGGTGGAGGGCGCTGGTGAAGGGGGTGCTGAGTGGGATGCTGCCAGGCTCGTGTGCGAGAAGCTGGCGGTGGATCTGTGCGAGAGCCTGCGGCGCGGCGGCATGCAGGCCAACACGGTGGACGCGCAGTTGGACGCCATTGAGGTGTGTCCATAGTTGAAGTACATATATTATTGAAGTATAGGCGGTCGTATCTGATTTGCTGCGCGTGACTGTTGCGCAATGGTCAACGTACGCATGGCCAATACAATCTTGGGCGCAGCATGGGGACACTCAGAACCCACGATTCCAGTACAATGAAGAAGCTACAATGAAGGAACAGCTGAACGTTGCACGAACACCAGCAGACGCAGCATGGCAGTCATGTGCAACGGCTACAAGGGTGCGTAACGAAAAAGTGCGGAAAGAGCCTACCTTGTTCATTACACCCTGCCTGCAATGTACCGCGTGAACCTTGGGGGGGGGGCGACGCCATGCGCCGCGACATCGTGCCGTCAGCCATGCAGATACGCAACTTGGCTTCACGTCGCAAGTGACAGGTTGAACAGATTACGTTCCCCGCCGTGCGCAGCATTACAACTGCACTGTCCAGTGTGTGTCACCAGCACCGCTGGACAACACTCTGGCTACGATGAATGCATGAATATCTCCCGTTGCGCTGTGTCCAGGCGGTCGCCGCCGCACGCGGCGCCGCGCTCACCAGCGCCGCCGCCTCCGGCGCGCTTCTGTCGATCCTCGCCGAGCACGAGGTGCGCCTCGTGGCGTTCTTCAGGCGCCTGCTGCAGGGCGCGCTGCGCCTCGACCCCGCGCCGCACGCGACGGCGGCGGCGCTGCTGCGCCACTGCGCGGCGCACGCCGCCGGCCACAACGGCGCCGGCGCCTCCGAGGAGGAGGAGGCGCAGCGCGAGCGCGCAGGCAGCGACAACAGCTGCGACCGCGTGCACCTCAGCGAGACGGAGGAGGACGACAGCAGCGGCGGCGGCGGCGGCAACAGCGCTGACATAGGAGGGGCGGGCGGGAAGGAGGGAGCGCCGCCGCCGCTGGTGCGCGTAGGAGGCGCGGTCGAGCTGCAGCTGGCGAGCGCTGCCGTGTGCCGCGCCGCCGTTGGCGCGGCGCTGCAGCAGCTGAGTGCCTCAGCGGCGGCGCTGACGCTGCGCAGCGCTGCAACGGATGAACCGGCAGTGGCAGCAGCAGTATGGGCGTGCTGTGCGGGCGGGCTGATGGCGCTGCTGGCTCTGCCGCCACAGCTTGCAGGCGGCGCTGCTGCTGCGACGGCGGCGGCAGCAGCGGCACCGACCACAGCATCGGCGGCTGCGGCGAGCAAGAAGCGCGACAGGGCAGGCATGTCACAAGCTGCAACACCAGCGGCGGCGGCAGCGGCGGCGGCGTTGGCAGCAGTGGCGGCAGCAGCGGCGGCGGCGCCGCTGCGGCTGCTGCCAGAGGCGCTGCAGCAGCGTGCAGCGGCGCTCGCGGATAGGCTGTACGTGCAAGCGCGCGCGACAGCCGTTGAAGCGTCGGGGGCGCTGCAGCAGCTGTCCCAGTGCTCAGCGGCAGCAGACAACTCGACGGCGGCGGCGGCGGCGGCGCTGTCCAGCTCGCGCCGCCTCGCGTGCGCGGCAGCGGTGCTGCAGCACGTGGCGGGGGGGGCGGCGGGCGCGGCGCTTTGGGCGGCGGCGCGGGGGTGGGCGGGGGGGCATGCGGGGACAGCGCTCAGGCGGAGGCTCGCCAAGCTGCAGTACCGCATGGATCGGTGCCACGAGGCGGTGGCGCATGCGTCCGCGCGCGCCGCCGCGGTGCTGAAGGCCTGGGACGCCGCTCGCGGCGACGCGAGCGCTGCTGGCAGCAGCAGCGCCAGCGCCAGCAGCGCCAGCAGCAGCAGCGGTGGTGACAGCGACGGCGACAGCGACGGCACGGTGGCGCAGGGGGCGCAGCACGACCAGCAGACAGGTGCGCATCGCTGCGGAGTACTCACTGACTGGCGTGCGTGCGGGCTTTGTACTCTTGCCGGGGCTCGAGAGCGCATGCACGTCCGGCTGTATGGCAGGGGAGGATTGTGCTGCTGTTGCGACAGGTGCACGGCCCCTCACTTCGCAGCACTGCATCGGTATTTGCCCACAGGGGACGTGCCTTGTGGCAGCACCGTGCGTGCGGGGTGGCGTGCTCGCAATTTGCTTGCGCAGTCTACGCGCCGCACAACCAAGCCTTGAAGAGGCACGTTGCATGGCGATCCCCACTAATTTCTGGGCAACCAAGCTCGCTGCGGTCGAGCAGCGTACTCCATGCTGCTGCACGCAATGCCGATTCTGCGGCCACATTGCAACTTATTCAAACACCAGCGCGTGCGGTGCGCAACCTTTCAAGTTACTGATTTGTCAACTCCATCACATGCCGCAGCGTGGCCGCCGCCGGAGCTCCTCGCAGCAGTGCGTGATGTCGCCGCGGCGGGCGCGGCGCTCGCTGCCATGGACGCAGCGCAGCTCAGCGCCGCGGCGGCAGCAGCGGCCGCAGCGCCCAAGCGCGCGGCGGACGGCGGCGCCGGGCGCGTGGGAGCCGCGGCGGCGGCGCCGCGCGGCAAGCGGCGGCGCCTGCGCAGCCGCCACCGCACGATCGACGCGTGGCTGGAGGAGGAGAGGGGGGACGACGCGTTCGCCGATCTTGAGGATTTTCTCGTTGCGGAAGACAAAGACGGCAGCGGCGACGAGGTCTGATGGCGATGGTGTGGTAGCGGCGACTTCGGGGCTGCTGCGCGGTGTGATTGATGGCGGCGGCAGCGGCAGCGGTGCTCGATGACGGCCAGGCTGTCAAGCGTATGCGCTGATCCATCTTGAGGAGCACAAAGGTTTTTCTCAGACACGCGCTGAGAGTGTACACCTCTGCTTGAAGTGCTTGAGACAGCGCAGTGCATTGTGGTTGGTGTAGGAGAGGGACCGACGTTGCTGTGTGCCAATACGGAGGGTATAGCGCGCGGAGACGTCGGCGGGCATGAGGTGAACATCTTCATAAATAAGGGATATGTAGCTGCCACAAACACTGTGTGGGTGCAACAGGGGGGGGGGGGGGGCTGGCGCAGCTGGTGACATGGAAGATATCATGATGCTGCATATGCATTCATGGCGACAGGGGCGACATTGAAGTCCAACATTGAAGCACTCCATGCAGAACGACGAGGAACATTTGTGTTAGGTCCCTGAGCCTCAGGGGGGGGGGCTGCATGTGACGGCTAGGCGCGGTGGCAGCAATGCACATGCATTTTGCTAGCAGCAGTGGGGGTAAGGGATGATTGCATCAGCTAGCGTCATCGTTATTGACCTGATGCTGCAGCGCCGCAGGGCGGTGCTACCACATGACACAATGTCGTGGACACCGCATTCTGCATCATTTACTGGAGAGGGCTTCGTGTGGCCATGTGGACCATTTCCATGTTGCTTCTTTCTGTGCACGTCTCAAGTTTAATCAACACGTCCACTTGACCAGGGCTGGCAATGCCGTCATCATGCAACACGTGTCTGAGTCTGCGTCTTACTTTTGTTGGACTGCTTGTTGCCATTGCAAACGGGTGAAAGTGCATGATGATATGCAAGCAAGCTTTGACACAGTGAGTGTGGTGCATGCGCATGCAGCATCATGTATGGCAATGGCATTTTCCAAGTGCAACACCATGCATATGCCCCCCCCCCCCCCCCGTTTGAGAAGACAAATGCTTGTCCACTCAACATGCCCAGGTTTGACAGTGCTCCGCAAATGTGCCTAGTAGTTGCATACACTGTGAGCACTGCCACATGGCAGCGACGGCACTTCGTCCAGCGGCATGGCGCAGTGTTGAAGTCGAAGTTTATACAGAAATGCACGCGAAGGGCATTTGACCTAATAATAAACCCACAGGCAGTGCAGGTGAGGGGCAATCCACAAGAGCAAGTGGAGGCGGATATGGACATGTCAAGCACTGCCATATATGAATTGTGAGTATGAGAATGGTGCGTGTGTTGCAGTCAGCAGTTGGAGCGCTGCTCACGCGCCCCCACAATTGATGTATACAGACTGCCAAAGGGGGCATGCTTCAAACATGCGAAGCCTGCAATGGGCAAGTGTTCATGCGCCAAGAGAGATGATGTCTCAGACACTGTCTGAGCGATTCGACTTGCGATGCGAGGCAAGTCATACAGACATGGCGTTGCCGCAATACAACATCTTAGCATTCTGCAGCATGTGATGAATGCGTGGTACAAAACGTCATCAGGAGCTTACCAGACGTGCCACGCAGCTGCACAGCTTGCCATTGCGCAAGCATCACGGGGGGGAGAGAAGAGCACACGTGCATCCCCCATATCATGCATGCTGCATAACCATGACATGCGACAGGTGCCTCAAAGACAGCAAGTGAATCGCCAGAACTGGCACAAGGCAGCATGCACGCAAAGCAGCGCAGGGCACACACACGGGATGCGTACAAGCAAGGCTGTGCTAGGTTTTCATGTGATGGCCTGTATTGGGAAAAAGTGTCTCCGTAAATGCCTCCGCAAGGTGACGGGCAAACCACGCTACTCTTACAGAGCTCTAAGAAGCTTCGGTCACACTACGTGGGAGGGGTAAGGAAGGGGGACCGGAAGTGCGCGGCGCTTTGGCCGCACGCAAAAGCCCCCCCCCCCCCATCCCATTGGTGGGTCGAACCCAATGTGATTTTTGCTGGCAAAATGGCCCAAGGACCAAAACCAAATAACACGAACACTGGACAACACCGATAACACTTGCGTAACCCTGGCCTCCATGCCGGTATGCTCTCTGCCTTTGCCTCCGCTATTGTAGCCCCTACATCTGCCCACTTTTTTCTGTTTTGAGGTATGTAAGTTGCACGCATGCGGCCGGACCTTTGTCAGGAGCGTGCCTGCCCACGGTGTTGAGGCAGAAGCTGATGACCTCGCCCCCTCGCTTGCGGAAGCACGCCGCTGGCATGCCGGGCACCGCGAGCTGCAGCGTGTCGCGCCGCTCCCCCCCCCCCTTCGCTGTCTTCCGAGTAGTCGGGCATGGCCCCCCTGCGTCCCTAGTGCACCCTCGTGGGGGCGGCTAGCTAGTAGAGCTCCAGCGCAAACAGCATGTCGTCCGAGACGCTCCTGGCGACGCCTGACTGTGACCAGCAG
The DNA here is from genome assembly GCA_017506865.1 of Tribonema minus. Taxonomy (NCBI): domain Eukaryota; class Xanthophyceae; order Tribonematales; family Tribonemataceae; genus Tribonema; species Tribonema minus. Next base: position 688,435 of record JAFCMP010000335.1, on the reverse strand, counting down.
CTGCCTCCGTCGAGGTCGGACCTCTCCTGCTGCCTCTCCCTGATGCCGGCGATGAGCTCCTCGAGGGCTGCGTCGTCGCCCGGGCTGGTGACCATGACTCCCTTCCGCGCGAACCGATGGAACATGACCCAGGCTGCATGCAAGCACGCGTCCTCGACCTCGCGTTCTGAACGTTGCGATGGGCTGGCACCGCTGCGAGGAATGGCGATGGGGGAGATGGAGCCGCGGTCGCTGGTGTAGTTCTGCTTCTGCCGGCTTCGTTGCCGCCAGGCTGGCGCTGCTGCTGCTGCTGCTGCTGCTGCCCTGAATCTTGGTGCTTGTACTTGCGGCTCCCAGCTGTTGCTGATGCTGCAGGCACTCTGGGAGTCGTCCGTGTCCTGAGTGATGGGGGTGTAAACGTCGCCAGCGTGAAGAGAAGAGGCTGCGCTCATCATCTCGTCGTAGCTGATGAAGGACATGGCGCCGTGGCTTGCTGGTGTGCTGGTGGTGTCGTTGCGTGTGTGTGAATTGCCTGCTGCAGAGCTTGCAGCGTTGTTCTCTGTGGCACGCTGACACACTAGAGGTGCTGCCTGCTGCCTCAACGTGCCTCGCGGTTGACCGCCGTTGAGTGGGGCTCAGTGCCAGTCGACACTCGCCACAAGCGCGCTGCTCGTGGTTTTTGTTGCTGGTCGCTCGTGTGCACTGAAGTCTGGAGAGTCGAATGTTCTGTTCCTGGTCACACGCCGTAACCCCCAAGTAGCGCGCGCGTATGGAGAGAGAGCACGTGCCTCAGTGTGTATGGTGGGCTGTGTCTCGTGGCTCGCAATACAGCATGGAACTGCGCCGCTTGAATCACGGCTCCAGCGGGAATGCAACCTCCGGAGGTTGCAACAGCCAAGCAGGTGCAAGACTTGCAGTTGTTCAAGACTGCAAGTGCACGAGCGTGCCGAGCGGGACCAAGGCGGCGAATTCACTGCTTGGTCGTCAGAGATGGGGCTGTTGTGATGATATAGACCGAAGCCGGGAGGTCGCGTGGGGCGAGGCTCGCTGGCTGGCGACCAGTGGAGAGGGGGTTGAGGCTGGAGGCGGAGAGATTCGCTGCCGTTCGGCATCGAAGAGGCAAAAACCGTATATCTTGTCAGGGTGGCCTTGGTGTGTGTCATGAGTGTCATGTGTGTCACTGCATCTTCAATGTGAATCTGGCGGCGCAGAGTGTGTCGCTGTACTCGTGTGTCCAGGTCCAATTCTTGCACTCCAATGCGAGTCTTACAGCATGCTTGCTCAGCACTGCTTTGACGAACAGATGCCAACGCTTACCGACACTGCACGGTGGCAAACGAAAAACATGCACTCCCATCGCAGCCAAATGCGAAGCCCACTGCCGAGCCCACCACCACTGTAGATCTCGACCATGACCACATCATTGAATGCACACGCTACTTCAACAGAGCATGCTTCGGTGTGTGTGTGTCAGTGGCTAAGCTGCAGCATGTCCTTTACATCACTGCTTATCATCTTATGGCTCCAAGTGATCATCCGAGAGCGGGGGTGTCCGACCACAAGCCTCGGCCAGAAGCTGTGGCTGGGCCAGTATGGGTGGCCGGCGTCATGTACCTGAAGCTAGCTGTGATGTACAGCAGGCTGCAGCATAGCAATTTACCAACGGCTAGCAACGGGGTCACATCTGCCCCACACAGCAGCAAATTCGCAATAATGCTGCAGCCGTCCGATGGTCACATGCTGCAGCAATTGGATTTTACTGGCACCAGTAGAAGGCAGGCGTGTCAAGTGCGCTGCGCTGCCTATTGACGGTGCACATGCAGCCACAATGTCAGCGACTGTGTTTAAGATTCGCCGCTTCTGCAACCCAGGGGCCGCGGGGTCAAAAGTGCATGAATCACTAGCCCTGTGAAGCAGTGAGCTCTTGTCACACATTATCAATTGGTGTATGGCATGGCAGCCATTACGCCCTGTACACTCTTGGCATATGCAATATTGCCAGCGAAATGCACCCTTCCAGCCCATTTGGACTGTGTTACAGCAGCTGTTTGCTGGCTGACCATGCCAGGCAGATGCTGCCAGCGTGTGTGCGCAAGGCGCCGCGTTCAATGCGCCTGCCATATGAGATCGTAGCCTCACGTGCGTGCAAGCCCTATGAATGCCCTTGGCACAATGGAGACTGACAACCTTGCAAGGGGTGGGCACTGCTGTCTCAATTGAGAACACATCGCTCCGTGCAGCACACAATGGGTGCGAGTCTGCTGTTGTAAAGTCTCTGATGTTCCCCCTGCAGTCACTGTGTGTGCCTCGAGGGCGCTCATCATCTGGAAGCTGTGTACACATGTGTAGTGCTCATCGACTCTCGCCAGCGGGCCATCATATGCAGACCGTAAAAGAGGCCGCATGACTGCAGTGGGTTCAATCTGGTGGTACGAGCAACTGCAACATGTGCTATTCGCAGCCCCTGTGCAAGCTATATGAGGTGGCATTTGATGGTTCCAGTGGTGCACTCAGGAGTGCTGCGACGCTGTGATTGCAGCAACAATTATGCTAGTTATCGCGATGCGACACTACGGAGGCAATCCTGGAACATGCTGCTGGGTGGGGGCAAAGTATATACTTGATCCAAAGCTCAAGTGGGCATGGGCCATGCGCACCTACGTATGCAGCGTTACAGTCAAAATTTCACTTAACCAAAGCCAATGAGACACTAAAGTACTCAATGTCATTCAAGAAATCGTTGTTTGAAAGCGCGACCAAAGTCTCTACATCAATCTTGCACGCAATATGAATGTACAACACCGCTTCAAGCGGCCTTGACTCACTCACTCTGCATACTCCAGACTACCAAGGTGCACGTTGTCCATCTGCATTGCTTTGTGTGCTGGTCAACTTGAAGAAGTGGGAGTTCAGGCAGTCCACAAGCAAGGAATTCCAGTAGCATATATACAGCTCCTAGATGCAAAGGCTATAATCGTAGCAGAGCAGATGCAATGTGCAACACTAATAAAGCAAGTGCTCAGCTACGACACTCTGCAGTGTTTTGAATCCCTCCCTTTTCATCCACCCAGCAAGTCGCTATTGATTAGGGTCCCGGGGACGCTTTGTAGAGGCAAGCATCGATCGAGTCCGTCGTGCAGACCATGGCAGGTTGTGTAGCTGGGCAGTGTAGCGTGTTGACACAGTTTTGAAAGCACAAATGGCATACCATGCGCCCGGAAGCAGCGCGCCTCCCCAGCTTTCAAAACGCAATGGCGTACTACGGCGTAGCACACCGACCGCCGCTGGGAGCGCAGCTGACATGACGCATCGCCTGTGTGATCTGCCTGAAGTCACCACAGTTGAGTCGTATTGCACACTTCACCGAAGATTCAAGTCCACCGAAGGAAGATCAGCCATCGATGTGCCACACAGTATCAGCGGGTTGAGCACAAGGTACCCCTTGCTGTAGTATGTAGGTCGAGCTCAACATCGCGGTGCGGGCAGCGCAGCCAGTCTTTTGCCTTGCACAGTTGATGGTGCTGTCCAGCTAGACAGGTTGCCATATTCTCCTGCTGGTTGAAATGCGGTACCAGCAGCGGTCAATGTCCAGCGGATGTGTCCGTCTGCAACCTCTAGTATACACAGGAACTGCAGCCCAAACACACGTGTCTTGCTACCAGCAGCGCCTCCCGTCTGTCCGTGGTGAAAGGCAAACCGGGCTTCCGGCAGTTCCAGACTGACCGCAGCTGGGCATGCGCGCAAAGATCCAGGGCTACCTGAAATAATTGTATGCCTCGCCAACTTGTCTTGCGTCCAGCTCCTTTTGGCACCATGTATAGCGTGCTCAGCCCACGCGCCAGACTTGAATAATGAATCAAGGGTGACCTTCAACTTTTCATCGTTGTTGACACGCGCCGAGCATCACGCAGACTTCAGAGGTGAGTGAGGTCAATGGAGATGCTATCACAATGATGGACATGCTTTCGCAGACGGGGCTGCTTTCGCAGACGGGTCGCAGCCCCGTCTGCGAGGTCAGCCAGTAGCGATGAACGACCTGACTTGGTGCCCTGCAGGCCATGGAGCGCACCCGGCCCAGCGCCCACAGCCCCTGCGAACCACCATGAGATCATGAGGAGGGTGTTCACTAGCATGGCGGAGCGCAGACTGCTGCCCAAGGAAGCTGGAGCCTCAATGGGGCCATCCACGACACAGCCGCTTCCACGGTCAAGGCGCGCCTGGACCTGAGAAGCGTACCCTTGGACATCCCGCATCGCCTTTTGGATGACACTGCCAGGAGGCTCATCGTTGACTTGACGATGGAGGGCGACTTTACAAAAAGTCAAGAGCACCCGCTCAGCTGCGTCCCTCCCTGGTGCGGCTGGAGCTTTATGCTTTCAGGGGTGAGCTAGGCCCAGCGCCATCATCTGCCTTGAATCTTGGTGCTTGTACTTGCGGCTCCCAGCTGTTGCCGATGCTGCAGGAGGCACTCTGGGAGTCGTCCATGTCGTGGCTGATGGGGGTGTATACGTCGCCAGCGTGAAGAGAAGAGGCTGCGCTCATCATCTCGTCGTAGCTGATGAAGGACATGGCGCCTTGGCTTGCTGGTGTGCTGGTGGTGTCGTTGTGTGTGTGTGAATTGCCTGCTGCAGAGCTTGCAGCGTTGTTTTCTGTGGCACGCTGGCACACTAGAGGTGCTGGCTGCTGCCTCAACGTGCCTCGCGGTTGACCGCCGTTGAGTGGGGCTCAGTGCCTGTCGACATTCGCCACAAGCGCGCTGCTCGTGGTCTTTGTTGCTGGTCGCTCGTGTGCACTGAAGTCTGGAGAGTCGAATGTTCTGTTCCTGGTCACGCCGTAACCCCCAAGTAGCGAGCGCGTATGGAGAGAGAGCACGTGCCTCAGTGTGTATGGTGGGCTGTGTCTCATGGCTCGCAAGGCAGAATGGAACTGCGCCGCTTGAATCACAGCCTCCAGCGGGAATGCAACCTCCGGAGGTTGCAACAGCCAAAGCAGGTGCAAGACTTGCAGTTGTTCAAGACTGCAAGTGCACGAGCGTGCCGAGCGGGACCACGGCGGCGAATTCACTGCTTGGTCGTCAGAGATGGGGCTGTTGTGATGATATGGACCGAAGCCGGGAGGTCGCGTGGGGCGAGGCTCGCTGGCTAGCAACCACTGGAGAGGAGGTTCAGGCTGGAGGCGGAGAGATTCAGTCGCCGTTCGGTATCGAAGAGGCAAAAACCGTATATCTTGACAGGGTGGCCTTGGTGTGTGTCATGAGTGTCATGTGTGTCACTGCATCTTCAATATGAATCTGGCGGCGCAGAGTGTGTCGCTGTACTCGTGTGTCCAGATCCAATTCTTGCACTCCAATGTGAGTCTTACAGCATGCTTGCTCAGCACTGCTTTGATGAACAGATGCCAATGCTTACCGACACAGCACGGTGGCAAACGAAAAACATGCACTCCCATCGCAGCCAACTGCCAAGCCCACTGCCGAGCCCACCACTGCTGTAGATCTCGACCATGACCACATCATTGAATATGTACACTACTTCAACAGAGCATGCTTCGGTGTGGCTAAGCTGTACTTTACATCACTGCTTATCATCTTATGGCTCCAGAGTGATGATCATCCAAGAGCGGGGGTGTCCGACCACAAGCCTCGGCCAGAAGCTGTCGCTGGGCCAGTATGGGTGGCCGGCGTCATGTACCTGCAGCTAGCTGTGATGTACAGCAGGCTGCAGCATAGCAATTTACCAACAGCTAGCAACGGGGTCACATCTGCCCCACACAGCGGCAAATTCGCAATAATGCTGCAGCCGTCCGATGGTCACATGCTGCAGCAATTGGATTTTACTGGGCACCGGTAGAAGGCAGGCGTGTCAAGTGCGCTGCGCTGCCTATTGACGGTGCACATGCAGCCACAATGTCAGCGACTGTGTTTAAGATTTGCCGCTTCTGCAACCCAGGGGCCGCGGGGTCAAAAGTGCATGAATCACCAGCCCTGTGAAGCAGTGAGCTCTTGTCACACATTATCAATTGGTGTATGGCATGGCAGCCATTACGCCCTGTACACTCTTGGCATATGCAATATTGCCAGCGAACTGCACCCTTCCAGCCCATTTGGACTGTGTTACAGCAGCTGTTTGCTGGCTGACCATGCCAGGCAGATGCTGCCAGCGTGTTTGCGCAAGGCGCCCCATTTAATGCGCCTGCCATATGAGATGGTAGCCTCGCGCGCAAGCCGTATGAATGCCCTTGGCACAATAGAGACTGACGACCTTGCAAACCTTGCAGGAGTGGGCACTGTTGTCTCAACCACACATTGCTCCATTTAGCGCAACTTGGGTGCGCGTCTGCTGTTTGCCAGACTACTGAGGTACACGTTGTCTATCTGCATTGCTCTGTGTGCTGGTGTTCACGTAGCGAGTTGACTCAGTATCTGCAGTCCACAAGCAAGGAATTCCACATACAAACTCCTAGATGCGAAGGCTATACTTGTAGCAGAGCAGATGCAACTTGAATGCGCAACACTAATAAAGCAAGTGCTCAGCTACGGCATTCTGCAGTGTTCTGCACCCCTCCCTTTTGAGTCTCCCAGCGAGTCTCTATTGAATGAGGGCCCCGGGTACACTTTGTAGAGGCAAGCATCAATTGAGTCCGTTGTGCAGATCATGGCATGTGCTGTAGCTTGGCAGTGTGGCGCACTGACACAGTTGTAAAAGCGCAAACGGCATATCATGCGGCTTGAAGCAGCGTGTCTGCCCAGCTTTCAAACCGCAACTGGCATAGACATGCAGCATAGCATACCGCCCGCCGATGGGAGTGCAAGTGATATGGCACATCGCCTGTTTGATCTGCCTGAAGTCACCGCAGTGACCAAGTCGCATTGCACTTCACCGAAGATTGCAGTCCACCGATTCGTCCGGGAAGGAAGATCAGCCATCGAGTGCCACACAGGATCAGCGGGTGAAGCTTAAGGTACCGCTTGCTGTAGTATGTCGGTTGAGCTCAACATTGCGGTGCCGGCAGCGCAGCCAGCCTTTTGCCTTGCACAGCTGATGGTGTTCAGCTAGACAGGTTGCCATATTCTTCTGCTGGTTCAATTGCGGTGTGCACACAGTCCGCAAAATTACCAGCAGCGTTGATGCCCCTCCAGCGGCTGTGTGCAACCTCAGGTACATAGGTACTGCAGGCCAGACACATGTATCTTGCTACCAGCAGCGCCTCCCGTCTGCCCGCGGTGAACGGCAAACGGGTTTTCCCTGGCCAGCTAAAGATCCACGGGGCGGGCTGAGAAAATTGAATGCCTCGCCTGCTTGGTGAAAACAGCCTCAAGCTGGTTATGCCTCCAGCTCTGTTTGAGTAGAACAGCGGCGCGACAGCCCACCTTGCGAGAGTTTTGCACCTGCGAGGCATGGCAGAACTTGAAGAATTGATAAATCAAGGGTGAACTTCAACTTTGCATCAGATGTGTGTGAACACACACACACCGAGCATCACGCAAATGGCTTCTTCAGAGGTGAGTGAGGCTAGTGAAGATGCTATTACGTGACGGACCTGCTCTCGCAGCCCCTCGTTTGCGAGGCGTGTGGTACAGCAGTGGCTGATGAACGACCTAACTCGGTGCTGCGGGCCACGGAGCGCACCAGGCCCAGCGCACCCACAGCCCCTGCAAACCACCATGAGATCATGAGGAGGGTATTCACCAGCATGGCGGGGCGCAGGCTGCTGCCCAAGGAAAGCTGGAGCCTCAACAGGGCCATCCAGGACACAGCCGCTCCCACGGTCAAGGCTTGCCTGAACCCTGAGAAGCGTGCCCTTGGACATCCCGCATCGCCTTCTGGAAGATACCGCCAGGAGGCTCATCGTCGACTTGACGATGGAGGGCGATTTTACAAAACTTCAAGAGGACCCGCTCAGCCTGCCTCCCTCCCTGGTGCGGCTGGAGCTTTATGCTTTCAGGGATGAGCTAGGCCCAGCGCCATCAGGCCTGCGTGAGCTGTATCTGTGCGCTTCGGGCAGCAGTGGAGTTATCCCTCACCCTTTGCTCACCGACAGGGCAGACTTTAATCGTGATGATGCCAGGCAGACATTTTACCAAGAGGCAGCAAAGATCATCAGGCCCGCGTTGCCCACTCTGCGGGTCCTCCATGTAGGTGGACTGCATGCAGATGAACCATATTCCTTGATCCCGTCTCGCGCATGCATCCAAGCACTGCACGACCTGCCACACCCACATCTTGAGGAGCTTTGCCTGTATGACTGGGAACTGCACTGGGAGGACGTGCTGCCGCTGCTGTCGCCAGGTGTGACAACAGTGCAGATCAAGAACTGCCTCTTTGCGCCGGATCATCCTCCTTCGGACAGAGTCATCATACCGCCACTGCCTCAAGGTGTTGCGTCCTTGAAAGTGTCCAGCTGCTGCTGCAATTACGACATTGTGGCGTTCAGCAGATTGCCCGATACTTTGCGTCACCTTGACGTAGAAATTGGTGACATGGTAGTTGAGGTTGAGCAGCCACTGCCGACTCTCTTGGATTCATTCACGTGGATCAGTGAGGGCAACATCATTGTCACCGGGCGCATGCTGCCAGCGGGCCTGCGAATGCTGGACCTCTGGGGGGATTTCGATCAGCCCCTGGTTGACTTGCTGCCAGGCTTGCGGGTGCTCAAGCTGGGCTTATATGAGCACCCGCTGCCGCAGCTGCCGGACACGCTCGAGACGCCGGTGCTGGACGGGTGCACGCACCACATCACCACTCTTCCCGCCGGCTTGCGGTCGCTGTCGGTGTACTGGCAGCCCCCCTTTCACGCGCCGAGGCTGCCCCTGCGCGCCGCCGCCTGACCCACGCGCCTGGAGCGTCTCGTGTACTGGGAGAAGTCAGATGCACTGACAGGCGTACCCCTGCCGAGCATCGAGCACCTGCCTCCCACGCTGACGCAGCTGGAGCTCAACGGGTGCCAGGTGCATGCATGCCTGCCGCACGCATTGCAGGAGGTGCGCCTCGGCCGCGCATTTCGACAGGCGTTGGACCTCACGCTTTCGGGCGCTGGCAGGGTTGCGGTCAACGAACACAGATTTGTTTACGATTAGGGCAGTCAGTTACAGTAGTACTTCCACAGCCAGATCACTGGCAGGCAGGGTTGTGGTCAATAAAGACAGAGTTAATTACGACTAGGCTGGCTGCAAATGGGGATTGCAATGGCATGTTCTGATATTACAAACAACCCACTTGACTCCCTCTGCCACTGTTCTGCTGCGCGTGCCATTGCGTCTGATGCGCCTGATTGCCGATTATTACACTAGATATGCATGATTGCAGATTGTTCCACAGTATACTTTGTGGCCTGCCTATCCAGCTGTTGCATGCTTGACCTCAAGCTTCAGCGCCGATGGTGCGCGCTTGCAGTAGTCAATCTAGTTGAGAACCAATTGCTGTGGTGCCCTTGCCAGGGGCACATGTGCCTCAACAAGTGCGAGCTCCACAGTCGATGCAAGCAAGACACTCAAGCATGCTATCATCGTTGACCAGACTGCGCTTTATGCATGCATCATGGAGCTGCTGCTCTTGCCTGAGCCGACGACAAGTGGTGACAAACTTGCGCATTCCCAAGTGCCACTGAGCACCGTGACTGTTGTGCAAATGCAATCAACATGATCGTCAGCTGATCAACATGCATTCATGCCTTTGGTTTGATACTATCCAGATAGTAGCTGCTGCAGTCATGAATTGCAAGGCACATCAGATTTGCACATACCAGGTGCAAGAGAAGTCACGCAATCAAGCGCGTACTTCAATGCCAATAGCGCATGTGAGGTCGAGAGTGTGCTCATGAATAGCACATGCATGCACCCATAAGTATGCGCCATGAGCTACTGCAGTCAAGCGGGTCACTGCGCAATGCGCACACGATATCAGTAGTAGTTCTGGCGCTTGGTACACTCTCATGAGCTCATGCTAGTGACCGGACCCGCACTTGTCGTAATGCATGCATCGCCTCATTTTTTAAGTAGTAGGCTCTTGTCCGATGCAAAGTCAATGATTGAGGTCAGGTCAAAATGAGACCGCAGCGGTCCATGCTTCAGGGCACAGGCGCAGTCGCAGGCAGCGAACTCATGACATTCATGTGCAGCACAGCACCAAATTGACGTGAGGCCAACACGACCTCAGGTTGCGGGGCGACACAACTCAACAGCCTGTGAACTGCTAACCAAATCACTGTCTGTTGTCAAATCAATGCCTGTTGTCAAATTCTCAACGGAACATGGATGCATCTTTACCTTATAGTATTCCAGAGCGGCTCTACAAGCAGGCAGCAGCAGCGCAGCAGATATCAAAGGCTCAACAAGAAAGGCACGTTCAAGCAGTGTGTGATTATTCATTCAATTTGATTGTGACAACACATTTTCTCTACATTGTGTATGCATGCATACTTATTACGGTAGGAAAACAACTTAAACCCACGTGTTGGCACAAGGCGTATGTGAGCGATATCACATGCTCTTGTATTGTGTGCACGATGTCGAGTGAACCATGACCCGGGTCCTTCTGAGATTCTGAGAATACCCAGTCCACAGACTTTTGAAAATCAAGCATTCCAGGCGTCAATCATTATGGCATATGGGGCTAATGCACGCAAATGCCTTCTGAATCAGCTGCTGCAGAACGTTGTGACCGCCGTGAGAGCATGCTGCCAGACTCTCTCACCTTGCGCTTGCGCTTCAGAACATGTGTCAAAGCAATCTATGTAGAACAGGAACACTTGCCAGCACCAGACGCTGACTGCGGCTGGGCTGGGCTCTGCGCAAATGCAACCTGCATGACCATCACTGTCATGACATCAACAAGGCACTTCTGTGTGTGAATAAATCGGACCGCGCAATTCGCTGGCTCCAGCCGATGTGCGTCTCAGCCGAAGACGACATATCCATTCAGTCTGCGAGCTGGGATGCCTGAGAAGCGAGCAGGTGTGCGGGTTGTAGCTCAGACGGCAGATGAAAAGCAATGCAAAACAATTCAGCTTTCATCAACACGCAACAAAACACATTTGGGAATAAACTCGCAAGAGAGCCCTGTTGCTGCTGCTGCCGCTGTTATCGCGTTCAACCCATTTAAGAAGGAACTGGTACGCCACATAGCAGAAGTCAATGCGCCTGAGAATCAACTTACTGGCTTTGGTGGCGCCCCTAGTCCGTATGCATGACCAACGCTGAGACGGTGGACAGAATAAATGGAGAGCTTGAGTGGCGTTGGCATAGTGTCGCTTACCAATATATGGCTGCAGCCGAAGTCAGCCTTCGCTTCCTCGCCCCCCTTCTGAGGTTGCGCGGTGGACTGCAAGATCCACAGGCAGGTGAGTTGCTACGTTTACACACAGCGTCTAGCTCCAACTTAAAAGCTCCAACTTCAATGCCGACGCTTTTTGCAAGAGCCACGCAGCCGGAGGTACAGCCAGCCAGCCAGCCAGGCGCTACTGTTCTGCATGTCAATCATGGCTTCATCTGCTGAGGTGAGCGGTGTAGATCGAGATGCTCTCGCAGTCCTTTTCCTACTACACTAGCGTGCAACCATAACTTTGTCACCACTACAGTGGCCACAGGCTCATCCTCTCACAGCATAGTCGACCACTTCTCGAGCAAACGCAGGCAATGGAGCGTCCCCGGCCCGACGCACCGACAGTCCCTCTGCCCCACCAGGAAATCATAAGACGAGTGTTCACCAGCATGGCGGGGCGCAGATTGCTGCCTAAGAACTGCTGGAGCCTCAACAGGGCCATCCACGACACAGCTGCTCCTACCGTCGAGGCCCAGCTGGTGGCTGGCAACGCCACCCCCGCCATTGCACATCGCCTCCTGGAGGACACCGCCAGGAGGCTCGTTGTGGCGGTGACGATGGAGGGCGACTTCACGAGCACCCAGGAGCGTGCGCTGAGCTTGCCCCCCTCCCTGGTGCGGTTGGAGCTCAATGGGTTTAGGGGTGAGCTAGGCCCGCCGCCATCCGGCTTGCGTGAGCTGCTTGCGCTTACCGTAATGCTGAAGGCAACCCATATCCCATCTACCACCCTCATCCACTCCTTGCGGACATCACCAACAGCAGTGCCGTGCGGATGTTCCTTCAAGAGATGTCAAAGATCATCGTGGCAGTGTTGCCCACTGTGCGACTCCTTTGTCTAGTAGGCATGAACACGGAAGACTTCATCTCGCTCCTCGTCTGCCTGCAAGCGTTGTGCGAGGTGCCACATCCCAATCTCCAGGATCTTCTCCTCTTTGCTTGGACACTGCACTCGGAGGACCTGCTTCAGCTGCTGTCGCCGCCGGCGGCAGTGCGGGAGGTGACGATAGAGAGCTGCTTCCTCACCTCAGACTCTCAGGCTGTCGAGGGCAGATTCACCATACCGTCTCTGCCAGAAGGGCTCGTGTCCCTCGAGATGGCAGGCTGCCACTGTGGTAGCGAAATAATGGCAGTCCGCAGACTGCCGGAAAGTCTGCGTCGCATCAGAGTCGAGATCCGCCTCATCGATGTTGAGTTTGAGGCGCCACTGCCGCCTCTCTTGGAGTCTTTCAGCCTGAAGCTCGCAGATTCCCATGTCAACATCAGCGCGGGCACGCTGCCGGCGAGCCTGCGCGTGCTGGACCTGATAGGCAGCCACCACCAGCCACTAGATGAGCTCCCACCTAGCTTGCGGGTGCTCAAACTGCACGATCACGAACACCCGCTGCCGCCATTGCCGGACACGCTAAAGACGCTGGTGCTAGACGAGTGCACGCACCACGTCGACGAAGTCCCCGACAGCGTGCGGTCGCTGACGCTGCGCTGGCGCCATCCCCGCCCGCGCCCCCGCTGCCCGCGCGCTGGCCCGCGCATCTAGAGCACCTCATGTACTGGGAGAAGTCAGAAAGTCGCCAGGGCATACCGCAGGGCGTAGTACCGCGCATTGAACGCCTGCCTCCCACTTTGAGACGGCTTGAGCTCAACGGGTGCGCCGTCGCGGCAGATCTGCCCCAGGCGCTGCAGGAATTGCGCCTGGGCGCTGAGTTCAGAGATGCGGTGAACCTCAAGAACTTCACAGGCAAGGTTACAGTTGACAGACGCAGAGTCGGTCTCTGAGTTCGGCTGACTTCTGCTTCCACCACAAACATGACGGACGAATGGGTACTCTTCATGACGAATCACAGAGCGCTTCCCGCCTCCAGGTCCTCTGAAATGTTGTTCTCTTGCTGCATTGCTGCGTCCGCTGTCATCCACTGTCAATCCACGTGACATCTGGCATCGTGTCTGATGTTGCCGTTGTTTCGACTTGTGTGATGATGCGCTTTGCTTTGTATTCTATCATCCAGCCTGAGCGCTCAGCGAGCAAGCTCTCACAAGCCGGTCCCGGCCAGCGCTGCCTGCTTGTTATAACATAGGATCCTGTGGCGCTGGCTGGTAGCGTGTATGTGCTGCGCTGGTACCGATTAGCATCACAGCTCTGCACTTGAAGTGTCCACCACAGCGCTGATGCTCCACCAGTGCTTTTGGGGGGCGGTAGGGGGTGAGTGACCGGTGCCGGCGCTACCTTGACGACACTCGTCACCCCATTGGCCAACGAACCAAGGTACTGCAGTATGCTGCGCTATTGTGTAGAACTTGTGGATGGAGCAGCAGAGCTACAGACTGCAGCTAGCGCCTAAACTCAGACGGCTTGGGCGCAACTGAGTTCAGATTTCGAGCCCCGGCTACGATGATTTAGCTTTAGCAACTGGCGCAACTTTTATTGTTTTAACAAGGCTTCTAGTGCTTTTACAGTCCCTATCAAGGCCCATACAGCTTACATTACATAAAGGCTAGGGTTAGGGTGATGGTAATGACTTACCCCTAGGTCAAACACTAACCCTTTGTAATGAGTCTAACTCGTGAGTAAACTTGCGAGTATCGCCTGTTGCGCCATGAGTCTTTTGAGCCGGCAGCTGGCGCAACTGGCGCAACTCACACGCGCAACCTTTTTGGCGCGCGAGTTCAGGTAGAAGCTAGCCCTGGCTACAGGGCAATTTTGTGCAATCGTGGGCACAGTGTGCAAGTAAATGCAGTTCAGGGTTGAGTCATGGGCTGTATGCACCGAATGCAAAGAGAAAACACAATCGCTGCACTTAGCATCAATCGATGACAACTATTATGCCCAAGTATCATCCATGGTTTTATTTGCATGAGCACGAAGAAGGTCTGCGAGTGAGAAGAAGGATGGACCACAGTGAACAAGAAGCTGGACCACATGCTGGATGCTTCGCAGGCTAGCACAGTCACAACGCCAAACATGGCTGCTGCAACAGTCACACTCACTGAAGCCTGTGTGCTCAGCAGTTGATCGATGATAACCATCATGTACAAGGTTGTCGTTGAGACACTTTCAGAAGTCACACGACATGCAGATTCCGTACAGCAGCATCAAGTTAGACCATCATCTGGGCTTTTTTGCGCCCTGAGCGAGAATTAATAAAAAGTACAAGTAGTATCGATGATTTCATTTGTATGTGATTCAGCATGAAGAAGGTCCGCCCTGAGGCTCAGTGAGCAGAAGGATATCCATATGGGCCATGCGAGAGCACAATAAGCTGGACTGCACAGATGCTGGACCCTTGGCAGGCTAGCACAGTCACAGCATCAAGCATGGCTGCTGCTGCAGTGCTGCGACAGTTACACTCAGTGCAGCCACGCTTCAGCCTGCGTGCTCAGCAGTGACCACGTTCAGGCCAAAAACAGGAGTGCACGCACGTCCACCACCTGGGAAGGTATGTCACACCAACTCTCTTGCAAGGGCACAACACAAGGACAGCATGCTGATCTGTGCCAGGGGCTTGTATTTTCCGAGTTTGCAACCTCTCTGTCATTCACAACACTACAGTATGTGCACCGTCGCGATGAGCCACAGGTGCCGTGCCATCTCGTGCTCTGTCTCACGAGGCACCAGCAGCGGCAGTTGCCGGGTAATGCTGCCGCACGTACTCCTTGAACTTTCCGCACGCCGACAGGAACGATCCTTGTTCCTGGGAATCGGCAATGTCCTCGTCGCCGTGCACGATGCGCATGCGCATGTCAAGATTTATGTCGCCGCCGCCAGCATATGGGTCAGGCTGGGTGCTCGCCCACTCATATTCTTTTCTTTCTGACGCCACTTTGGCGTCTACCGTTTCTTCGAGCGCTGCCACCCAGGCATCGCCTGCACGGCAGACGAGGCAACAGAGGTGTGCTTGAGGTCAGCTGCACGACGGAGGCATTGAGTGTAGCCGCAAAACATTTGCGCCGCACAGCGCACACATTGAAAATATGTATTTATAACATGGTGCAACGATGGGGCTTTGCATACGGAACCACATTAGTACTGCCGTACAGGGAAGCGCTGGACTGGCGCAGCAATTGTCTGCTAGGGTCATCGTGTTCACAACCATACAGTATTTTGAAGTGGTGTTTTGGGGAGATGGCGGAGGCCTGCAATGCTGTGATTCAAGCGCTGCGTACACGCTTGCAATTGTACGGCAGCATCTACAGCTGATTGAGGTGAGATTACAGGATTCAGGCAACTGCAACAGCGGTCCATATGCCAGTGAAGGTTCCATGCTGGTCATCCTTAACCCCCCGCCTCTTGCGCCACAACGCACTGGGTCACCGTCACTAGCAACACCTGCTCAAGTACAGCCGTTACTGCTGCGAGACCTGCCGCACATTTGCTGAGCAACGCAAAAGCTTTGGCGTGACGAGCAGTAGCCTATTAGTAAGTTATTTGCAGTTATGTCAATAGCTCAGGCTGATTGCTGCAATGCAGTGGGCGTAGCAGCAGTCCTTGTGTAGTCACACTTGTTGTCTACTAAGGGCTCTGCTGCAACCGGCTATGCACTGCCAAACTTGCAGTATAGCAGTGCATGTTGTTGACAGAGGGTTTTGCATCACGTACCACTTTGACAGCAGCGCTCATAAGGAGTGCGCATGCCACAAACCCCCGTGTTTGGCTAGTCAGCGCAATGAACCGGTTCAACCACTAGAGGCCAGCACTATTGCAGATGAGCAGTCTGCTGAGGCCCTTGTGCGTCATGTGCCTTACATACAATTACCATACTTCCACCACTGGCTTGTATCCACAGCACACGCAATTACAAATGTGCGTAGAATAGGCAATCATCATGGTGTGCTGTTGTGGTGCGCCGAACTCAATTTCACAAAGCCACAACAGGGACCTTCACCACCAGTAGACAAGATCGAAGCGAAGGTAAGTGGCAGATGACCACGCGCACTTGTACCACGCGCACTTGTACTTGGGCCGTTGCCATTTGATAGCAAAAAGTGATGGCATTGACTTGTGGCAAAGCCCTGCCCGTCAACTGGACTTAAAAGGTGGCGTAGTCATCCTAGCATGGTTGCTTTCAACCATCGCCTGACAGTGGCCTGCTGGCAAGCCTCCGCAGTAGGTAGGTAGGTACACCAGCCCAGGAACGCTGCCTGGCACGATGTGGCTGAGTCATTCAGCTGGCAGCATACTTCAAGAAGTATACTGTATACTCATAAGGAAGAGCAGCAGGGCGATGGCACAGCAGACTGCGCTCATTCCGCTGTGCCCGAGGCTCATCGGCACCTCCTCCAACCTGTGACTCTCCTCCAAAACGCACATCTGGTGGAATTCCAGTGGTGCCCAATAGTCTAGCGGCTTGACGTTAAGCCCATTAACCAAAAAAGCAAAATATTTCCCACAGTCACACATTGCTCATTACGTCCCTGGTGAGTATAGACATCATTTTAAACCTGCAAAAAAGCCTTCGAGTGGGTACTGTAGGTATGTACAGTACCTGACAGCGGCGCGCCGGTGAGCTCCTCCACGAGGTCGAGGAACGCTCGTGAGTTGCCTGGTCGCCAGTAGATGTCTGTCAGCTGGCGCCCCACATCGGGGTTATCAATGATCCTGCCACCGCCCTTCAAGAAGTGCGCGCGCGTCTGCAATGTACCAGACAGCAGATCCAGTTTGCAACCCTATGAGTTAGTCTCCATGAACATAGAGTAACGCAGCAGGTGCAATGTCTGATGCTAGGTCACATGCGTGCTGTGCCTGCAAGGGCTGAAGTTGTTCAGTCAATGGCAGCTGTGCTCACAGGCCAAGGAGCAGCTGCTGTCACAGGTGGGTTGACGCTCCTGACGGCGCAGAATCCCTGTTTTGGCGTAGATGTACAATACCTGATCTACGTACATGCATATGAGTCGTGACACACTAAGTGCATGTACTCTACGTTTGAGCAGTGTGTTGATGACAGATTTGTTCTGTGTCGTGTGCGCATTGAATGCGAACAAAGCAATGGCCTACAGTTCATCGCTAGCAGAAAAAGAAGTCGTGGTTGCATATCAAAATTTTGTTGGGTACTTCATGCACACATTTCACAAGCGCCGGTTTGAGCATTGGGCATTCAACAGTCTTGCAGGCATACAGTATGCACTAATAGCAGGCAGGTGGCAGAGAGTGAGCCACATCTACCTTCGGCAATGGTATCTGCATCGCACTGCTGCCACCACGGCAAAAGCCAGTAGTTGTGCCAGCGCCACGCATAGACGATTGCCGCATCAGTAGCAAAACACGAGGCCGTGGTTGGTGTAAGGAGCAGTGGTCAAGATCTTGGCTGTTCTAGAATTGTGAGCAAGGAGCGTCACCACGAAAAGTTGAAGTAGCAAGACTGACCTGGTGCACGCTCATTTCCGCCAGCACGTAGCCGTGGTAGTAGCACGAGGACTCGTCCGAGAGGATGTGCGGCACGCTGAGCAGCGGGCGCGGACCGGCGCCGCCCTGTATCTTGGTCTCAATACTGCGTACATACATACCCATGCCCAGGCCAATGAGTCAGAGACGTGCGCAGCATGACAAAGACAGTCGCAGTGAGACGCACCCGGGCAGCTGAAACGAGCGGCGCGACAAAGAAAAGCGCAGAGAGAGACATACAACGCCTCACAACCAGTCTCTCAGCACAGCCAGGCAATCAGTTTGCCGATATGAGCAGGTCACGTACGTGAGGTGCCGAGACCCTGCGGACGCTCAACACTGCTTTTTATCGCTGACTTGGTTCTGCTTGTTGGCTGCTGAGTACATATGTCGCATCCAGTACAGACTCTGCGAAATGCAGTCGAGTGTTGTGGCGCACACGCCTTGTACCGAAGCGCACCGAGCATGACACCATTGACCGGTATGCCAACACTGCCAAGAGCACGAGGTTATGACGACGGCCGAGATTGGTGGTCGCCTCAGCACCTGCTGCACCAAGTAATTTGAGCAGAACATATGACTTTGCTAGAGGTTATGCAGCGCAGCTTTGTAGTTGGGATGTAATCTGCTACCTCGCTGTTGTCCATGCAGCACCGAGTGTTGAGGATATGGATATGCGGTCATGGCAAGCATCACTGTGAAACACACAGTGACACGGGGCGTCAGCGACATTGTTGAATAAATATTCTTGTTTAAGAATGAATTACTCGCAACAATGGCACCATGCACAGCGCGGTGTCTCTCATTTTCATTGGCTGGCATTTGGCGCGGAGGCTGACAGCACATGACCATGTCTATGCATGACACCTCTGGAAAGGGCCAAGAGGGCAAGGCTGAATAAGGTTACTTAGAGTGGGCGACAGTGATGTTCTGTATGATGTTCATGACATGATGATGCTCTCAGACGATTGTAAATATCCACGTTGGCGCCCGATTATGTTCTGCACTGTGTGCGCCAAATAGGTATGTCCCATGTTCAAAACGACGCAGAACCCTGCAATGGGGCCTTGTGAACCTGTGCTCTCACATTTGAGCTTTGCGGCGCTGATGAATGGATCATCACTCTGCACCGCAATGGTCTGCAACTTGATGAACACAGCAAATCAAAGCACGGCAACGAACAGCGTGCACCTTCTACAGCTTTCTTTAGCTTTTGCATGCTGAGATGTATGATTCACTGCACAAGATCCGGACCCCACTCTGTGACGTGAAGGGCCAGCGCAGAATGTGTATAACCACCAGCAATTATATATATATGTATAGCTTTCCTGCGCACCACCGTAACCGGGTTTTCTGATGGTTTTCGTTGCATGCCTGTCTTCAACAATGATTTGTTGCCTACTCGCATCTCAACTTCTGCAAGCTACCTGTTGTCTGCCAAGCCAATACCAATTGCAGTGGACCTAACATAATAACATACTAGTAGGTAGCATGTTTTGAACTTCTTCAGTTAAGTACCTGTCCGCCAGCTCGAGAACAGCCTCGGGCGTGAGGTCTTCAACGGCCATCTCATACAGCGCCTTCTCAAAGTACGGCACCGCGAGCATGCTGCGCAGCAGGAACACCTCGTACGGGTGCGTCGCCTTTATCATCTGCACGCACAAAGTCAAAACAACATCCACATCAGATATGCTGACGTGAAGGTTGCGCAGAGATTTTGCGGCACGATGGTTGCGGGCATGCACAGCTGGTGTCGCTCTTTGTGTCACAGCGCACTCGCGAGTGGAAAGCAGGTAGTTGTGTGGAATCGTGTGACCCGTGCCCCAGTGCACCTTCTCAAAAACATAATTGTTTGCTTGTTGAACCAATCGCCGCAGCCTGCTGCACCCTTGTGATCATGGGCACTTATGCCCGAGATGCGAGTCCCCGTTGGCGCAATTTTCGAAACACCATGAACATTAACAGTCAACTTGAGCATCGCTGACGGGCATCGCTGCACTTCCTTCCAAAGGCACTCCTGAAACTTCAAGTTGCGCTTGCAAGGGGGTAGGTAGGCTTGCCTGCTCAACCAGATCCCACGGCATCGCGCCGCCGCCTTGATCGCGCGCATAGCGCCCCAGCCACGCCGCGTCCCCCATCAGGCTGTCCAGAAACATGCTCTGATTCTCGGCGTAGGCGACCGATGTAGGCGCCCGCTCTTGGCTGAACAGCGGCGACGGCTGCCAGATGCACGCAAAGTGGGCTGCATGCCCGCCCTGCGCCGGCGTGTGCGGCGCGTGAGAGCAGTGCGGCATGCGTGAGCAGGCCATAGGGATAGATGCACACGTTAGAGTGCCGCGGCGTGAACTGTGCTGTTGAGTTGACCGGAATTGTGGTGCGCTCTGAGTAAAGCTGGGACTGAACCGTGTATCTGCACCAGCAGCTGTGAACCAGCACAGCATGCATGAGCAGGCAGCACAGATGGCTCCACACACACAAGCGCTTATATACACAGCAGCACTACGGTGGATGTATACTTTGAGCTGTGCATGCATGGTCGCACGCGCAGACTTGCGCTGCGTTATTGGCACGCGTCCTGGGCGTCGTCTGGTGCCGCCGGCGAAGGACAAAGGGGAGTCGTGCTGATGGTTCTGGCCACAACCCTGTGGGCCCTTGTAATGAAGCAGCAGCCCTGCCTATCAACCTTTCAAACGCGAACGAGGCAGGCAAAGTGGGCTGAGTGGCGGCCCTGACACTCGCACACACGCACTCGCTACATGACGCGTACCCCAAATCAACAGCTGTCTAACGTCTCTCAGAGCTTTGCTCAGTAGCAGCGGGCTTCAGGGCGCTGGCACGAAGCAGCAGGAAACATTAGATGACTTGCGGCTCACCCTGCCATCTACCGCCGCGCAATCGCAGGCACTGTGAGAGTAATTGCTGGCATTCGTCACAGTGGATGGAGAGCTGTTCCGTACCAAGACTCCCATGCAGAGCCAGAACAGTTGGCGTGGCTTCGCGTGTGTGTGGGTGTGGGTGTGCAGTCACTCGCTTCGACGACAACAGGGGCTGGCGTGCCCCGTTTGCATGGTTCACCTCTGCTACCGTGCGCTGTCATGATGGGCAATAAGTACCATTGCCTGTACGTGCTTACCTCGTGCAGCAGTGTGCGCAGGCCAGTTTTCCCTGTGGCAGCGAGCAGCAGCAGCAGCAGGCAGCAGCGCGCAGTGAGCTGCGAGAACACCTTGACGTTGCTTTCTGATCAGCATTGCAAGTCACACAGGGCAGTACGGTCACTATTGCCAGCGCCAAGACGAGAGCATGGCGGTTACTGCAACTGCAACTGCATGCGGTTACAGTTACAGATTGGTCTGGTGTCTCCAGCAAAATGGCGTGCATGCAGCCCCATCCAGCCTATTGCTTTGCCAAAACTCAGCTGATTTGGGTGCGAGACAGCATTTGGCAAAGGGTTTTGCCGCACAGGATTGTTGTGGCGCACTAGGAATGCAAACACCTCTCCATTGTGAAGTGCAGACATGATCACCCAAGCAAGAAAGATGTCGATGTCATGCATGACTTGCTGCAGAGCATTGCAACCTCCGCCTGCCGCAGTGACACAACATGCACCTTGACTTATCTGCTGAGCCGCGCTGTTGGCCAAGCACCAACAAACGTGTACCAGCCTTGCCGGCACATACTTGAATTTTTTCAGCACGCTCAACTTGAGCATGCTGAAAACATCTGACGGCTACGTGAAGTCCGCCTTGGACAGTATGAATTTCTGCGCCACTGTACAGTAGCATCTGCTACAGTCATGTTGCACACTTATTGAAGTTACAGCACGCCTTCCAACGTCACCTGAACCCTATTGCTGCAGGGCCCGCCAGCAATGCGATGCAGGCCCCAGATGCCACCCAACTGTGCTGGCATAAGATTCTGCCATGCCTTGCGATACCATCAGTACTGCTATAGCATACTCATCACGTTCATGCTTCAAGTACTTGAACTACATGTTCAACTTCACCTGAGCCCACCGCTGCAGGATCCGCCAGCGACGTGAAGTTTGCCTTGGAAGGCACCCAGCTGCCGTCCGGCTTGACCCACGCTGGCTGCGGCCAGTGACAGAACCCATTGGAGTACTTGCCCTACAACAGCGGGTGAGCAACAAGCATCCGGACATGCATTGCACGAGTGAGTCATACGCATTGCATGTGATGAGAGCACTGGAACCCTAAGACCTACTTCAAGTGCAAACTGTCCATGTGTGTAATTGCAACCTCCCAGAAACCACTGCAATATTAGCCCTATGTGGGGGCCGATGGACCGACGTGCAATCGATCCGTTCACTGCAGGCGGGCGTCCACGCGATCCGCATCAACCGATAGGTGCACGTATGTGTCAGAGGGCCAAGAGCATATACTGTACGTTCAAACAACACGCGTTGCACGCGCACGTAGACAGTCCTCGGAATGTGCTGCAGGCGCGTAGAGGTGCCCGAGCTCGACTAGTCTGCACTCAACCGTGTACGCCTGCCTTCATCCGACCCACACACTTCCACGCACTCCTCCTCCCATCATGACACACACAAGGGCTGCCAATCGGAACGCGCGCCGCGCACTGCACACGGTACACGGCAAACCTCCGCAACGCGGCTCCGCACAGCGCGCCGCCTCCAACGCAGCGCGCGCAGCAGCAGCAGCGCCAGCATCAGCAGCAGCGCGCACGATGACGGCGGCGGCGGCGGCGGCGGCGGTGCATGCGCACGACAGCAGCGCCGCATCAATCGCAGCGCGCGCAAGGGGCAGCAGCAGCGGGAGGAGCGTCACACCTTGCGGTCCAGCAGGTCCAGCGCCATGGTGGCGCCCTCGTAGCGAATGCCGAGCGCTGCGAACGTGCGCCCCCACGCCTCGACGGCGCGCTCAAAGGGGAAGTACGCGTCCGCGCGCGCCTCGAGATCGCCCGCCATCGCAAAGTCCAGGTTGAAGGGCGCGAGCGCGCTGGCGCCCTTGGAGGCGGACAGCGCGGCGCGCGCGCGCTCCAGCTGTTGAAGTTGAAGAACACACAAATTGAAAATGAACAACACATGGCGGATACGGCGACATATGACAGTAAAGCATTGGCATCTTGAGAAGCTGGTGCTGATGCCTGCCCTCAAGTTGTCGTGCTTGCAGCAGCGCTCAGGAGTTCGGAGCAGGGGTGCGCGGGGTCAGCCTCGGGTTGAACCAGGTGACCTCAATGTGTAGCGTTGGGCGTTTCCCCCATCAGGATGTGCTGTCGCAGGCGCGTGAAGGTGCGCCGAGAGACCAGCTCGGCGCGCATGCTTGGACACCGACACATGCAGTCAGTAGGAGATACTTGTGGTTGCCTTCAGCGTTGTTAATCCCGGCACTTTGAGGCACTCGCGCCCGTGCTCCCGCGGGAGTAGCCAGGATCTGGCTCGCTCCCGGCACTCCCGGCTCAGGGATCTTGAAGTTGGTTATGAAGTCATTGAAGTTCTGCGCTGGCGTGGCCTCTGCCTGCTGCGCTCTGTATTTTTTACGTTTTGAAAAACAGTTATCTTACTTCTCCATTGAACTTCACAGGCGCCACGCGTGTGTTTGTGAGACAGCCTGAGTGTTGTCAGACAGTGTGAGGCGGTGAGGCGGTGTAGCAGCATGCTTATCAATGAGGAGAGAGTGCCCTGTGCCACAAATGAGCTGAACTTCAACTAGGACTTGTCCAACTTCAACTAGGATTTGTCGAACTTCACTTAGGGGTTGTTCAACTTCAACTAGGGTTAGTCGGGAGTGCCGGGAGCACTCTTCAGATGCTGGTCGCTCCCTTACTGCCGGTAACTCCCTTACCCCCCCGCAGACACGGGATTACAACACTGGTCGCCTTTGGTGGCCCATGAGACCCGTGATAATTTGTGCGTTTGTGACGCAGTTACTAGCCCGTAACCTCTGCACAGTGCCCCGGTCCACTTTGGTGCGGTACCGATGGAGCCGTGCTTGAGATACAAGGTCCACTTATTTTTAAAAGTGTGACATATCTGGAGCTGTGCTTCAAATGCATGCTTCAAGTACATTGCTTGAAGTGCCACTGAAGCTGTGTGTGCCTTGAATGCATACTTCAAATGCATACTTCAAGTGTGCGACTTGCCTGCGGGCGCGTGCGCTCCTCCAGCCCGTCCATAATCTCAAAGAGGCGCCGCTTGCCAAAGCCCTCCGCCGCCGTCACCTTGTAGTCATAGAAGTCCTCATACGACAGCTTGCGCGCCAGCGCATTGCGCCTGCGTGGCGCAAGCCATAATACAATACAGTACAGTTGTTAACACTGATGAATGACATGTACATACTGCGATATGCAAGCTGCTTGGTGGCACAGATGATAACATGAGCCACACGGCGATCATTCCTCTTACACGATAACGCAGCCACACGGTGAATATTCCTCTCGCACATACCCATGACACTTGTAACCATCCCTCTCAATCATGGTAAGTTACATTGGTAACCATTCCTTTCACACATGCCCATGACACGTTTCGCAAACGCCCCAATACACAGCGGCGCACGCACCTCTTGACAATGTCAATAAACCCCGCCCCCACAACAAACTTCCCAACCGCCCTCAGCCCCTCGTACGCCGCTCTCCTCATGGGCTCCTCCGCGCACGTTCTCATCCTGTTCCGCAGCGCGACGCTGGACATTTCCAGGAACTTTCCGTCCGCGCCCGGCTCCGTGAGGCCCACTTGGAGCCCTCCCCACGCCGCCTCCAGCGCCGTTTCGGCGGCAACGAGCGCGCCCTTCATGGTCTCCGCATCCGGGTCGTCCATCGTGTAGCAGCGGAACGTGCGCTCCAGGCAGCGCAGGACCAGCTGCAGCAGCAGCGAGCAGCGCGGGGGGGGCAGCGGTTGTGGTTAGCGAGTCAGAGAGTGAGTCAGTCGCTTACTCTGCATTGTGCGGTGCGGCTGGACAGCGTGTGGTAGGCAGCAGCGGAAGGTGCAGCAGTCCGCTGCAGTGGAAGCAGCAGCTTCAAGAGTTGGAGTCAATGAGGAGGGAAATTATCACCTCAGTGTCTCAAGTGGGGCGCCCGCCGAGCAGCAGTGGAAGGTGCGGGCCTGGCATCAGGAACCAGTTGCGGCGGACTCCCCTCATCTTCTCATCTAGCACATTAGTGTTGACGACAGGGTAGAAGCAAGACTGGCAACGGTCCGCCGGCCCTTGCAGCCATACTCTATCAGATCACTTGCGCTTGGACAGTTAACGCGAGGTGACTCGCCTTCTGCGTCATTTGCGCACTGCCCCCTTGCCCCCCGTCACTGCCCCCCCTTGGCCTGCGTCAGGCCCCCTTCTTCACTTGATATGCAGATGATTGTCTAAACCACAAGGCAAAAGCAAGGCGTGGAGGTGGCTCACGCGTCGTTCACCACAACACCCTCCTAGCCCCTGTCGATCACCACCATCTGCATCACTATGACAAACCATGACGAACTTCAAGACCATATTTGCGATGCGACTCGCCTTCTGCGCGTCGGACCCCCTGCCGCCCGCCGCCCACTCCGTGGCGCGCGCCAGATTCCCCTTGTCCCTCAGCCACGCCTCCATGGCCCCCTTGGTCGCCGTCAGCGACTCCGGCGTGAACCCCTTCAGCCCCATTTTCGTGCCCCAAAAGTCATTCTCAAAGGCCAGGTGCAGCCTCTCGTACTCGGCGTTGGATGCGTCCAGCCACGCCTGCAGCTGCGCGTCGTGCTGAGCATCATCGTCCGTCTTGGGCTTCTTGGCCGCGGGCGGCGTCATCGTTGCTGCGGTGGCCGCTGCTCGGTTGAGCGTTCAGTGCGGTCGTCAAGCAGGCACCGACGAGGCTCGCGCGAGCAGCAAAAGAGAGCTTGCGGGATGCGATGCCAAGCAGTTGCAATGTACATGCTGTCCAAATGCAGCCAAGCTCAGGTGCAGCACCTGGTCCCTTGACAGACTCTCATCAGCTGCGACACGGCAGCAACTTGTAAGAAAGCAATGCTGGTCATGTCGCGTGAAATTGTACAACGTGCAGTTGGCATCACTGGCATAGACCATCTCACAGCCTACGGCATGCATGCTGATGACCCATGCCTTGGCAAGCTCTCGCTGTGATCGTCAGATCATGCGTGCAACGACGTGCGTGTGCGCATGCAACGCAGGCATCGATGCCCATGTAACCTCGAATGCACGACGCTTGATCCGTGGCCCATCTTTGATCACGTTCACACTACTGTAAGGTCTTTAGCTCGCGCTGTGTCGTGCATTCGGTACGAGTTTGCTGCAAAAGCAGAGTTCAAAAGGTAATCTCCTGATAAGACCGTGACCTGCTCACCTGCAAGCACGCCTGCAGGAAACAAAGGCTACCTCGTCTCTTGGCTTCCGTGGGTGCCAAGTTTGGGATCTTTTTGGAAAGTCCACGTTCACAAGTTGAAGTTGCTGTAACTGAAAAATGTGCAGGGAGTGCTCAGTCAGGTTCACTAAAGTGGGTCTGACAGCACCTACTGTGTGTGACCATATCCGTGTGGTACCATCTCATTCAAAATTTGGCATCAATCGCAGCAAGTTTAAGTGCACAAACAGGCGAAACAGAGAATCACAAATCAGCTGATAGTCGCAGCATGTTGCCTGTTACAGCATTGCACACGTTGATGCAAGACACCAACACACCAAAGAAAATGGTACCGGAGCTTCATGTGCTCATTGGAACTTGAAGCAACAGAAGGTGCACTTTGCTGTCTCACAGCGTGCAGTGGCCTTCAATGCAGCAGCAACAGAGGTGGTGACAGAGCACTGCTGTACCAGGCAGTGCTCTGCGCAACGTTGCGCCCTGTTGCGTGCTCAATGTGAAGACGTGCATGCAGAGGCTAATCGCACACTAACGCATCGTCTTCCTGCCGAGGCACCAATGTAAGGTCAGAGGTTGGCGCTGCGGCCGCTGGCGGCACACGAGTGGCCTGGAGCGCACGCAACAGTTTGACTACACGCACACCAGCGGCGCAGTGACCGTGCAGATAACCGTGCAACACACGTCCCTCCCAAGCGGTAAAAAACACAAAGTTCAGAACCTGTCTCAAATGGCTTGCAGGCAAAGTGCCGGCCTGTGAGGCCCAAGTCGCTCCGTCACATGTTGCATGCTGCCAGTGTCAGCACTGCCTGTTGGTGGCAGCTCGCCGCCCTGACACCAGCTGCAATTCGCACGCTCAGCCAGCTCCCCTGATTCTCTGGCCGCAGCTGTGACAGAAATCATGCTTTGGCTTCAAAGACAGCGACCGCCCCCTCGCGCGCAACGCACTCAAACCGCTGCGCCGGCCTTCGCATAAGCCCTGGCGGCATCCAGCGCCTGCTCCAGCCACGCGCGGCGCTCCTGCAGCGTGGCGTTCATCGACCTGCGGCGTTTTCGCGCCGTCTCGCTGACGCCCTCGCTGTGCCTGCCCGTCTGCGGCACTATGGCATCGACCCTCTCCGCCTGCAGCACACATGAAGGTGGCGAATTGCTAAAAGGTCAGATTCACTTTGCAAGCCCTGCACCATTTACTGGGGGAGACAATGCGCGGCTGCAACAGCACACACCGTGTTGATGGGTCAGCTCGGCGCATGCGGGCGCTGTATTGATGACACACCTAAATTTGCAGCAGGGGCGCAGCAACCGCAGCTGTGTGCCTACTTCAGCTGCTTCTTGACGAACATGAAGTGGCGCGTCACTGCTGCCATACCCAAGACTTATCGTAGATAAGTTCACACTTTGAAAACCTGCTTCCCGGTTACTGCGCGTACCTGCAACTTGTCCAGCGCCGCGATGAGCGTCGCCAGACGCGCAAGCAGCTGCGGCACCTCCGGCGGCGGAACGCCTTGCGTGATGCATTTCTCGAGCTCTGCTGACCGTCGAAGCACCTCATTGAACTCCTTCTCCGTTTCTCGCAGCCTGCGCTCCAGCTCCAAATCGGGCGAGCTATCTGCTGCGTGCCTGAATCCGCTGATGTTCCCATCGGCAACGCCAGGGGTCACTGGCGCAGGTGTCTTCCGCCTCTTGCTGTTGTCCACTGCCGCTGACTTGCTGTTCATCAACTGTGCATGAGCGGCTAACTCTTGCTCCACGATACGAGCCAGAGCCTCTGGGTCTCCAACAGCAAAAGCGACGCAGATGCGCGCAAAGCAGCGCTTCAGAGGGCTCTCCTCAAGTGAATCGAAAACATCGGCCCTGCCGACTTGCTGAATGACCGCACTCAGGCAATGCGTGAAGGATGCAGGAGCGTCATGTCGAATCCTGTGGGTGTCGGCTAGTCGGGCCATGCCTGCCTGCAGGTTCTCCATCGTGGCCTGTTTGTCGCAGCTTGCAAGGGCATCACCTGACAGAGCAAAGGGCGGCAGGGTCAAAGTGGCTGGCTTTGGATCGGTGCTCGCTCTCTGCTGGCTTTTTCTCTGTGACTCTCTGCCTGCACTGCACTGGCTCCCTCTCGCGCGCTGGAAGAACTTCAGAAGGTCGGAACTTCAACTCTATTGTGTTGAAGTTTGACATTGCTGTCCAATCAACGCAATTGCGCGCTGCCGGTGCTCTGCCTGCTTGATGCAAGGTCTGCATGCTCTTTTATCCATGTTTGAACATTGCATGCTATGATGTCTCATGTTTAAAAACATTGTCGCTCACCTCAAGTTCTGCAGGGTCGTGCGCCGCAACTTTCCTAGACAACTTGCAGCTTAATAACTGCAGCGGCATCCCGCTTGCAATACTCTGATCAGCACTTGAAGCGTCTTCTTAAATGCATTCACTACTGCGTTTGCTTGCACTGGAAGTAGGCGGCATGCATACATGGAAGCTGCATAAATAATGCAATACGCTTGCGAGAACACAGCATCAAGTCAGGACCCTATCACACACGCAATGGCACCCCTTGTATACTCCTTCACAACGCATGAGACCACGCATTGTGAGCATCGCAGCATGGACACAACGTCTAGATGAGCAGGTCATGATGCAATGCAACTATCAGCATACACATGTCAGACGCGATGCAACATCTGATGACAAGCAAAACATGGTGCACATGTGGGTGACACAAAGGCAGCAGAAACGAAGACGTTGGTCTGTTCTGCAATGAGGGATAGCTACATGTACATGCACTGGTCATTCGCACTCGATGAAAGCACTGATAGACAATCCTAGTCAAAGCGCAGTCCGTCACTGCTGTTGACCGTGACCCTGCCCGTGAACGTCAACCTTTGTGTGAACTCGCTGCCCAGGCGCATCTCCCGCAGGTTCTGCGGCAGGCATGTGTGGACCACACAACCGTTGAGCTCCAGCGCTCTGAGTGTGGAAGGCAGACGATTGATGTGAGGCAACTCCACATCAGCTAGCTCACCTGCGTCCTCACACCTCGCCCAATACGCGAGGCGCTCCAGGTGGGGGGGCCAGCGGGCGGGCAGCGGTGGTGCAGGCTCGGGAGGCCGCCAGTACAGCGATAGCGAGCGCACGCTGTCGGGGACATCTACAACGTGGTGCGTGCAGTTGTCCAGCACCAATGTCTCGAGCGTGTCCGGGAGTGGCGGCAGCGGGTGCTCGTAGGTGTGCAGCTTGAGGACGCGCAAGCCTGGTGGTACCTCGTCAAGCTGCGGAAACTCTAACAGTTCCAGCTCGCGCAGGCCTGCAGGCAGTGTGCCGACACGAAAACTGGCGTCGCACGTCAGGGACTCCAAGCCATGCGGAAGCGGCTCCTGAAACTGGACTTCAGTGGGGTTCTTTGTAACATCTAGGTGACGCAGCCTCTCCGGAATTTTGCTGAACACTAGGCGGGCGCTGTCAGAGTAGCAGAGATTCACCATCAGAGACGACAGCCCATCGGGCAGCGGCGGTACGGTCAATATGTCTGACACAACGGCCGACTCAAGGCGGCACCTTTGGACTATCAGCCGCACGAATGACGGTGATAGCAATGAGAGCACGTCCTCCCAGTGTATTCTCCAACTGAGCAGGCTCATTCTTTCGAGATGTGCATGTGGCACCTGGATCAGTGTCTGCATGCAAGCGCGCAGACTAATCAGGTCGCCTGCGTGGTATGCACTCAAACCCAACAGCACTAGGAATCTTACCGTGGGCAAAAAAGCCCCGATGATCCCTGACAACTCGCGAAGGTAGCATTGCACGGCATCGCTGTCGGTGAGGTCTTCGAGCAAAGGGTGAGGGATTGTCGCATAGCGTTTGTCATACCGGAAAGCGCGCAGCCAAAGGTCTCGCAGGCCTGCGGGCGCTGGGCCCAGCTCACCCCTGAAGCCATTGAGCTCCAGCCGCACAAGGGAGGGCGGCAGGCTCAGTGGACGCTCCTGAATGCGCGTGAAGTCGCCCTCCATGATCAAATCCAAGATGAACCTCCTGCTGGTGTCCTCCAGAAGGCGATGTTGAATGGCAAAGAGGACAGTGTCAGCCTCCACTCGGGCCTTGACCGTAGGAGCGGCTGTGTCGTGGATGACCCTGTTGAGGCTCCAGCCTTCCTTTGGCAGCAGCCTGCGGCCCGCCATGCTGGTGAACACCCTCCTCATGATATCTTGATGGTCTGCAGGGCCTGTTGATGTTGGCGGCTGGGCGAGCTCCATGGCTGCTGCTGGTGAACAAGAAGTTGACCGCTGTGTGCCTGCTGAAGGTAATTCGATCTGCGCGGATGCTCTTTCTGTGATGCCTTGCTGAAGATCTCAAGAAAACTTCAACAGGGTGACTTGAAGTTCCAGCTTCGTCACCTTGCCACTACGGGAACCAGAGCAATGGCGAGGCCTGTAATAGCTTGCAAGACGGATGGAAAACAGGAGCAGGCTGTGGTTCAGGAGTTTCTGCAGATGCTGGGGCCAGAGACCACACTGCCAGGTGAGCAAACTTTCGTCGTACAGTATGCCAACACTAGTCCTTGTGACACTTGTGTATTTACGTGGGCTGAAGGCATTTCCAGTGCCTGATCGAGTCGCAGAGCAACCTGCCGCGTAATGGGCAACGCTCACGGCATCATGAATCAGTGTCATGCAACATTTCTTTTCGGGGTTAACAGCAATCAGGATCATGACATCGCTGAGAGCTTGCTTGTGCATGGCTTATGAGGATCCTTGTGCTCACCTCCATGCGAGCGCTTCATACAGCTCCAAGTACGTGCACAAGCTGAGGTTCCAAGTCAATTGGCACATGCTGCAGACGAGGCTCATGAGGTCAATCTCACACCTGCTGCACGATGCCAGCTACACGCGATGCTCACTGTGCTTGCAAAATGAATGTTCTAAATCAACCTTCAGCTGCAGCTGGCGCAAGTGTGAAATGCGGCCTTTGAGCCGGCATTACACTGTGCCGTGATGATCTGAGTCCTGTATTGGTGCCCGATTTTCCTTCCCGACACAACCTTCAGCATGCACACACGATGATGCACTTGCAGGCCTGCTCAGGTCAAGGGTAGCATTCACAAATATTACATCAAATAATGGCTGACAGCTCATGTTGCAAAGTGAGGGCTTCTTCAGACGCGGTTTGCGTTCCACCGCTGGTGACAGTCAGGAGCGGTGTGGGACTTGCACACACGACAAGGACTGACACATGACGACAACCTATCAGCTTCACCTTGTATAGATGTGAAACTTTCAAACCGTCGTCACAGTCAGCTATTGCGTCATCCGACTGTGGACGCTACCTGGAGGTGCACACCGGTGTTACTGCATGCTGCTGCCGCAGCAGATGTGGGCATGGGTAGAGCCAGAGTTGCGCACCGACGCGTGTGTGAACATCGTATGCTCTCGCCAGTGGGCATTGGCAATGTACACAACCTCCAAACGCACAGGGATCTGAGTACCTTTGAGCACATGAGGCACCTTTACCCACCACCTCTATATTTATTTGCAGTGGTGGCGGCAGCATTTGTATTGTGTGCGCGTCCACGATTATGGACACAAAGCATACTACTTGTGGCAGATTGCATACGGCAGTGCTCAACGCTCCTGTGTTACTCATCTGATCGCATCCGTGCAAGGGCTACTATTTCGCGCGTTCGCACTGCACCAATGCGCTTTGCTGCTGCCAGGTTCAGCACCCAACGCTCAGTGCGTCGCCACTCGCAACGTGGTGCATAGCGCGTGCACAGTTTCAAAAGCACTGTACATACGTGCCACAACTTCACTCAGCACTGTACATACGTGTCACAACTTCAGTCACGTCAGCGCTCAGGATAATGCTCGGCCTCACTGCGATTGCCTGCGCGCAGTGGGTGCCATCAGAGCGCTGATAGCCGTCATCACGTGCAGCAACGCATCCGCGATTGTGGGCATGACAACGCCGGCTGCGGCAAAATTGCATGCGGCAGAGCTCAGCATTCATGAGTATGCACTCACATCTCCCGTCGCCTAGCAATTGTCACTAGGTACTGCGCCCTGCCCCTTCGCTTTGCAACAGCGCTCTAAATACTATCATCGTCACGTCAACACTGAACGCATGGCGCGCGGTGCGTGCGCTGCGACAAAGCATAAGAATTGCATTCCATGTCCACAATCACATCAGCGCTCACCACACGGTGCATGGCGTGCAACGCGTCTCTCCACTGTGCACGCGCGCGCCCGCAGTGGCCGCCATCAAGGTGCTGATAGGCTGCGCCGTCACAATATGCAATTGCATACATACCCCTGCTGAGATCACATCAGTGCTCAGCGCGATCAATAATGTACGGCATTGTTTGCACACACGCGCAGTGGCCGCGATCATGGTCCTGATAGGCGTCATTGCGCGCAGCAACGCGTCCACGATCACGGGCATGGAGCGCGAGCTACTCCCGATGGCAGCGCTCAGCATTCATGAACGTGCACTCACGCTCCCGCCGCCTAGCACTCCTCGCATTTGCGCGTAACCGCCCGCATCTCAAAACCTTTTCAATAACTTTCAATCTCAGCTCATCACTGAGCAAATGGCGCACGGTGCGTTTGCGGCGACGACAACGATGCATGCATGCCCCGCTCAAAGATGCATCAGCGCTCAACGTGGTGCACGCCGTTGCACGCGCGCGCAGTGGCCGCGATCAAGGTCTTGATAGGCGTCATCGCGCGCAGCAACGCGTCCACGATCATGGGCATGGAGCGCGAGCTGCGCCAGACGGCGGACCTCCTGCTCGACAGCGTCGTGCTGCACGCCAAGAGCACCATCGCGCTCTCGTCCGGCTGCGAGCTGTTCCTGCGCTACGTGACGCGCTGCAGCCTCGACTTCCCCAACTTTGAGGACTGCAAAAAGCAGGTGCGTGATGCTTCGTCGTGCGTAATCGCCCGCTGAGCACTGTGACAACAATGCGCCGGTGCGCCGCGTGACGCGCTGCAGCCTCGACTTCCCCGACTTTGAGGACTGTGAGAAACAGGTGCGCGATGCTTCGTCGCGCGTGTCGCGCGCTGCGTCTCGCTGCGTGATCTGAGCACTGTGGTGACAGTGCCCCGCTGCATCAGGCGCGTGATCTGTCCGTGCGCTGCGCTGCAGCCTCGACTTCCCCGACTTTGAGGACTGTAAGAAACAGGTGCGTCACGAACGCATTGCAGTTGAAGTCTTTCAAGGGAGATGTGCCCTGAGCAGATCTCCCCGACTTCGAAGACTGTGAAGACAGGTGCGTCACGATTGCATGGAAGTTGAAGTTTTGCAAGTGTGAGTAGACCATCACTGTTGAACTACAACCTTTAATGCGCTGTAGCGCCGGGGGCGGTGATACGTGGTGTACCACGTTTGTCGCGATCATGCGCGTGTCTGAACATTGCAGCATACCGCTTCATAGCGATGCTGTGTGACGAGTTGCACTCGGCAGTTCAACGCTGCTGACAACAGCAACTTGAAACACACGATTGTGAGGCTCCGCATTGTCTTGCTGAGTGAATACCACCTCCTCGCTTGACACCTGCTTGATGTTTTTAGCGTGCGTCGAATGCTTGCACACTTGCCGAGGCACCAGATAGCCACACTACGAGCCTCTTTGTGCCTTGCAACTGCTGCACAGCAGCGTCTCGCTACACAACATGACGCGTCAGCGCTTAGCGGCATGTGCGAGTCCCCCCCCCCTCTGCGCTCATCGCAGCTCGTGCATATGGGCAAGAGATTTGTGCATGTGGGCAATCCCCCTCGCTCAAGTGCGCACATCCCTTGTGCACACCACAATGCCCTGTATACTGTACCTGTATACTGTACTCTAACCCTAGTTTTCACCCTGTGGCAGCGCTCACTGCGGCAGCGCTCAGCGGCATGCGTGAGTACGCCTCCCTCTCCACCCGCTTCCGCGCACTGCAGCTCGCGCACAGGGGCGAGAGGTTTGTGCATGTGAGCATTACCCCTCACTGAAGTGCGCACATCCTTTGAGCACAGCACCATGCCCTGCATACTCTAACCCTAACCTAACCCTCACCCTGTGTCAACGCTCACTGGACGCCTGGACCCGCTGCCGCTCAACCCCCTCGCTCGCCCCTTCTTCATAAATGACTCTTAACACCTTCGAAGGTCTTGCACAGAGGCAGGAAGTGTGCTGCGATGAGCGTGGCCCACTTCCCCTGAGTACACCCACAACACACTCCTCAAAAGCGATGTGGCAGCGCTCACCATTCATGTCTGAAATCTGTTGCCACTGCGACTGAGCTCACTAACGCTACCCCACCTCTTACCGTCACCCTGTCCTGCACAGGTCTTGCACAGGGGCGAGGAGTTGGCAAAACGGATTGAGCACAAGTCGGTGACGTGCGTAATCCCTGTGCCCAGCACCCTCTGGCACGCTGCTGACGCTCAGCTCCCCAACGCTACCCCAAAGCTGACCGCAATCCCGTTGCAGGTCTTGCACACGGGCGAGTGGTTTGCGCGGATGAGCCTCACCTCACGCGTGCGCTTGCGCACATCCCTCGAGCGTATTCCAACACTCCTCAAAAGCTCTGTGTCACCCCAAAGGAACCCCTTCTTCAACTCTACCGCTTCCCCCAACTCTATCCCCACTGCAGGTCTTGCACAGGGGCGAGAAGTTTGCAGAGATGAGCGTCACCTCGCGCGTGCGCATCGCGGAGCTCGGCCACGGCTTTGTGCGCGACGGCGCCGTCATCATGACGCACGGCTACTCGCGCGTCGTCGCCAGCCTGCTGCTGCGCGCCGCCCAGGTGAGCGACCCCCGTAGACATTTGATGCATCCAAACACATACTGCTTTGTGGTCTCGTCTTGCCCCATTGTACTCAAGAGTTGGGAGTATATGTAAATGGCGTGCTGCACGCGTGCGGCGCGCTGGAGCGGCAGCGGCGCCGCAGCGCAAGGTCCCGGGGGGGTGGGGGCAGGGGAGGGGGGAGCGCTGCTGCGCGTGCATGCTGGCGACGCGCCATGCGCATGACACCAGCGTGTCCTGTTAACAATCATCACCATATGCAAATGGCGCCCACAAGGCTCAGACCCTGGTCCAAAGCATATATGATACCTTGTGTGCCTCGTTTGCTCGCAAATATGCCGTCCTATTATAGTCACTGACCACCTCGAATGCCATTCTACCGCGCCACCTCTTCCCCCCTCCCTCTCCCCCCAGACAAAACACTTCACCATCATGATACCGGAAGGGCGGCCGGAAGGGGCGGGGTTTGAAGCAGCGGCTGTCTTCTCTAAAGCGGGCATACCCGTCAGCGTGATTCTCGACAGCGCGGTGGGCTACTTCATGGAGCAGGTGGACCTGTGCGTGGTGGGCGCGGAGGGCGTTGTAGAGAACGGCGGCGTTGTCAACAAGGTGAGCAAGGAGGGGGGGGAGGGGAGGGGGCTTGTGAAACTCAGCAAGGCAGCAATGCGGGTTGCGGCTGCACACGCATGTGGGTAGGAGCACGTTTTCTGGTGCACTTGCTTTTTGCT
Source organism: Tribonema minus (assembly GCA_017506865.1). Lineage (NCBI taxonomy): Eukaryota > Xanthophyceae > Tribonematales > Tribonemataceae > Tribonema > Tribonema minus. Next base: position 652,941 of record JAFCMP010000335.1, on the reverse strand, counting down.
TTATATCACGTGGGAGCGGAGGGCGTTGTGGAAAACGGCGGTGTTGTCAACATGGTCACCTCACCACATGGGTTCAAATGTCAAATGTATGAGAAACAGCAGCGACCATGGTCATTGTTGGAAGGCACTGGCGGCTGACCACACCTTGTCACCTAGAGCTCTACGAGCTTTTGCATCGTGCACATGTATAAGAACAGGCCGACTTAACGCACATGAAACACTTCTCAACACTTCTCATTACTTGCGTCATTTGGCGGGCGGTGCGAGCGTCGTTGAGAGCATTGACATTGTTGAGCAGGTGGGCCTGTGCGTGGTAGGCGCGGTGGAAACGGCGGCGTTGTCAACAAGGTAAAAACAGCGGGGGGCAGCTGTAATGAGCCAGTGCTCAGCAATGTTGTGTCATCCCTTGCATCATGAGCCTGATTGATAGTGTGCCTTATCCCACCCTCGATCCGCTGTCGATGATCGGCAGTGTCTTCAATGTCAAGGGCACCCCTACTCCAACCCTCGAAAAGTTTGTCGGCAGTGCACTCGAAGGATAGCACCGACGAGGCAAACACGAGGGTGTCCGCACACGTGCACATGTTGCTCATGTGCATGCCATCACACCAGGCGCTGCAGCGTGATCGGTCAGCACTGGGTGTTGCTCCCTGGGTGTCGCATCCAACGAAAAACAACTTCAGCACACACTAAACAAGCGTGCAAAACGTCAACTTTCAGACCAGACACTATCACTGGTGCTACTCGGCAGCTGCGGCTGCTGACATTCCCAGATACCTACATACGTATATATTGGCTATGTTTGACTCGTGGCCAATGGCTGCAGCAGCGGCGACCACGATTATTGGCGGAAGGCAGTGGCAGCTCACCGCACCTTGTCACCTAAATAGAGCTCTACGATCTTTTGAATCGTCTCCATACATACCCTGACATACCCTGACACCTGCGCAGGTCGGCACGTGCCAGATGGCGGTGGTGGCCAAGGCGCTGCACAAGCCGTTCTACGTCGCCGCCGAGAGCTACAAGTTTGCGCGCCTGTACCCGCTCAACCAACGCGACCTGCCGGAGGGGCGGACCCCAATGATCAGGTCAGTGCTCAGCTCGTGTTGAGGCAGCGCTCAAATTGTGTTCTCGCCTGTACCCGCTCAACCAGCGTGACCTGCCGGAGGGGCGCACGTCGATGATCAGGTCAGCGCTCAGATCGTGTTGAGACAGTGCTCAGGTCAGGTCCGTGCTCAGGATGGGTCAGTGCTCAGGTCGGTTTCTCGTGCATACGCAGTGCATCTGGAAGCACATCATTGTTCCTAGATCAGGCTGAGCGCAGACAGAGAGACAAAAAGGTCTGCGTATTGTTGTGGCGACAAGTTGCGCGTCGCCTGCAGGTGCCAGGTGCTGACGCACTTAAAGAAGCGGTACGCGCTGTGCAAGGTGTGCAAGCCTCTGTGCTGAATGCCTTCCCACCGCACACGGGTTGCGAAGGCATGCAAGACTGTCCACGTTTGTCAGCGGATCGCCCGGCTCTCCGGCCTCTACACGCGCACCTTGTCTTTCTCGCTGCAGGGTGCACCTGAGTGGCAAAAATCCCCGTACGTATGATGTACAATATTCAGGCCACACCCAGAGGCACTGGACTGGCTTACCAGCACGCATGGCCTACAGCCGAGCCACTACCTGCGATAATCTGCACGCTACTTGCCTGCAACACTTAATCTTGCCCCAAACACTCACTCTCGCCGCACCCGTGTCGCCATGCTGTGGCAACGCTCCGCAGGTTGGATCCCGTCGGAGGCGAGCCGGCGCCGCCAGGCGTGGACTGCACGAATCCGTGCGTCGACTACACGCCTGCAGACTACATCACGCTGCTGTTCACAGACTTGGGCGTCCTGACGCCATCGGCAGTCTCGGATGAGCTCATCAGGCTGTACCAATGACAATGACTGCTTGCTTACGATGGCATGGCTGTCAATCGTTGCACTGCGTGATGTTGTTGCTCTGCCTGCTGGATGCAAGGCCTGCATGCTCTTTTGTCCGGCGTTTGGAGATTGCATGCAATGATGTCCAAAGTTTCAGAATCGTAACTCACCTTATGTTCTGAAGGGTCGTGCGCTAGGCTACACGATTTGCAACTTCAGATATTGCGGCGTCCCACTTACTGCAATGCTGTGGTCAGCACACAGAGCGTCTTTGTGTCATCATGCATGCAGTGCTATGCTTGCTGTGTAGCACTGTTAAATAGGCGACGCGCATACATGGAAGCTGCGCAAATCACGCTTACGAGAACACAGCATCTAGTCAGGGACTTTTGCAGACACAATGGTGTCCCTTACTCCTTCACAACGCATGAGAATATGCACTACATGTATGTGTGAGCACCAAAGGATGGATGCAGGGTCTAGATGAGCAGGCCACAATGCACCTCAACAACTGGCTTGCAACAAGAGACATCAGACATGATGCCGCTTCAGATGACAAGATGACCACTGTGTGCAAAACAAAGTGTTGATTCATTCTCCAATGAAAGATAGCCAGTTGTGTATTCGGTGTCACACGCACTATTCGACGACCCTAGTCAAAAGTACCAATTATCATTGCTGTTGACTGTGACCCTGCCCGTGAACGTCAACTGTTGCGTGAAATTCCTGCCCAGGCGCACCTTCTGCAGCGTCCGCGGCAGGCTTGCGTGGACCTCACACCCGTTGAGCGCCAGCTCTCTCAGCGTGGGAGGCAGTCGCTTGATGACAGGCATTGGCGCACCGTCTGACTTTGCCCAATACATGAGACGCTCGAGGTGCGCGGGCCAGCGGGTGGGAAGCGGCGGTGCGGGATTGGGAGGCAGCCAGTATAGCGACAGTGACCGCACGCTGTCGGGGATGTTAGCGACGTGGTGCGTGCAGTTGTCCAGCACCAGCGTCTCAAGTGTGTCCGGCAGTGGCGGCAGCGGGTGATCATGATTGCGCAGCTTGAGGAACCGCAAGCCAGGTGGGAGCTCGTCAAGCTGCGGAAATGCTACTAGGTCCAGCTCCCGAAGGCCTGGTGGCAGCATGCTGCCACTGACACTGGCATCACCCCTGAGACAGTCCAGCAGAGGTGGCAGCGGCTCCCGAAATTGGACGTCGGTGGGGCTCATTGTAACGTCAAGGCGACGCAGACTCTCCGGAATTCCACTGAACACTAGGCGGGAGCTGTCACAGTAGCAGCCGTTCACCGTCAGAGATGATAGCCCCTCGGGCAACGGTGGTAGAGTCAACATGTCTGACACAACAGCCGAGTCAAAGAAGCAGGACTGAATCATTATATCCACCACAGCTGGTGATAGCAATGGGAGCAGGTCCTCCCAGTGCACTATCCAGCCACGAAAAATCAACTCCTGGAGGTGTGGACGTGGCAGCTGGATCAGCGCCTGCATGCAAGAGCGCAAACTAATCGGGTCACCTGAGTCATCTTCGTTCAAACCATCTAGCACTAGGTGTGTCAGGGTAGGCAGCATAGCCGCGATGATCTCTGACAACTCTCGAACGAAGCATTGCACGGCATCGCCGTCAGTGAGGTCTTTGAGCAAAGGGTGAGGGATTGTCGCATCACCTTCGCCCATCCGGTAAGCTTGCAAACACAGCACTTGTAGGCCCGCTGGCGCTGGGCACAGCTCACCCCTGAAGCCATTAAGATACAGCGACACAAGGGAGGGTGGCAGGCTCAGCGGACGCTCCTGGACACTTGTGAAGTCGCCCTCCATCGTCAGCTTCACGACAAGCCTCCGAGCAGAGTCCTCCAGGAGGCCATGTAGGATGGTGCAGGAGGTGCTGTCCGCCTTCAGTGGGGCCCGTTTCACGTGAACGCTGACCGTGGGAGCGGCTGTGTCGCGGATGGCCCTGTTGAGGCCCCAGCCTTCCTTTGGCAGCAGTCTGCGCCCCGCCATGCTGGTGAACACCATCCTCATCATGTCCTGATAGTTTGCAAGGCCTGTTGGTGCTGGCGGCGGGGCGCGCTCCATGGCTGCTGGTGAGCGAGAAGTTGGCTGCTGTGCTGCCTGCCGAAGGTGATGATCTGGCAGCGGGATGCTTTCTTCGTGGATACAGGTTTTTGCCACACAAACTTCAAACAACCAACTTCACCTAGAAGTTCCTTCATAAATGGTGAATGTGTGCCTGTGCACATGTGAACCATGGCACACATGGTAGGCTAAAAAGGGAGGGAGGTCTCTGGGAGGGGAAACACTGCTATGAAGGACGAGTTACATTCGGGAATGATGTGGCCTGGTTCATAATTTACACTGCATCATTCCTTGACAATGAACTTCAGTTTTAAACTTACCAGGTACTATAAAAGCGGGGATGTCATGTGCAATATATATGTCCTCTGAGGATTTTCGAGCTCTGAGCACGCACCATGTAGTGTGCGCATGCACTTGCCCATACTGATACGGCGTGGGCGTATATTGCACCCTGTGCCAAAGGCCGCAGCATAGCCTCAGGGGTCTTGATGTGTGGTTGGTTTACCAATCAGGGCAGCTTAACCAAGTATCACAACAAGTCCGGTCAGGAACATACCAGTAGACACAGGGTCCTAGTGCATGCTCAGCTAGCTTCAGCAGCAGCACATTGGAGCCCCGTCGTGTCGCCGTCCAAGCCCCAAGCCGTCCTCTCTCCGCATCTACCAATAAAGACCTCCTGTGAGCGCCTTGCGTTTCCTTTCGTATTGAATAACACGAGTTCTCTGGCGTTTGTTTGCCTGTTTTGCTCTTCCAGCTCGCTAGTTAGCATTCATGACAGCATAACATGGTAGCCTGCTTCAATACACTAATGAACTGCAGTATTAGCTAGCATGATCAAAGTTGTGCCTTACCCCACTATCAAGACCCTCCAGAGCAGATCCGGGCGCTGACCCTCACCTTTTCTCTACCACAAAACACAAACACACACACATTTGCCATTGCCGCCGGACAAATCAGTTGCTGTGTCGCATAACATGCATGCTGAGAAATGGACCAATGGGCAGGCCCTGTTCAGACAAATGTTCCCTACCACACTTTACCTTGCAACAATGCTCAACCTGCTTCTGAACAATGCTTACTAGTGAGCATGCAATATGAGCACTGCATATTGCATTGCAATGTGAGCACTGCAGCATGGGGGCAAGGGCTGGCTGGGCAGGCCACAATGAACATCATCAATTGGTCCACAAAATGACAGCAGACATATCAAATGCAACTCCTCTTGTGACATTCGAGATGACGCGGTTGTTACAAAACATCAGAGAGAGGGGGTTTGTCGTTTTGCTACTGCAATGAAAATTGCCATTCTGGTGCCCATCTGTTGGTCAAATGTGTGTGGGCCCTACTCAACCAGCCTAATGGTAGCTACTTCTGGTGCTGTTGGTGTGGATCCTGCCTGTGAACTCCTTGAAGTTCAACTCTTGTGTGAACTCGTTGCCCAGGTGCAGCTCCCGCAGCGTCCGCGGCAGATCTGCATGGAGCTCACAACGATTGAGCTCCAGACGCGTCAGCGTAGAAGGCAGATTCTGGATGCGTTGAGGTTCTGCAGTATCTGGCTTGCCCCAATACACGAGACGCTTGAGGCGCGCGGGCCAGCGGCTGGGCAGCGACGGCGTAGGCTGTGGAGGCCGCCAGGAAAGCGAAAGCAACCGCGCGCTGTCGAAGACGTCGTCTACGTGGTGCGTGCAGTGGTCTAGCACCAGCGTCTCCAGCGTGTCCGGCAGTGGCGGCAATGGGTGCGTGTAGCAGCGCAGCTTGAGCACCCGCAAGCCCGGTGGCAAATCACCCAGCGGCTGAAAGCGAGATCCTGCCAATTGCATTTGCAATGCACTGGCAGCCCTGCTGCTGGTAGTATGCCGCAACTTACATCAACGTCAACAGCGAACGACTCCAAGAGCGGCGGCATTGGCTCTTGAAAGTGATACCTGCTTGCGGAACACATCTCCACGTCAAAGTGGCAGACTTTCTGGGAGTCCGCTGAACACCACCATATCGCTGTCACCAGGGCAGCCTCTCAACGTCAGGGATGAAAACCCTTCGGGCAGTGGTGGTACAGTGAGTCTGTCTGAGCCAGCATCTGAGTCACACTGGCAGGCCTCAAGCTGCAGTTCCGCCACCGTCGACGACAGCAGTGGGAGCAGGTCCTCCCAGTGCACCTTCCAGCCATCGAGGCTCAAACCTTTGAGATTTGGATGTGGCACCTCCAGGAGCGCTGGCATGAAGGTGCGGACATGGACGCAGCGGTATGGTTCATATTCGCCATGCACCTCCAAAGCTCGCACAGCGGGCAGCAGAGCCCTGAGGACCTCTGCCGTCTCTCGAAAAAAATTCGTCACGGCCTCACCGTTTTGGATGTCGGTGAGCAGATGATGAACGCTAGTTGCGATACTGCTGGTAGCGCACAGACGCAGCTCCCGCAGACCACCCGATGGCGGTGGGCCCAGCTCACCCCTGAAGCCATAGAGCTCCAGTCGCACAAGGAAGGGAGGCAGGCTCAGCGGGCGCTCCTGAATATTAGTGAAGTCGCCATCAATCAAGAGCTGCACGACAAGCCTCCTTCTAGTGTCCTCGAGAAGGCGATGAGGGAGGGCGAGTGGTGCGCTTCCGGCCCCCACGCGGGCCCTATATAGACGGTACATGACTGTGGGAGCGGCTGTGTCGTGGATGGCCCTGTTGAGGCTCCAGCCTTCCTTTGGCAGCAGTCTGCGCCCCGCCATGCTGGTGAACACCCTCCTCATCATGTCCTGATGGTCTGTGAAGAGGCCTGAGGGTGCGGGAGGCCGGGCCCGCTCCATGGTCTGCTCCTTTGCTGCAAGCGGCTTGTTCTCTGCTCTCTTGATCAAGAGGTGAAGCGTGTCGCGCCTGAACTTCAACAATGAACTAGGGTTAACTTTAAATAGGGTTGCGCGGGGTGAAAAAACGCTGGTGTGGTGCTCTGCCCCAGGCTGCAGGAGCAGCGGTGTTGTTTTCTGCCCATCCTGTGCAGCCAAATCAGCTTTCGGCGACGCGGCTCCACCCGCAACACCTGCGCAGCGCCTTCTCTATCTCGTGGCCTAGACACAGGCCTCTACGAAAGCTGCAAGCGGTGGCTTACAGAGCTTCAGCCTACACCACCAGCCCCCGCGCTGCCTGGCGTTATCCGCGAAAGCGCCCCTACGCAGGAGAAAAGGCTCCAAAAGCGTGCCCGGTCCAGAGTGGGGTCGCCCGAGCGGTGGTGGAGCAGAGGGAAAGCAAGCAGTTTCTCCTCACCTAGGCAGCTTTCGTGCACATGTCTGCGGCGGCGGGCAAGGCGAAAACAGGTGGAGCGGGAGAAACGGACGCAGGAGGGGACGCTCTGATGCCGCAGGCTCCGCCAGCGGAGGGAGGGGGCGAAGACGCGGGTGACGCAGCTGCTGATCTTAGCAAGCAAGGGAAGGCTGGGTCGACGCCTGGCAGGCCGGCGAGGGGAGAGGCAGGCGAGGCGGCCCCAGACGGGGGCAATGCAGCTCCTGCTGCGGCAGGCGCTGGCGGTGCGCCCGCTGCTGCCGGCGACAGGGATAGCGTCGATGAGATCATCGACAAGCTGCAGTCCGTGCGATGTGAGTGCCAGTTGGGATCGATGTGTGCTGTTTTTACTACGGTCGACATTGTCGTTATGCAGTGATTTATGCCAAGGCCCATTGCGGTTTGACCCTTCAAAATGGAGTTGATCCCGAGGTACAGCTTATGCGAAATTCACAGATCAGGATGCTGAGCCCAGCCACACCCCTGCTGGCTGCCCTTCAGCCCCCAGCCCATGCACTCCTGCATGCTTGCATGCTGTGTTAGCAAAGCAGGCGCAGCCCTGATGAGGCTTCATGCATAAGCATTTCAACATGGGTACAGTACACGCAAAAGTATGCAACAACTACGAATGTCCTTGCTCAACTTCTTTACATCACGTTGAAGTCGTATGTCCAGGAATGCTGGCTTTATCACTGTTAGACTGCCCTACTTGCTGGTCGATCGGGGATGCAGCTGCAGCGCCGATGTTTGACGCTTGTGGCTTGTGGGAAGGTACTGATTTGTACGCTGTTGCTCCCAACTGTAGCCAGTGCGGGCAGTCATTTGCGGGCACAGGTAGTGGCTGGCTATCCCGGCTCGCGCCCGCATCACGCCACGTTGGCGCTTTGGCCTGATCTGGCAGTGTCCCCACAGCCCTGGCATCAGCAGTAAATAGAAAGCACAGGATGTTAAGTAGTTCTGGCTCAGAACATTACGTGCCCTTGGCATCTGGCACTGGTTACCATGAGGTGCAGCGCGGTGAACGCGGCACTTCGTAGGATTCTCACACCCTGTTGAACCATTGCTGCCGCTGCAACAACGGCGCATTGCAACTTAAGCGTTGATCCATGATGTGTGGCCAGCCAGGTTGAATGCTGATGTTGTGTGATCCTGGACAGTTGGGCACATAGTTTGCGCTCAGTTAGATGGCTGTCTGCCGTCAGTGGTAAATTAAACGGCACGAAGTAGTACGCGGTGTGTTAAGCAGTCTGAGTTGGTGCGTGTAGGCCATGCACTGTTGTCAATCTGGTGCAAGCCAGATACACATGTGCTCCTTTGCCCCGGGTAACATCTTTACACTACTCGCTCTGACGTGAGTCTGGCTGCGTGCATGCCCCAACTGGCTGCGGCAATGCGCAAGCGCTTTGAGCACCACTCTGTGCCAGTGTCAACACACATACACCTGCTGATGAGAGGTTAGAGCGTGCACTTGAAGTTTGCTGATGCCTGTAATACAGCTGTTGAAGTGCACATATCACAAGCTGCACATGCTGTCACAACTATATGTCTGTCACATTGAAGTGCAGCCTTGATCTGCAGCAGCAATCTTTTCAAATCGCTGGACGTCAACGCAGCGATTGCCTTACGCGCATGCGGGGTTGTGAGCGTGTGCGATGCACAGGCCGCCGTGCTGCACCGCAAGCTGTCCCGCTGCAGTGCTGGCGCGCGCCGCTGCCCATGGTGCATGCAGCACACGTGCAGTTGCAGTCTACTTGGGAGGGGTGCGTGCAGGGCCGCCTCGCAGCCGCTGCGCTGTCTACATGTTGAGGGCTCGTAATGACGAGCAGTTACGCCCGGCGCTCAGGCTGCGCCATGACTTCATCATCGCGCGCGCTACCCCTCACTTCTTGCCTCTCCCTGTTGTGCCTATTTGTCCTCCACATTGCTCAACATGCGTGGAGCGCTGCCTCGCGCCGCTGATGCCTCAGCCCCCCCCCTTGCGCTGCCGATGGAGCGAGAGACCGATGCCATGCATGCGCGCGCGCAGCGGCGTCACCGACGTGAAACACCTGTCACAGTTACAGCTGACCCTCAGTTGCAGATCTGATACACGTACCCCTGTCCCCTACTCACCCCCCAATGCCCCCCCCCCCCCATCCCCCTGCACGCAGCTGCGCGCCCCGGCAGGCAGGTGCAGCTGATGGAGAGCGAGATCAAGATGCTGTGCATGCGCGCGCGCGACATCTTCATGTCGCAGCCTATCCTGCTGGAGCTGGAGGCGCCCATCAAGATCTGCGGCGACATCCACGGCCAGTACTACGACCTGCTGCGCCTGTTTGAGTACGGGGGGTTCCCGCCGGACTCCAACTACCTCTTCCTGGGGGACTATGTGAGACGGCGCGCCGCCGCGCGCGCGCATGCTCAACTTTATGTTCAACTTCATCTTCAACAGTTGCAACGTAGTGCACTCATTGGGATTTCATCGCAGCGCCTGCTGGTGACCCGTTTTCGGGTGACGCAGCACCAAACATAGCGGCTGTATGTCTGCACGCTTGCGGTGGAGCGCTGTTGCTTTTGGGCGCTCGTGACATTGTTAATGAGCTCGGTTTCTGCTGCAGAGGATTACATTTGCAACGCGCAAATGAGCCCGTGAGTGTACTTCAAGTTGAGCGGTCTTACCCGCTTCTGGGCACCCCTTGCCGGTGGCTATGGAGGAGACGGGCAGCGTGCCCTCTACAGTGGAGGGCAGAGGGAGCTATGGTTCCAGTTGGGGTTATAATCAGGACCAGAAAGCCTTCCGCCTCTCAAATGTATGCACGCATCCTGCTTTTTTCAGTACAGGCATTATTGCGGGTACCGACAGTCACGCATTGCGAGTCGGCACATGCAGTCTCTGGGATGTTTGTTGCGACTGCACCTAAGAGTTGAGATATCACTCACCAGCGCCCACAAGCCAGCAGCGCGCTTGGCATAGTTGGCCATCATGCACGCCTCCGCCTCCACAGCGCCCCCCCTGTCCTGATGACCCCTGACCATGAATCGCTGAGCACTGACCATAAACTACGGAGCACCAATCACGAACTGACGCACTGTCTTGCAACTGTTGCACTTGTTCGTCTCGTCGCCGCGCACTTGAACTTCAGGTCGGCCTTGAATTACGCAGCACTGACCATGAACTGGTCGCGCCGTGTTGCCACCGTTACCCCGTCTCAAGGCCGCGCTCTTGAACTTCAAGTGGACCATGAACTACGCAGCGCTGACCATGAACTGACGCACCGTCTTCCAACTGTTGCGCTTGTTCACCTGGTCGCCTTGCTCGTGAACTTTAGGTGGACCATGTACTACGGCGCACTGACCATGACCTGACGCACCGCCTTTTGCAACTGTTGCACTTTTTCATCACGTCGCCGCGCTCTTGAATTTCAAGTTGACCATGAACTACGCAGCAATGACCATGAACTGACGCACCGTCTATTGCAACTGTTGCACTTGTTCGTCTCATCGCCGCACTCTCGAACTTCAAGTCGACCATGAGTTGACGCACCGTCTTGCAAATGTTGCACTTTTTCGGATGGTGCTCTCTTGAACTTCAGGTGGACCGCGGAAAGCAGTCGCTGGAGACCATTTGCCTGCTGCTGGCGCACAAGATCAAGTACCCGGAGAACTTCTTCATACTGCGCGGCAACCACGAGTGCGCGTCCATCAACCGCATCTACGGCTTCTACGACGAATGTGAGCGCGCGCGCCGCGCTGTTGCTGCTTGCTGGCGCAATGCCGCTGAAGCGGTATGGCTCAGCGGTAATCGTGAGCATAGTGACGACGACTTGCAGCAGCCGCACTGAGAACGCTGCAGCAGAAGCGAGTCAAGTCGATGGCAGCAAGCCGTAGAGATGGGCTGACTGCCATATATAACCAGGTGTAGCGCCTGTCTCATGCCTGTCTTTTCGTCAAGACCTTGAAGGCTGCAGCGCTGGCGGTTAGAATCAGGGTCAGGGTAAGTAAATAAGGTTGCAGCGCTTAAAGTGCGTGAACTGCACTATTGCAGCAGCGGCGCTCTGCGCAGCAGCACGCTGGCTGTGTCCGCCATCAGCGGTGCAGCGGGTGTGGGGGGCGATTGCAATGCGGGAGCGACTGCAATAGCTTCAGTGCGCCACTCTAGTCTGACGTCCTGCAACAGTCTAGTCTGACGCCCTGTAGCCAGCTTTTGGTTGTTGGAAGTATGCAGCGGCATCAACTGCTTGTTGCACTGCTCATTGCATGCTGATAAACGCCCTGGACCCCCCCCCCCTTCCTCCCCCCCCCCGGACCATCGCGCAGGCAAGCGGCGGTACAACATCAAGCTCTGGAAGACGTTCACGGACTGCTTCAACTGCCTGCCCGTCGCGGCGATCGTGGAGGAGAAGATCTTCTGCATGCACGGCGGCCTCTCGCCGGAGCTCAACGAGATGGAGCAGATCAAGCGCGTGCTGCGCCCCACGGACGTCCCCGACACGGGGCTCCTGTGCGACCTGCTGTGGAGCGACCCCGACAGGGACACGACGGGGTGGGGGGAGAACGACAGGGGGGTGTCGTTCACGTTCGGCGAGGACATCGTGGTGCAGTTCCTCAGGCGGCACGACCTGGACCTCATCTGCAGAGCACATCAGGTGCGCGTTGCTCCGGTTGCTGCTGTTGAGCGCTGCCGCTGTGATTGCGCTGCTGCTGCCTAGCGCTGCTGCCGCTGCTGCTGCTGCTGCGGCGCGTGTCATTTGCGTGGTCTGCGTTGGGTTGGGCGCTGCGCGTACGCAGTGGCGCTGCTCGCGGCGCATGCGCTGGCGTGTTTTCTGCTCATCAGAGGTTGGCAAGTCAGCTTTCCGCACGGTACCGCAGGGGATGGACTGCAGGTTCACAGGCGGTCAGTCGCATGCTGAGATCCGTCATGCGAGAGAGGCCACGGCCATGTGTTTACGAGCGTGGGGGACACAGCGTTTCACTGCTGAGACAAGTCTGTGAATCGCATACCGAATTGTCGGTTGAGCAAGGCTCCGTGTCAACTGTGAAGAGTCCTGGCACCGCTGAGCGCTGCCCTCTTTCGTCCGGTCACAGCGCTCAAACCCGCTTTGCCGAGCTCCGCCCTTTCCACTTGATCGCAGCGCTCAACTCGCGTACAGCACTGCACTCTTCCATCCCGTCACAAAACGTTTCACCTTGATGCTGTGAGCAATGCCATCATCCATATGACCACACGCGTTACCTGTCTTTTTTTAGCAATGCCGTCATTCCATCTGGTCAGCGCTCAACCTCGCTGTGGTGAGTGCCGCTCCACTGGCTCCCGCGCCTGTTGCCATAAGACGCAGCCATCGGGAGTATTTGCAAACATCAGGAAGTATCTAATACTGTAATTTTGTGATTCAAACTCGTGTGCCGCGCGGCAGGTGGTAGAGGACGGCTACGAGTTCTTTGCGAAGCGGCAGCTGGTGACGCTCTTCTCTGCGCCCAACTACTGCGGCGAGTTTGACAACGCGGGCGCCATGATGTCGGTGGACGAGACGCTCATGTGCTCCTTCCAGATCCTCAAGCCCGCGGACAAGAAGCAGGCAAGTCACCGCCCTTTGTGCGAAACACGGTTGTTTCTGGATATTTCAAGATTGTGCTCACTTCACAATATGAAGTTTTACAGAGAAGCAAGCAAGTCACCGCTGGCCTTCAGTGTGCGTAATCAGTTCTTTTGGTAAACTTCACACTTCATGTTCACTTCAAGTCGAGTATCACAGGGCCTTCCTCTTGTTGTACAGTCCTGTTCACGTCAACCGCATGGCCGTAACTGCAGCAGCTGATATGCTCACGCACGTTCTACAGGTCTTGGTGCATGTTGTTGTTAGTCCTGGAGTTATTCGCAACCTTGCTACTGTAGATCTCAGGTCGGTTGTTGATTTAGTGCGCGTACGCGCTTGCAGTTGTTGTTGTAAAGCAGCCACAGATTCAATCTCATCTCAATTCTCCTTACCATTTGTTGAATGCTCTGCAGGCTGTCTCTCTTGTGAGCGCCTCACCACCTGTAGGCATTATCACCGCATGTGCACACACAAATTGATGGTGCACATCACACATATTCACATGCCAAACTCCCACAAGCACAGGTTGTTGACTGGCAATACCTCTCTGTGCTTGCCCCCCCTTCCCCCCCCCCCCCTACTTCTGCAGCGCATCAATTTCGTGCAGCGTTGAGCATCACCGGTACGGGCGACACCCCGGCAGCTGTATGGAGTAGTATAGAGCGCTGTCTCATCACCAACTTCAGCTTTCTGCCGGCAACTTCAAGTGCCGGTCGCCAACTGTGTCCCCTTAAAACAAGTTGCTGCGGGGAGAGCTGCTGGCCTGTCGGCGCGGCACCAGCAGCAGTGCTCGTCTCTGCCGACCGCCCCGCGAAACCAAAAAAAACGAAGAAAAAGACGCGCGACGATGCAAACCTTATTATGTTGGGCGTCGGCAGCGGCGTGCCCCTGGGGGCCTGTGTGGTGGTGGCGCGTGCATGAAAACAACGTTGGCGCGCACGAGTATGGATCAGTGGCCTTACAGACAATAATGCATGCCTACACTTTGCCTCCGCCCCCCCTGGTTGCTGGCCCGTTTTCCTCCCTGTCGCCCTTGCAATGTTCTTGTTTTGGCACAACCTTATGCGTCAAGCTAGTGCGACTGGATGCTCTGCCGCCCCTGCACAGATGTGTGATGGCCTTTCTTTTTTGCCGCACGGGTCAATGAACACTACTCACCTGCACGCAAGCTGACCCTGCTGTTACATAGAACCTGCCGCCCAGGTGCCAGTGCCATTCTCATCAGGATCCCTGCCATACTGGCACGCCATGCTACCAACATGCGTTGGGCAGCAGACTGTGGGCAGTAGTGTCACATGTGCAGTGTAGGACGACCGACGGCGGCGTTCGTTGCCTTACCGCATGTTGAGAGCAGTGGTGATGACAGGCTGTGGTCACATATTGGCACAACTACTGACACTGCTGTTGCTGGCATCATCATTGCCGCCATGCTGATCACGCACCATCGCTGCGTTGTTGGCGCAGCACAAGACGCGCATTTACCAGCAAATCTGTACAATTGACTGAGCAATTATGTCGCATGCAAGCGCATCAAACAGACATGACACATACCAGCCGTGAAGCCATGCCAGGGTCACCTTCAATGATAGTGCGGACGCAGCAAGCAGCAGAACAAGAGGCTCTGGCTAGATCTGAGGGCTTCGTAATGAAAGTTCATATAGAAGTATGTTTTTTATAACCTCATTTGGCTGTCGCATTTGTGCAAGCGGTACCTGGCCCCTCTAATCCCAGTCACTCCTGTTGCTGTTGATCTTGATCGTGCCTGTGAACTTCTTAACGTCTAGATCGAATGCGTGTCGGAGCTCACGGCCGAGGCGCAACTCTTGCAACGTCTGCGGCACGGCGCCATCTAGGACTGCGCAACCGTTGAGCTCCAGCCGTGTCAGCGTGAGAGGCAGATGGTCAACCCAGGCCCTGTCTTCACTATCAGAAGCCGCAGTCGCCCAGTACACGAGATGCTCGAGGTGCGCGGGCCAGTCATCGGGCAGCGGGGGCGCGGGCTCCGGAGGTCGCCAATATAGCGACAGCGACCGCAACGTGTCGGGGATGACTTTTACGTGGTGCATGCACTCGTCTAGCACCAGCACTCGTCTAGCACCAGCGTCTCTAGCGTGTGCGGCAGTGGCGGTAGCGGGTGCTCGTAAGCGCGCAGCTTGAGCACCCGCAAGCCGGGGGGCAAGTCCGCCAGCTCTGGTGTTGGCGCCCTGCCAGTTTCAACATGCGCAGGCCTGCTGGAAGCATGGCTGCACTGATGTTGATGGCGGCTTTCTGCGTCTCTAGGCTGAAACACTGCAAGAGAGGCGGCAGCGGCTGCTCAATGTCTACCTCTGTGCCATACATGTTGATGCAGATATGCCGCAGGCTCTCTGGAAACCTGCTGAATATCACGCGGCCGCTGGAAACTGTGTTGCAGGCTGCCATTTGCAGCGACGACAGCCCTTCGGGCAGCGATAGTATGGTGACCGCGTGCGAGCGAATGTCCGAGGCAAACAGGCAGCTGTGCACCTCTACGTTTGCGACCGCCGGCGACAGCAGCGCAATAAGGTCCTGCCAGTGCACTGTCCAGTCATGGAGGCTGAGTTTCTCAAGATGTGGGTGCGGCACTTCACGCAGCGCTTGGGCTCATGCACGAAATCTGCACATGTCGCGCATATATCTCGCAAGCGGACCACCCATATGCAAGACTCGCAAAGAGGGCAACACGGCCCCGATGATCTCTGACGCCTCTCG
This sequence comes from Tribonema minus, assembly GCA_017506865.1. Classification (NCBI taxonomy): domain Eukaryota; class Xanthophyceae; order Tribonematales; family Tribonemataceae; genus Tribonema; species Tribonema minus. The sequence goes on along the minus strand of JAFCMP010000335.1, from coordinate 637,383 downwards.
AAAGAAGTTGTCAACGGCAACGCCGTCCTGAAGGTCAGTGAGAAGGGGGTGGAAGATGGCTCTGTCGCCTGCCCCCCAATAGTAAGCGCAGAGATGCAGCTCTCGCAGGCCAGATGGCGCTGGGCCTAGCTCACCCCTGAAGCCCCGCAGCGACAGCCGCACCAGGGAGGGGGGCAGGCTAAGCGGGTGCGCTTGAATTTTCGTGAAGTCGCCCTCCATCGTCAAGTTGACAATGAGCCTCCTAACAATGCCCTCCAGGAGGCAATGTGCAATGGCGGGAGAGGCGCTGCCAGCCACCAGATGGACCTCGACCGTGGGAGCAGCTGTGTCGTGGATGGCCCTGTTAAGGCTCCAGCTTTCCTTGGGCAGCAGCCTGCGCCCCGCCATGCTGGTGAACACCCTCCTCATGATCTCATGGTGGTTCGCAGGGGCTGTGGGTGCCTCGGGCAGGGTTCGCTCCATGATCTGATGCTGAACAGGAAGCTGATGATCGCTGGTGCCTGCGTGGACGAGATTTTAGTTGTCGCTACACCACCTACTGAGTTTAATGAACCGCCGTGAGAGGGCTGGCGTGGCGCGAAAGCAGCGAGCAGTTCCTGACAGGGTCTGCTGCACTGCATCTGCAGGTCAAACCACTCACCTTCAATCAAAGCGAACGCCGTCAATGGAGAAACTTGTTTGCCGAAGTTCCTGCCAATACCTGTGACTCGCCGAAATTCCCGAAGCCCCCCGCTCGCGCCTTCACCTTGCGGCAGCACTCTCTGTACTGCAGGCGGCACGGCGCATAGTGGTGTTGTTGCTGCAAGCACGATGCTTATGCTGGACCTCTGCCGTGTGCGCCGAGCGCTCCTCGCCTTGGGAGTTTCCACACAAACGAATACAAGCCTGCGACGCTGTATTCATGGAACAGGAGATTGCTAGATCCCCGCTGGCGGATGTTGGTGATTCAGCTTCACTAGTGACTTCAGTACTTTCGCCATTAAGTAATGGTCTTGTCAGTATCATATACGGGGCGGCTCCCGGATCTGCATGTAGCTACGACTAGGTTGACGTGAGGACTGTATCTTCCATGCGAGCAGAGGGGTACGGCTCAACTGTAATTTTGTTCCCTCTGCAGTGTTTTTTTGGCAGTGGTGGGTGGTGCACTGGTGCGTTTACGAGTCACGCTCTTGGGCATCCTGTGCAGTGGCCATATGCATGAAAGTGCAGTGGCCATATGCATGAAAGTACTTGCAGACTTTCGGACGCGCATGGGAGCGAGATGCACCCCCCCCCCCCTGCTTGGGCCTGATTGCTCAGCATGAAGTCCGCCCAGAAAGCTGCGCATGTCATGCGATGAAATGCCACTCTGCAATTGTTGCATGGCATTGCGCATCGTACACGTCTGCATGGTTCCCCTGTCCAGCGCCCGTTCGAGAGGAGATGATGCTGTCACACTTATCACACTTGTCATGACTTATGAGTCATGACCCGCGTCATTGGCGCCGTATCGTTGGCCTGACGTGGCAGTGCCACAGCACATGCGCATAATGCTCATTGACATGAAGCCACCTGCCGGACTCAAGCCCTCAACTTTCAAAGGCTGCGGCATGTTGTCAGACCACAAGTGCTACGCGCCTGCAATCATTATAGGCAATGGCAGTGTTCCCAATGGGGAGGTATGCTGTGAATAGGGGGATGAAGATTCAACCAGTAGCCGCTCCAAGTGTACACCAATAGGTCAACTCGTAGCACTCATGTCGGCCCCGGTTACTCTCTTGAGCATCAGGAAGCACAGGAAAATCATCAGCACTGCAGCTGCTGGCTATACATCGCACATACTGACACTGTGTACCAATGCCACTGGTTCCAGTGCCAGCGCGTCAAGATGGCTGCGCTCTGCATTCAAACCGGCACCATCATAGCAAACAAACATCACCACCTCAAGCAAGCACACCAAATCGACACTAACCATATCAGAGCGAATGCTGTGCATCATTCAACAATAGTGCAGATGTGGCAGGGACAGCATACAGAATGTAAAGATGCATGCTGTATTTTTGTGGGTCCTAATTGTGCAAGCAGTACCCAGCTGCTCTAATCATATTCATTTAGGTAGCTGTTGATTGCGACCCTGCCTTTGAACTTTCTGAAGTCCAACTTCAACGATTGTTTGAACTCGCAGCCCAGGCGCAGGCCCTGCAGCGCCTGCGGCAGTTCAGCAAACACCTCGCAACCATTGAGCTCCAACTGTGTCAGTGTGGGAGGCAAACGCCTTACGTATGGGATCGGTGCACTACGTGACCTTGCACACTTTGCCCAGTACACGAGGTGCTCGAGGTGCGCGGGCCAGCGGGCGGGCAGTGGGGGCATGGGCTGGGGTGGTTGCCAGTATAGCAATAGCGACCTTACACTGTTTGGAATGTCACCAGTGTGGTGCATGCACTCGTTCAGCTCTACCGTATGGAGCGTGTCCGGCAGCTGCGGCAGCGGGTGCTGGTGTGCGCGCAGCTTAAGCACCCGCAAGCCAGGTGGCACTTCGTCTAGCCACCGGTGGTGGCGTCCCACCAGCTCTAGTACGCGCAGGCCCGCTGGCAGCATGCCATCGCAGGCGTTGACAGTGTTGTCGAATGTCAGTAGCTTGAAAGACTCCAGGAGACTCGGCAGGGGCTGCTCAAAGTGAACACTATCGTCGCAGTCCTCTTCAGTCTGAACAACAAGGTGACGTAGACTGTCCGGCAACCTGCTTATCGTCAGAGCTGTGCCAGAACATTCGCAGCATATCAGGTCCAGGGACAACAGCCCGTCGGGCAATTCTGGCACAACACTTCGGCTCAACACCACGTCAGGGTAAAGCCTGCAGCACTCAAGCTGAACCTTTGTCACTGCTGGCGACAGAAGCAAGAGCAGGTCCTCCCAGTGCACACTCCAACTGAATAGGCGAAGATACTCGAGACGTGCACGTGGCAGCTTGCACAGCACTTGCATGCAGCTGCTCAAATTTATGAACCAGTCCCAGCGGCCGCACACTTCTAGAGTTCGCAAAGTGGGCAACATGGCCCCGATGATCTCTGCCGCATCTTGGTTGAAGCTTTGCTTGGCATCTTTGTCAAATATGTCTTTGAGCAGAAGATGAGGTGTTTCATCGTCCATAGCGCACAGAAGCAGGTCTCGCAGGCCCGCTGGCGCTGGGCCTAGCTCACCGCTGAACCCATGGAGCTCCAGCCGCACCAGGGAGGGAGGCAAGCTCAGCGGACGCTCCTGAATGCTTGTGAAATCGCGGGCCATCGTCAAACTCACAACGTGCCTCCTGCTGGTATTCTCCAGGAGGCGATGCGCGATGGCGGGGGTGGCTCTGCCAGCCACCAGATGGGCGTTGACCGTGGGAGCGACCGTGTCATGGATGGCCCTGTTGAGGCTCCAGCCTTCCTTGGGCAGCAGCCTGTGCCCCGCCATGCTGGTGAGCACTCTACTCATGATGTCCTGGCGGTTGGCAGGCGCTGTGGGTGCGTTGGGCCGGGCGCGCTCGACGGCCTGCGTTGGACAAGACAACATATTTTTGGCAGCGCATGAGGACGACTGCCTGCCACTGCTGTGGCGCAGTCGCACGCCTGTGGCAGAAGGGGGTTCAAAGGTTTGTCATCAACGCTGCTCACCTCTGAGGATGAAGCCATGCTTGTCTCTGGGGAGCTAGGAGGGAAATGCTTTTATTCCGGAAGTTGGCAACTTCGCTGTTGAAGTTGGCGTTGAGGTTGGAGGCTGGGAGAGTGTACTCTGACGCGTGCAGGTGGACCGAACGCAGTACCAAGAGAAGCCTAGCCTGCAAACATCGCCTACACCCGCCATCGCGAGCTGCCGGGGAAAATAGAGCCGGATCGCCCGGCCTGCCTCATGATGGATAATGGGGGGGAGCTTTTGGCAAAAGAATTTGAACCCCCCCACGCTCTTGACCCCCTGGATGTTCCACATCCGGTCTTTGTACCGGGGTGCTCAAGCTGAGCCAGAGACTTTTGCTCACTCAGGTAGTGTTTTTTGAAGACGACGAAGCGGATGATGGAGGAGCTGCTGCAAAACAGCACATGAAGCAGAGGCAACTTGAAAGCTCGCACACCCAGAAACGATTAATATGGGGTCGAGTAGTAGCTAGTTCAATGGCTATCGGCAGACAGGCAGACCAGATTGCCAGGTAGCCCAACACGAGGAGAACTTCAAGATGGGATGTGAAAGGGAGGCGGATTGTGCAGCTGTGCGCCCAGGTGGTCAATGCAACGCATTTCGACCTGTACGACAATATACGACAATATGTGCGCCCAGGTGGTCAATGCAACGCATTTCGACCTGTACGACAATATTGGTGGTCAATGCAACGCATTTCGACCTGTACGTCAATGCAACGCATTTCGACCTGTACGACAACGCATTTCGACCTGTACGACAATATTGTCGTACAGGTCGAAATGCGTTGCATTGACCACCTGGGCGCACACAGCTGATCAGCATCACTGCGCAAGGCAGCAAGGGGTGACCAGTCTGAGATTGCCAGCTGACTCAGCTAGCTAGATGGGAAGATGGTATGTGGACCTGATCAGCAATAACTGTGCAAGAATCAGTGGCCACCTGCAATGTCCTCACAGCTAGGTATGACTTATCTCATTTGGCTGCAAGCGACACATGACGACCTTCAACTCCAGCTGCTTGGACCGTGGCTCATTGTATTTTTGCAAATTATCATATATAATGGATTGGTTCATGCATAGTGCGGACACCAAGGTGCAGCAACTGCCAGTGCAGCCGCTGTGGGCAGCGTGCTTTGTCACCAGCATAACGGCTAGCAGCGTGCCATGTACATTGTCTGCGCCTCCACCGGTGGACGGCGGCCGGTTGGCCTTATGTTCTCTTGGCAGCGTGCACCACTGTCCGGGCTTTCATCAGCGGGCTTTTCGGTATACCATCTGTGCTGCAAAGCTGGCACGCTGACACTGTCTGCACTGAAGCCTCGAGCTTATTCTGGCGCAGGCTCTCCAGCGCGTGCGGTGTTGCTGCACAGGCGGCGCTGAACGCGTGCAGCGCAGTGACGCTTGGCACGTATCGTGCTGCAGTCTCAAGCCTGCGGCCACGCTTCACGGCCTGCAGGGCGCGCTCATCATGTCGCCACTTTTCCGCCTCAGAAGTGAAGTTGTGCGTAACGGCTTTGAAGTTGGCGGAAGTAATTGTCATTATTATTGCAGATTGTGGTGCTGGAAGTACCTGACGCAGAAATAACACCGTTTCACAGGAAGGCAGAATCCATGCTCGCAAGGTGTACGTAGTTTAATGCTTACATGTTCAACGCAAATCAGCATTAAATTTTGACACGTTCTAAAACCCTTTTGCTGAGGTGGGAGTGATGGTCTCTGACCCGCTTTGAGCGCAGCTTACCCCTTGCTAGCCTCCTCCACACTATGGGTATGGGTCCCTCGCCCCCTACCTCCGGAGGATTAAGGGAGGGCCTTCCTTGTCATTGATCTTCCTGGTATCACTACGCTGCAATGTTTCCAACAAGTTTAAGGAGCTGAAGGCTTGTGAGGACGCTGCTGGTTCTGGGAAGTATCCAGCGAAGAAGGGGGTCTCCGCTCCGGGAGGAGGCGGTGCCAGCAGGGGAGGTTGGTTCGAGAACCATTATTGGTTCGTGAACCATTATTGGTTCGAGAACCATTATTGCGAGAGGCGGCACGTCGTGCCGAGGGTCTCGTGGGGGTGTCTATGTGGTGTGTGCACCTGTCACTGAAAGCCGTCGTTGAGCACACACCTGGGATTGCCTCCTCAGGCCGCAATCGCGCTCTGCCATGAGCCTCTGACTATATGTAAGCGTGGGTTCAACTTGGAAGTCTCGAGAATGGGCTCGCTGTGGGCTGAGAGCGCTCAGCTCTAGGCCCTCAGCTACTAGGTAGTACAACAACCAAGAGTGAAAACAAGGCGACACACCTTTAACATGGCATTTCCACAGCCACAAGTAGAATATAATAAAAGTACAACAACAAATTTGCAATTGTTACTTCTTCTGCTTAGGGCACCAGACTCTGAGATTTGCAGGTCCACTTGTTACAGACTTCATGAACGAGTTGCGGCAGATGCCCACCAGGGCCGAGCCATCCTGCAAAGTTGATTCAAGTTGAGTACATCAGGGACCACCTCGCTGAATGTAGGACAGCTGGAGCCTAGGCCAGCATCAGCCGCCAAGGCGAGGACAAGAAAGCACCCCCCTCCTGAAGGATTGGGGGGCGAGCGACCCGGAAACAGACAGCCCCTTCTTGTAAGTTGCGCTTAAAGCGACCATGACCGCAACATTTGAACCTGAAACGTGCATCACCTCATGCCACAGTGTTTTCTGTTGCATTGAGATCATGTTATGCGCATGCTGCAGGATTACATCTGCATTGCCATTAAGCCGTCCTGCCACACTTGGCACATGAACACCATCACGCTCTGGCGATCATGGTCAGTAGCCCTAACCCTAAGTTGTTAGGATTAGGGCCATTCTTTTGTTTACAAACAAGAAGTTGCGCGTAACGGCTTTGAAGTAGACGATAGCGAACGAAAAGACTCGTCTCAGGAGCTCTGCAGGCCGCGAAGCGTGGCTGCAGGCTTGATACTGCAATGCGATACATGCCAAGTGCCAAAACGCTGCATGCGGTCAGCGCCGCCTGTGCAGCAACTCGTTGCGAGCTGGAGAGCCAGCGCCAGAATAAGCTCGCAGCTTCCTTGGTGTTGCCCGATGGAACGGGCACTAAACATGGGCAACTAAATCCCTGCACGCTGATTGGTAAACGGTCGTGCCGAGCTGCCTGAGGAACAGTGCGCCAGCGCTGATTGGAGGCCATGCGCAACATGTCGCAAAGCAGGCTAATTTTTGCGAACGCAGATGCATCCCTAGTGCAGAGCCGCGCGCGCTACGTGATATAAGAAGGCTCGTGCCCTGAAGGGTCCCTCGCCTACAAGGAGTGACAGAGACAGGCTCAGTATACGATTTCACATTTCCTTAGATCAGAATTAGGGTGATGCCGCATGCTCAAGCAGGGTCAGACGAGAGCAGCGGCTATTTTCGAAATGGCAGGGGGCAAAATTGCACCCCCAATCATGGACGGTCACTGCTAGCCCCGGGGGGCAGCGCGGGGTAGCTACGAAAACGCGGGGACAGCGAGGTTAGCGAGTGTGTGATGGCCCTGGCATAAATTACATGTGGCCCCCGGGATCATGTGGTTGGGGGGGCAGCGACTCTGCCTGGGGCAGCGTGGTCAGCGGGGGCAGTGGGGTGAGCGAGGTCAGCGGGGGCAGCGAGGTCAGCGGGGCAGCGACATCGGTGTCCTCGCTGTCCCCGCTGCGCCCGCTGCCCCCGCTGCCCCCGCTGACCTCGCTCACCCCGCTGCCCCCGCTGACCTCGCTGCCCTCGCTGCCCCCGCTGCCCCGCTGACCTCGCTGCCCCTGCTGCCCCCGCTGACCTCGCTGCACTCGCTCACCCCGCTGACCCCGCTGACCTCGCTGCCCTTGCTGCCCCCGCTGCCCCCACTGCCCCCGCTGCCCCCACTCCCCCCGCTGCCCCCGCTGCCCCCGCTGCCCCCGGGCCCGCTGCCCCCGCTGCCCCCGCTGTCCTCGCTGCCCCTGCTGCCCCCGCTGACCTCGCTGCCCTCGCTGCCCCCGCTGCTCCCGCAGCGGCTGCCCTCGCTGTCCCCGCTGTCCCCGCTGCCCCCACTGACCTCGCTGCCCCCGCTGCCCCCGCTGCCCCCACTGTCCCCGCTGCCCCGGGGCCCGCTGCCCCCGCTGTCCCCGCTGCCCTCGCTGCCCCCGCTGCCCCCCGCTGACCAGCTCGAAATTCAACCGCCCGCCTGATTTCGCTCCCCGCTGCCCCCGCTGCCCCCACTGCCCCGAGCTAACCCCTAAATCAATAATCACCATCCATACCCCGAGAGCTGTAGCTTGGCGGCAGGCTGGATCATGGTGAGCAAGCAAACACACATTATCTTGCAACTTGACATGCTGTCATGAATGCAAACAAGCAAGCTGGAAGAGCAAAACAAGTAGACACGCTTCAGAGAACTCAAATGAAATGTTATGCGAAAGGAAACGCGATGCGCTTACCGGATATTTTATTCTGCTGCTGAGAGACGGAAGGCTTGGGGCTGGACGACGGCTGGCACAGCAAGGTTCGGGCTTGCTGCTTGCAGGGGAGGTTCTGATGCTGTGCATGCTACTTTGATGTGCCCTTTGGCATGTGACCCAACTAGTTGCACCTGCCTTCAACTAAGGTCAGGCCAGCTCTCAATCACATGTCAAGGTCTACACCGACTACACAGGTCTACTGAGACCTGTGCCAACCTGTGAGGTGTAACTGCCTGTAACTGTCTGAATACACCCCCAAGCCGTATCAGATCCCCCTTCTTTGCTGAGCATCGCCCTCGATGCGGACTTGAACTCGAAGCAGCAGATCGCGGTCCCTAGTGTAGTTGCAGCATGCTCGCACTAAGTGCACTACTAAGCATGGAGGCCAATATAGAACTGGTTGGAAACCCCATTAAAAACCTGGGAGGCAAACCTGCTAGTCAGGGAAATCCTCTCTGCAGGAAAAGGGAGTCGCCGGCCTCAGCTTTGACTCAACTTGAGTCCCCACAACTACTTCGCACTCTCCTCTGAGGATATACTGCGAGCGGCGAGCACGTTCCACGATGAGTATGGGCTGTCTTTTGGCGTGCGGTAGTCACCCGGACGTAAGCGCATACGCCTGACAGTCTTCTCACCGTCGAATAGTACATCAAACGTGAACTGCGACCTGGCGGGGTAAAACTCACCCAGGACGCCGCGGCTCCAGCCTGTTGGAAAGTGATACCAGATCACTTCACCCTCAAAGTCTGATCCGAAATCAGATGGCAGTTTGGGCAGCCTTACCAGCGAGATCTGCGGCTGAGCAGAATCTTGGGCTGAGCTTGCCTCAGAACTAGTTTGGGAAGATGGCAGACCTCGCGTGACCTGAGAGTTGGGACTTGCACTACTCGCGCTGTCCGGCGCGCTTTGCGCCTGCAACCTCTTGGCTTTGTCACGCACTGCCTCCGCCAACTGTATGGCAGACTTGACCTGTGTACGGGTCATCTGTTCCCATTCACCATCCTCATATCTGATCCTCCAGTATGGTGACACAAAGTTCTTAACGGCCCCCCACACGTAAGTGATCGGGCCGCCCACTACCGTTCTGTGCTCCCTGACCAGCGCCGTGCCGATGGGATAGAGTTGCAGCGCGCTCTCTCGGCGCATGCCAGCATCCTCCTTAGGTGTGGGCCTGATGGCATATGCCGGCAACCTTCCTTCGTTGCGCAGCTCATAGAGCGCGTGAAAAGCGTCCAAGGTCCATGGCGTCACTTCTTGCAGCATGTCATCCTCTGACACCCACGCATGTGACTTGCCATCTATGGACTGCCATTTGTACTGCCACGAGCCATTGGGGCCCGCTTGGCGGTCCAGAACTCTGTATAACTTCTCACCATCTGCTAGCTCCTCCACTTGTCGGGGGCTCAGCATGGCGTGCACACCTGGCTCCAACATGGCACTAGGCCTCATGTGGAAGGGCTTCATGTTCTCAACATGAGCTGTGGTGTGTCTAACTCTTCTGCCCATCATCCTGCAGATGAATGAGAGGCCTGATTCGCCTGTGCGAGCCTCGATCTGCCAAGGCCCCACATACCTGGCATCAAGAGCAGCCGACCTGTCTCTTTGTCTGGGCAGCCGTATCATGACATAGTCACCGACGGCGAACTTCACCGCGCGCTTAATAGCTTCATTGCGCTTGGTGATCTTCTGGGCGCGTACTTAGGGTTTTAGTTCCCAGGGGGACTAAAAGGTGTGGCCATACGCCCCATGCACGACAAGAATCGCGCAGACAACGCGAACGCGCATGCGGCAGCACTAGCCAGTTGCAAGGGCAATGGCAGCGCTGAGAGCACTGAGGCACCAGACAAGCCTCAGCAGTGCTCAGCTAGGATGGCATATAACACTGTACTGGCACCATCGTCGGAGACGATTGTGGAACTCACGCTGCTACCAAAGCCAAAGCGCGTGCAGCCCTATGAGGCATTGCTCATGCCACAAGAAACAGTAACTACAGAAATGATGAGAGGCAAAGGTGTTAAGGCAAATATCACCGCTCTCACTGTAAATGCCAGCGGCACGATATACGCTACATTGAGCAACACTTCAATGTACCCGATTTACGTGCGCCGCAACACGTATTGGGGAAAAGTGACTCCAATTAAGGCTGATGATCTGCTAGAAGTGCAGACAGCTACTAAGCAGGCTCTAGAAGCCAAACTGCTAGTAATAGCGGCCAAAAGGCACTCTGAAAATGCTAAGTTAGTGGCAGAATTAGCTGCTAGCATAGGCAAGACTGCCAAAGAGGTTGCACAAGAAGTGCAACGGCTGGCAGACCTTAGCCAGCGCCACAATGACCAGCTAGAAAACTGCACGGATGCAGAGCTGGAGGAAATCCTTGTGAAAGATGGCAGGCTTGCGCCTCATTTGCAAGGAAGGGGGAAAGATGGGGTACTTTTAAAAACAAAAGCACTTGACATGCTAAAAAAGCACAGGAATGTCTTTGCTAAGGACCCTAAAAACCCTCGAGTCACTCAGCATTTTGAGATTGAAGCGGCTTACCTTGTGATGCTGTCATGAATGCAAACAAGCAAGCTGGAAGAGCAAAACAAGTAGACACGCTTCAGAGAACTCAAATGAAATGTTATGCGAAAGGAAACGCGATGCGCTTACCGGATATCTTATTATGTTGCTGAGAGACGGAAGGCTTGGGGCTGGACGATGGCTGGCACAGCAAGGTTCGGGCTTGCTGCTTGCAGGGGGGGTTCTGATGCTGTGCATGCTACTTTGATGTGCCCTTTGGCATGTGACCCAACTAGTTGCACCTGCCTTCAACTAAGGTCAGGCCAGCTCTCAATCACATGTCAAGGTCTACACCGACTACACAGGTCTACTGAGACCTGTGCCAACCTGTGAGGTGTAACTGCCTGTAACTGTCTGAATACACCCCCAAGCCGTATCAGATCCCCCTTCTTTGCTGAGCATCGCCCTCGATGCGGACTTGAACTCGAAGCAGCAGATCGCGGTCCCTAGTGTAGTTGCAGCATGCTCGCACTAAGTGCACTACTAAGCATGGAGGCCAATATAGAACTGGTTGGAAACCCCATTAAAAACCTGGGAGGCAAACCTGCTAGTCAGGGAAATCCTCTCTGCAGGAAAAGGGAGTCGCCGGCCTCAGCTTTGACTCAACTTGAGTCCCCACAACTACTTCGCACTCTCCTCTGAGGATATACTGCGAGCGGCGAGCACGTTCCATGATGAGTATGGGCTGTCTTTTGGCGTGCGGTAGTCACCCGGACGTAAGCGCATACGCCTGACAGTCTTCTCACCGTCGAATAGTACATCAAACGTGAACTGCGACCTGGCGGGGTAAAACTCACCCAGGACGCCGCGGCTCCAGCCTGTTGGAAAGTGATACCAGATCACTTCACCCTCAAAGTCTGATCCGAAATCAGATGGCAGTTTGGGCAGCCTTACCAGCGAGATCTGCGGCCGAGCAGAATCTTGGGCTGAGCTTGCCTCAGAACTAGTTTGGGAAGATGGCAGACCTCGCGTGACCTGAGAGTTGGGACTTGCACTACTCACGCTGTCCGGCGCGCTTTGCGCCTGCAACTTCTTGGCTTTGTCACGCACTGCCTCTGCCAACTGTATGGCAGACTTGACCTGTGTACGGGTCATCTGTTCCCACTCACCATCCTCATATCTGATCCTCCAGTATGGTGACACAAAGTTCTTAACGGCCCCCCACACGTAAGTGATCGGGCCGCCCACTACCGTTCTGTGCTCCCTGACCAGCGCCGTGCCGATGGGATAGAGTTGCAGCGCGCTCTCTCGGCGCATGCCAGCATCCTCCTTAGGTGTGGGCCTGATGGCATATGCCGGCAACCTTCCTTCGTTGCGCAGCTCATAGAGCGCGTGAAAAGCGTCTAAGGTCCATGGCGTCACTTCTTGCAGCATGTCATCCTCTGACACCCACGCATGTGACTTGCCATCTATGGACTGCCATTTGTACTGCCACGAGCCATTGAGGCCCGCTTGGCGGTCCAGAACTCTGTATAACTTCTCACCATCTGCTAGCTCCTCCACTTGTCGGGGGCTCAGCATGGCGTGCACACCTGGCTTCAACATGGCACTAGGCCTCATGTGGAAGGGCTTCATGTTCTCAACATGAGCTGTGGTGTGTCTAACTCTTCTGCCCATCATCCTGCAGATGAATGAGAGGCCTGATTCGCCTGTGCGAGCCTCGATCTGCCAAGGCCCCACATACCTGGCATCAAGAGCAGCCGACCTGTCTCTTTGCCTGGGTAGCCGTATCATGACATAGTCACCGACGGCGAACTTCACCGCGCGCTTAATAGCTTCATTGCGCTTGGTGATCTTCTGGGCGCGCACTTGCAGCGCCTTTGACACCACTTTGTCTGCAAGCTCAAGCATATCTAACTTGTGCTCAATCTCTTCGTGTAGGTCCAACTTCCTGCTGCCATCCTCGTGCATAAATGCATCATGTGGCAGTGAAGCTTCCCGACCGTACACACAGAAAAAGGGTGTTAAACCTGTTTCACCTCTGGGCGTTGTCCTCAGCACGAACTGCACAAGCTCTAAGCCCTCGTGCCAGTTGGTCTGTTGAGCGCTGACCCAGGATGCTAGTGCCTTCTTGGCACGACCATTTGCGTGCTCCGCCACACCATTGGTCTGGGGGTGGTAGGCACTGGTTTCTATGCGTTTCACTTTGAACGCTTTGCAAAGGTCTGTGACCACATTGCCTAGGAAGACCTTGCCCTTGTCAGAGCACAGCTCCTCCACTAGCGCGCCAATCTCAAGGAACACTGTCATGAGGTGCGGGGTAACATCGCGCGTTCCCTGGCCGTGCATGGCCGAGAGCCACACGAAGCCGGACCTTGCTTCCACTATGGTCAGGACATATCTGTGCCCTGCCGTGGACTGTATACCAGGCTCTGTGATATCTATGTTGAGCCGCTGCCACATACGCACGGGCTCAGCTAACCACTGTCTGTACTGAGTGGAGCTGGCGCGTTTGCGCTCGAGGCATGTCATGCAGCTCTGCACGTACGTTCGTATGTCCGCGCCCATACCAGGCCAGAAATACCTCTCGAATATACGCGTGTGCGTAGCGCCTATGCCGCAATGCATAGCGCTTGCGTCATCATGCCCTAGACGCATGACTAGGGTTCGTAGCACCACTGGCACGACCCACTGCAACAACACCATACCTCTTTTGGGGTGGCTCGTTGAACTGTGCACTAAGAGGCCATCTTCCTTGATGGTATACTGCTCTCTCTGTGCTAAGACGTGAGCGGCTAGCTCCGCGCCTTCGGGTATGTCACCCTCAATGAGCATCTTGCTCACTGCTTGACAGAAACCGTCCGCTTTCTGAACTTCAAGAAATGCGGCTCTGCTGAGCATTGCTGGCGTGGCAGGCGAGTCTCCCTCGGCCACCCGTTTCAGCAACTGCACTACTTCTGGCCTTGGCAGCGTCTTCTTGCGCTTGCCTAAAACAGCTTCGCCATCCGGTGGCTCGTCTGCCTCATCTGCATCAGCAGCAGCTTCTACCTCTGGAATCTCTCCTTCTTCCAATGAGTCTGCCGCCGGCTGAGCCGTGGTGACGCTGCACTTGGCCCTCTTTGAGCTGATGCTGCGTCGCCTGTCGCATGCGATCTGCCTTAAGAGTCGCTGCGCTTGGGAATGCTCCCACGAGCCGGTGTACTTATTGACTGGCTCTGCGTACGCTGTGTTGATCTCAACTTCATCAACCTCAGCTTCCTCCACCGTGGAGTCATCTAGCCTTCTGTCCAACAACTGTGTTAGCTCCACAGCTGTCAGAGCGGCTAACCTAGCGGCCACTGCTCCTGATATTGCGACGGCCTCGTTGAACTTGAACGCTGGCCCGTAACGTGCATCCGCCGTGTACCCACGACAGCTGTTCACGTCGGCCACCTTGTGCGTTCTCGTGGCCTCGTCCGCAAAGCGCACACCTGACGGCGGTGCGTCCATGCTCGGGACTGCGTCTGGCCACTGTTCGTCTGCTGGCTCCGTAGAGCGCTCAGCATCTAACTCTGCCTGCTGTGGCAGCCTGGATGGGGCATCAGCATTGGCATTCCTTTTGCCAGGCCTGTGCTGAATGGTAACGTCATACTCCTGTATGCGCATGGCCCATCTTAGTAGCTTGCCGTTGTAGTCTTGTAACGTCAACAGCCACCTGAGCGCAGCGGCATCTGTGACCACTGTAACGGGGTTACCCCAAATGTAAGGCCTGAAGTGGTTGAGCGCCAGCACTACTGCCAGACACTCTACTGCCGTCGCTCCTAACTTCGCGTCGGGTTCAGAGTTCAGCTTGCTGAAGTAGCCAACGACTACTTCTCTGACCTCCTCGCCTTCAGCTATGCGGCGCCTGCCCGTGTGAGCATATGGCTGTCCCGCTGTTGCCCTTTCGACCTCACTCACAGGTCTGAACTGTGTAAGCACACCTGCCGTCGCCGTCTTGGAGGCGTCGGTGTACAATACGAAAGGCAAACTGAAATCTGGGTGCATCACTATGCGACTGTCGCACATGGCACTCTTCAGCCGCTTGAAAGCCCGCTCTTGCGCAGACCCCCAAACCATGACTGCTTTGTTCTTGGTCAGGGCTACTATAGGCTCTGATATCGCCCCAAAGTCGGGTACATATCGCCTGTAATAGTTAAACACTCCCATAACCACTTGTACCAACTGCTTGTCGGGTACCCCGCCTTTCAGTGGGGGGCTCATGTCAAGCATGGCCTTGACCTTGTCAGGGTCTGGTCTTGTTCCAGCGGCGCCAACTATATGGCCTAGGAACTTGACTTCAGCTTGAAATAGCTGACACTTTGGGCGAGATACACTCATGCCCGCCGCCCCTATGCGGCCAAGAACATCATCTAACTGCTCGATGTGCTCCTCGATGTCCGTGCCATACACCAACACGTCATCTAAAGCCACTAGCGATAGTACTCAGGTCTTCCTAAGCTTTAAATCACCTCACCTTTTTTATTTTGAACCACTGCACCTGCGGGCTAGCTGACTGCTGCTAACACCTCAGTTAGTGTCCTTATTGAGCAATATCGACCCGACGCGAAGCGGCTTGCTGTCGTCGTGGTGCTGTCCAAAGAGCTCCTCAAGTAAACTACTTTGCCTGTGAAGAATCCACCGTTTGCGAAACCGCCAGAATTGCTGAAATCCTTGCGTCATTTGCCTGATGCGTTGGCGGTCCCACCAGCATGCCTAGGAGTGCAACAGCAGGGCGAGCTGCTGCTCGACCGGCGGCAGCAGCAGCAGCAGCAGCAGCAGCAGCAGCAGCAGCAGCAGCAGCAGCAGCAGCAGCACCGCCCTCCAGAAGGAGTGCACGATTGCAAGGCCGTCGAAACACAGCACTACAGGCAGAGCAGGAGAACGACGCTGCTATCGAGGGTGATACCGGCACCAGGCAGCAGCGTCTGCGAGCCGCACGAGACAGAGCCAGGAGGAGCCAACCAGAGTCTGCAGCACAGCGGCAAAGTCGCGCTGCAAGAGACCGAAGCAGAAAGTCTGTTCCGAAACCGGAGGCATTCTACCAGGCTGCGATTGCCAGGGCAGCGCTAGTCAAAGCGGGTGACAGGGTGGAGACATTGACAAAATCCTACACGGAGGAGGTGGAGGCGTATGGTTTTCCTGAAAGCATATCTGAGGTGCCGTTCCCTCCGGTGGTCAGCCAGGAGGTGATGCAGCACCGCATCGCCGAAGCACGAGAGGAACTCATGGGCGGCCAACTGCTGTAAGTGCTGTTGACAACGTTTAATCCTGTGTAACGGTTTGCAGCCAGCAACACTCGGACTGTAACGTGTTAAGGCAGAACAGCACAGCAGGCTCAAGGAATTGGATACCGTAACGGCTTATGCTTCACTGTGTTGTCCTTGCTTGTGCTGGCATGCATTGTGCCAACGAACGACTTAATTGTGCATTCCAGGTCTTAAACAACTGCTCTCTTACAACAAGTGATGTGTATAGGTTTATGGGTATGCTACCTTATTCTCGCGTGTTCTCTTGTAGTAGTAGTAACGTTGACCATAAGTGACTTACTGTTAATGATGGCACTGCTCTATTACACTACAATGAGTGATGTGCTCGCGTACTTGGACTTAGCCGTCGACGATGCATTTGCTCACTTGCAATAATCATTCTTTACATGGCGTTTTTTTTTTAGGAGAGTCGACTGAACGCCAGGCTACCGCTGTCTTCTAATGACAATTCATTTGCTTACTTGCAATTTTCCTCATTTACAGGGGAATCTATGGCAGTTTTTTTTTTTAAATTAAGGGAGATGGCTGAACGCTACTACTACTAGGCTACATACGCTTCACTGTGTTGTCCTTGCTTGTGCTGGCATGCATTGTGCCAACGAACGACTTAATTGTGCATTCCAGGTCTTAAACAACTGCTCTCTTACAACAAGTGATGTGTATCGGTTTATGGATATGCTACCTTATTCTCGCGTGCTCTCTTGTAGTAGTAGTAACGTTGACCATAAGCGACTTACTGTTGATGATGGCACTGCTCTATTACACTACAATGAGTGATGTGCTCGCGTACTTGGAATTAATCGCTTGTTACAACCATGCACGGAAACGCCACCGATTGTATGGCAGCTGAAGCCTGACGTATGTAGCCTAGTAGTAGTAGCGTTCAGCCATCTCCCTTAATTTTAATAAAAAAAAACTGCCATAGATTCCCCTGTAAATGAGGAAAATTGCAAGTGAGCAAATGAATTGTCATTAGAAGACAGCGGTAGCCTGGCGTTCAGTCGACTCTCCTAAAGAAAAAACGCCATAGATTCCCCTGTAAATAATGATTATTGCAAGTGAGCAAATGCATCGTCGACGGTTAAGTCCAAGTACGTGAGCACATCACTCATTGTAGTGTAATAGAGCAGTGCCATCATCAACAGTAAGTCACTTATGGTCAACGTTACTACTACTACAAGAGAACACGCGAGAATAAGGTAGCATACCCATGCGTTTTTTTTTTAGGAGAGTCGACTGAACGCCAGGCTACCGCTGTCTTCTAATGACAATTCATTTGCTCACTTGCAATTTTCCTCATTTACAGGGGAATCTATGGCAGTCTTTTTTTTTAATTAAGGGAGATGGCTGAACGCTACTACTACTAGGCTACATACGTCAGGCTTCAGCTGCCATACAATCGGTGGCGTTTCCGTGCATGGTTGTAACAAGCGATTAATTCCAAGTACGCGAGCACATCACTCATTGTAGTGTAATAGAGCAGTGCCATCATCAACAGTAAGTCGCTTATGGTCAACGTTACTACTACTACAAGCGAGCACGCGAGAATAAGGTAGCATATCCATAAACCGATACACATCACTTGTTGTAAGAGAGCAGTTGTTTAAGACCTGGAATGCACAATTAAGTCGTTCGTTGGCACAATGCATGCCAGCACAAGCAAGGACAACACAGTGAAGCGTATGTAGCCTAGTAGTAGTAGCGTTCAGCCATCTCCCTTAATTTAAAAAAAAAAACTGCCAGATTCCCCTGTAAATGAGGAAAATTGCAAGTAAGCAAATGAATTGTCATTAGAAGACAGCGGTAGCCTGGCGTTCAGTCGACTCTCCTAAAAAAAACACGCCATGTAAAGAATGATTATTGCAAGTGAGCAAATGCATCGTCGACGGCTAAGTCCAAGTACGCGAGCACATCACTCATTGTAGTGTAATAGAGCAGTGCCATCATTAACAGTAAGTCACTTATGGTCAACGTTACTACTACTACAAGAGAACACGCGAGAATAAGGTAGCATACCCATAAACCTATACACATCACTTGTTGTAAGAGAGCAGTTGTTTAAGACCTGGAATGCACAATTAAGTCGTTCGTTGGCACAATGTATGCCAGCACAAGCAAGGACAACACAGTGAAGCATAACCCGTTACGGTATCCAATTCCTTGAGCCTGCTGTGCTGTTCTGCCTTAACACGTTACAGTCCAAGTGTTGCTGGCTGCAAACCGTTACACAGGATTAAACGTTGTCAACAGCACTTACAGCAGTTGGCCGCCCATGAGTTCCTCTCGTGCTTCGGCGATGCGGTGCTGCATCACCTCCTGGCTGACCACCGGCGGGAACGGCACCTCAGATATGCTTTCAGGAAAACCATACGCCTCCACCTCCTCCGTGTAGGATTTTGTCAATGTTTCCACCCTATCACCCGCTTTGACTAGCGCTGCCCTGGCAATCGCAGCCTGGTAGAATGCCTCCGGTTTCGGAACAGACTTTCTGCTTCGGTCTCTTGCAGCGCGACTTTGCCGCTGTGCTGCAGACTCTGGTTGGCTCCTCCTGGCTCTGTCTCGTGCGGCTCGCAGACGCTGCTGCCTGGTGCCGGTATCACCCTCGATAGCAGCGTCGTTCTCCTGCTCTGCCTGTAGTGCTGTGTTTCGACGGCCTTGCAATCGTGCACTCCTTCTGGACGGCGGTGCTGCTGCTGCTGCTGCTACTGCTGCTGCTGCTGCTGCTGCTGCTGCTGCTGCCGCCGGTCGAGCAGCAGCTCGCCCTGCTGTTGCACTCCTAGGCATGCTGGTGGGACCGCCAACGCATCAGGCAAATGACGCAAGGATTTCAGCAATTCTGGCGGTTTCGCAAACGGTGGATTCTGCACAGGCAAAGTAGTTTACTTGAGGAGCTCTTTGGACAGCACCACGACGACAGCAAACCGCTTGGCGTCGGGTCGATATTGCTCAATAATGACACTAACTGAGGTGTTAGCAGCAGTCAGCTAGCCCGCAGGTGCAGTGGTTCAAAATAAAAAAGGTGAGGTGATTTAAGCTTAGGGAGACCTGAGTACTATCGTACCCAGGAATAGCACTCACATGTGAGGCAGGTGTGAAAGAGCAGCACAACAGACGGCAATGGTTCAAGCAAACTCTAACAGAGCACTGCAAATCGTGTAGATATTATATAGCCAGTCACCCTTTGTGCACTGATCGACCACCCTAGTCGTGATCATCTCACTAGCTGTCGATCTTGACCCTCAGGCTGCCTGAAAATTCCAACCCTTGTCTGAACTCGCGGCCCAGTCGCAACTGCTGCAGCGCCTGCGGCAAATTTGCGCGCACCTCGCACCTGTTGGGCGCCAACTGCCTCAATGTGGGAGGCAGATGCTCAATGCATGGCAGTTCTGCACTATCTGACATTCCCCAATACACAAGACGCTCCAGGTGCGAGGGCCAGCGGGCTGGCAGCGGCGGTGCGGGACGGGGGGGGCACCAATAGAGTGATAGCGACCGCAAGCTGTCAGGAAAGTTGGCAACATGGTGCGTGCACGCGTGCAGCACCAGACTGAGTGTCTCAAACGCGTCCGGCAGCGGCGGCAGCGGGTGCTCGTGAGAGAGCAGCTTGAGCACCCGCAAGCCTGGCGGCAACTCACAAAGCGGCTGGCGTTGGTGCCCTACCAGTTCCAGTACACGCAGACCTGCTGGCAGCACGCCCGCTCTGATGTGGACAACGCCGCCCTCGTCCTCGGCCACTAGATTGCACGACTCCAAGCGAGTGGGCAAAGGCTGTTCGAAGTCAACCTCGGTGAGACCTACATCGACAACAATGTGCCGCAGACTATCCGGCAATCTGTTGAACACAAAATGGTCGACGTAACAGTTGCAGTATGTCAGCTCTAGGCGCAGTATCCCTTCGGGCAGCGACGGCACGTCGATTCTGCGTGAACTAGCGCCTGACTCAAACAGGCAGCTCTCGATCTTCAGTTTTGCCACCGCTGGCGACATGCATGGCACCAGGTCTTCCCAGTGCACTTTCCAAACACTGATGCCAAATTCCTCAAGATGAGGATGTGGCAGCTCGCACAGTGCTTGTAGGCAAGAACGGAAAGAAACGAACGAATCTGGCCAGCTGTCTTCGTCTGCTGCATATGGGCCAGCAACGTGAAGGACTTGCAGAATTGGCAAGACGGCCCCGATGATAGCTAGTGTCTCGTTGAAGAAGGTTTTCACGGCGTCGCCGTTAGCAAGCTCAGTAAGCAAAGGGTGAGGAATATCCACGTCGCCTCGACTGTAGAAAGCACAAAGATGCAGCTCTCGCAGGCCTGCTGGCACTGGGCCTAACTCACCCCTGACCCCATTGAGCTCCAGCTGCACCGGACAGGGACGCAGGCTTAGTGGGCGCTCTTGGATGCTTGTAAAGTCGCCCTCCATCGTCAGCTCCACAACGAGCTTTCTGGTCGTATCGTCTGAAAGGCGATGCGCGATGGCGGGGGGGGCACTGTCAGCCTCCAGTCGCACCTTGACCGTGGGAGCGGCTGCATCGTGGATGGCCCTGTTGAGGCTCCAGCCTTCCTTGGGCAGCAGCCTGCGCCCCCGCCATGCTGGTGAACACCATCCTCATAATCTCATGGTGGTTTGCAGGGGCTGTGGGTGCATTGGGCCTGGTGCGCTCCATTGTCATGGTGTATGGCCAACGACTTTCTGTGAAAAGAGGAGCGTGCTGGCTCTGCTGGCTGTCGCTGTCGCTTTTTTCATGAACGGTGTTCGAAGTTCAAATTCGGTGCTTGAAGTTGATGTGAAGGTGTGTGTTACAAGGCCCAGCGGGGGGGGCTCACGACCGCGCAGGGGGTGTAAACTGCGTTCACAGCTGGTCTCTTCGAAAGCCTTCCGCTAGCTTGGGACAAAAGCAATCGAATGAATGCACTGTGAATGCATGTGTAAAGTTATTAACGCATGCATGTACAAGCCCCGGCGGGGGGGGCTCGCGACCCAAAGGGCCCAAAGGGGTGTAAACGGCGTTCACAGCTGCTTACCTATCTTTGACATCTGTATAGCTAGTTCGATCGACAGGGCCTTTCTATGGCAGCACACACATCAGGCACTTGGTGTTGCTATTCTACGCAAGCTCTGCTGTGATATCTATCTGTCAACATTAGTCTGCGTGCACTTGCGATATGGCGTGTGTGCGCTGTTGACTTTGTGCTATGCTGGGCATTACCTGGGTTGATCGGCACAGTGTGATTGCAAGTGCATTGTTGCGAACATTTCTGGTGCAAAGTATGTGCTGAACATTGTCATCGTACAGTGTGATTGCAAGTGCATTGTTGCGAGCATTTCTGGTGCAAAGTATGTGCTGAACATTGTGATCGTAATGCATACTAGTAGTGTGCAGCATGCATGGAAATAGTTGTTGGGTCATTTCATTGCAATGCATGCACGTTACAGCAGTAAGATTGTCACTGTAACATGTGTGAAGCCCATTTATTACATGTATGTGTATGTCGCACGTATCCTGTGTGAAAATGGATGGAGCTTGTTGTGCATTGCAGAACGGATGAAGCTAGTAGTTGTACATGTATGTGCAGTATGGGTTGCTGATGTTGTTGACTATGTACCGAATGCTCTATATGGCCTCGCTATCCGGACTTGCTGGATTTGTGTGTTTACGCCACACGCTGGCGCTTGTCTGCTGGTTCTGGTTCGTCACTTGCTGTTGATGTCGAGCGCCTCTTCTGCTGCTGCTTGGATTTGAAGAACGCGATGATGCGCGAGGTGGCATATTCTTTGCGTGCATCATAGCAGGCCTTGTGGATGTACTTGGCTGCATTGTCTGCTCTGTCCAGGCGGTACAGGTCTGTTGTGCTGTCGTCGCCTTCGAAGCTGGGGTTCTGAATGCATGCCTTTGCCGGATAAGGGATTGTGCTGTCGCAGTCCACGCAGTGCAGTCCCGTTGTCTCGTCTGCGGGCACCAGCTGGGGTCCGAAGAGGCCGCAGGCGTTGTAGTCGGCGTGCACGCAGTGGTACTTGCCAAACTCGTCGCAGCATTTGTAGCAGAATGTTGCCTGCGTGCAAAGAAACGTTGTATGGTTAATATGTTTGCGTTTGCAGGTGTCAAATCATTGATGAAGGCAGAGAGAGCAAGGGCTGGCGAGGGAGCGAGCATGGCCAGCAATACAAGGTGGGCATCACTAGCGTCTAAGACCATGTTGCACGAAGGCGTAGCCTGAGCAATGGTTCCGTGCTGGGTCCATAGAGTAAAAATGCTAACTGCCACTATGGAGAAAGCTTCCAACACACAGCCAAGCAAGTGGGACGAGACGCTAGCAGCGTGCTGCTGTGCGACAGTGTCGTAGCAATAGGCGAAGGCTACTGGCATTCACTCCGACGGGGGCTGCCTATGTCTTCCAGACCCCGTGAGGGTCCCCGCCAATCTTCTCATGTGGCCTAGTGGCGCCAAGCATATGTTGCTCTATGGCGTGGAGCGGCAGCGCTGGCTAGCTGTGCATGGTGTTGTCAGGGCAATGAGGCCCTGGCATGCAAGTCGGTGCCTCGGCTACGCTGCTGCAGCTGCCAGACGTCATTGCACACAGCGCTAGCGCAAGCGAACGATATAAAACCCGCCCCTCTGGACACGAGGCAATGCGGACACACGCTGCTAGGCAGCACAGCTGCAGCTCGGCCTGCGCCTGCAAGGCCGGATACACCATAGACAGGCAAGCAGTGACAACACCAACCTTAGGTCACTGCGGAAGCACTCAAAACTCCGTTCTCCCGCCACGCTGCAGCGAGCTGCGTCCGGACTCTCGCCACCCTCCAGCAATACACCAAAAAGGCCAGTGCCACGCCAAAGTCTCCCTCGCAAGGCAAGCTGCAGCAAGCAGGGCCCTCTGGTTTCTCTGTTTTGCTCAAAATAATGAAAAACGCCGCTTCCGGACGACGCGGAGAGAAGCAGCGCACCAGCTCGAAAATCCTGTGCATAATGCAGCCACGCCAAAGTCACCCCAGCCGCCTCCGCCGGCGCTCAGGCAGCCGCTCGCCAGAGCCCGTGACCAAACTCCTAGCTTTCGAGGGCCGGTAGAGCCCAGGCCGGGGGGGGACGGGGGACTTGGGCTCCGCTGCCGCTCCGCGCGCTCCGCTGTCGCGCGCTCCGCCGGGTCGCTCGCTACAAGGCCCGGCGGGGGGGGCTCGCGACCGCGCAGGGGGTGTAAACTGCGTTCACAGCTGGTCTCTTCGAAAGCCTTCCGCTAGCTTGGGACAAAAGCAATCGAATGAATGCACTGTGAATGCATGTGTAAAGTTATTAACGCATGCATGTACAACAATGCAACAATCAAACGAGCACGTGTGAAGGCGTCCAATATCATGTTACTGTGTGCGCTGATATGCAGCAGGCAGCAGGGCAGCAGAACACCAGGTTGTCCATTTGTGCGTGGATGGCTAGCTTTGTGTAGGCCAGAGAAGTGATGTATTTATAACACTGAGAGCGGTGGCTGCAAGTGTCGAAGGTGTGCATGCAGAGTTATCACCGATGAACCATGTTGCCAGATGAAGCGTATGCTAGCGTAGGGCGGGGCTGGGAAATTCTGCAGAGTTGATCTGGATGTTTCACAAACGAGGAGTGTGCTGTACGACGCATGTCGCTCATCTGTCGCCGTGAGTGTCTGTACATGCTATGCTATCGTTGGCTATGATGATTTGTACATGTGCGCTTATCTCATGAGCGTGCTGTCGGATTATGCTACACGCTGGGATTTGTTCACCGGTTCTGGTGTGTTCATGGCTATTGCGCTAGGCGCTGGACGCTTCTTCGCCTTCTTGATCTTGGCATAAGCGATCACATGGGAGGCGGCGTACTCCCTGCGTGCGTTGTAGCAGGCCTTGTGGATGTATTTCGCTTCGTGGTCTGCCGTGTCGAGGCGATACAGGTCTGCTGTGCGGTCTTCGCCTTCGTAGTTGGGATTTTGGGCACACGCCTTTGCCAGGTCAGGGATTGTGGCGTCGCAGTCCACACAGTGTAGCTGTGCTATGTCGTCCGTCGACACTAGTTGGTGCTGGAACAAGCCGCATGCGTTGTAGTCGGCGTGGACGCAGTGGAAGTTGCGCATGTCGTCGCGGAACTTGAAGAAGAACGTTTTCTGTGTGACACCAAAAGCAAAATCAGCAGGAGTATCGTGAGCATGTAACATGTGAGCACTTATCTTCGAGTCATTATTCGTGGGTTGAGCATGTAAGTATTAGTTTACAAGAAGGGCATTAGCACATCGTACCGGAGAGTTCATTCTGACCTTGTAGTCCTCGAGGCTGCCCTTCGCCTCGAAGCCCAGGCCGATTTGTTTGCCGCACAAATTGCACGGTGTAGGGTCTAAAGCAAACTGACAAGAACGCTCATGCTCTCAAAAAAAGAAGTCAAACTGCAGCTGTCTAAGGACAAGGTTTCCTGCTCTTGCTGCTATGTTTTGCTGGTCTGCTGCTGCGAAGACAGTGTTCAAGAGAGTTTGTACAGTAAATCATAGTACTAGTTGCACATCACGAAAGCAGCTTACCTGTCTACCCCTGCTTAAAAGCCAAAGCATTCAAAGGTACCATGCGCAAGTGCAGAATGCTTCAGAAAAGGAAAGCAACGCTGCCCCGCGCATCGCCTCCTTGCCATGAGGAAGGCTCAAGCAAAGCTGACCAGAGGCTTGTGTGCTCAAGTTTGTCGCGAGGCAGCAAACACAAGCACTTGACTGCACTGCTACTTGCTGCAGCTGCTGTTGCTGCTGTGTTTTGCTACTTTGCTGCTGCGCAGGCAGAGACCTGTGCTTGACAGACTATTGCTACTCTGTCTGCGCAGCCTTTGTGCAATAAAGCGCAGCACCAGTTGCTCAAAACGAAAGCAGCTCACCGCCTGTCTACTACCCCTGCTTAGCGCCATGGTGTTTGCCTGCTGGCTGCTCTGCTGCTGCTCTGGTGCTCCTGTTGCTGCTGCTGTGAAGCTGCGTATGCGAACTTATTAGGCTGTACCGAGGCAGCAAAACTGACTTGGGCTCCGCTCCCGCTCCGCGCGCTGCCGCGCGCGCCGCCGGTCGCTCGCTACAACCACAGCTATATTCCGTTGAACAATTCGAGCAAGGGGGTCTATTCGAGTGTGCACCCGGGACTTGAAGATAAGCCAATAACCAGAGTACACATAGCTGGGCACACCCTGGTCATCGAACAATAGCACAGCACCCTTTGCAGTGCACGGCCCAAGCCCGCCAAGCGGGGCATGCTGACAAGTCTAGGACAACTCAGGCAGAGGAATCGGGGGTCGTTGGACTAGCACATCTTCAAAGAAAGAGGTCAGGTGCTGGTGAGCAGCAAGGCAGGTTTCCAGTGCCACTGCGCTACAGCCACAGTAATACTGCTGGCGAACCACCAACAACAACCGCCAGACGAGCGGCACCTGCAATTAATTCTGCAATACTGGCAGGCCGAAGGTGCCAGTTGGCTCAGCCGGAGGAGAAGATGGCAGCACTGCTATGAAGCTCATCCGCAGCAATGGCTGCATCAAGCAAAAGGGTGACTGCTTGTGGCTGTCATGCCGTGCAGCCATGGAATGTATGTGCTCACCTGGCAGCAAGCGATCGACAGCCCTTGAGCTCCACTAGCTGTCACCTCGACCCATCTCGCTTTGACTCAGCAGCAGAGGAGACAGAAAGCTCGTGTACTGCATCTGCTTTGCCCTTCATCAGCATGTGTATGCTGCACAGCATGCCATCCTAGGTTCTACTGTGCAGCAGTGCATGGATGCTTCGTTGACTAAAAAGAGCTCTCAATGTGAAGCTATCAGCATGATCTCCAAGTACTCAATGAAGTACTTTCTGAAGTACTGCACAGCACTGTGCAAGTTTCCGGTCAGTGCTGCATTCTGTGCACTGCAACCAAATACTGCAAGTATAATGCTCGCCAGATCTGCTGTGGCGGTTCAAGTTGCCATGGCTGCAGTCACAGATTAGAACACATGCAACACAGTCAGCAAGTGTTGCGAACGCTGTATGGTGAGCTGGGTGCAGCTGTGCATCAAGGTGGTGCACGCAAATTCATGCATCTCGGGGTACATACCTCCACAACAATTCGCACGGCCGTAAATATGCTGTCATGCAGTTATTGTGCAGGTACTACATCTGGATTATTGTTGTATTTGCGATCGCCTGTCAGAGATGTTCTGTACCAAGATCTGATCGTGGACGGCTCGCACGGCTTAAGCAGCACTTCAACGCAGCAGTGCGTGCTGCATGCTGCACTGTCCTTCGAGACATTGGACTCCAGCGCAGCCTTCAAGTGTCCCCGCCTAGCATAGCACAGCTTGAAGTGTGCAGCATCGGTAGAAAGCCCCAAGTACAACGTCCGTACAGGCCATTGGTGCTTGGTGAATCGACACACATGTACACAACCACAAAACTTTGCACTACCAGCATGTCAATTTTTTTGGAACTATAAATTGAACGCCCCCTGATATAGTTAAGTAGGAACATACGTATGTTCCTACTTAACTATATCACCCCCTTTCACCTATCTATAGTGCAATGTGCAAGTGCACACGATGCTGGCTGCACATGTGCATGACATGGTGTGCGCTTTTACAGTGCAGCTGGTGCGTGCACAATAGACGAAATGGACTATTGCTGATCCAGCATATAAGGACAGCTTAGCATTGTGGTGAGGCGACCCTAGGTGGAGCCGTTGTTGAAGTAGGGTTGTGTAACCGCTTGGTACACGACATGCCTTTTGTGCTCTATACAAGATACCCAACACCATGACTTCCTGACAGGACTTCTCTCCACTGCCTTTGGCCGCTGGCTATGCTCTCATTTGATATGGGTTTGCACACAGCACATGGGCATGTGGAACTGAGGTCTCAGGAGTCGTAAGGTGTGTAGTTTCTAGCGTAGTTCATAAACACAGCAGTGAGGCAACTCATGCTTATGATGGCAGATCTCGGCAGTCTTTAGCCAGCCAGGAGACACTCTGGGAAGGCTTAGCGCAGCAGTACGCGGCGCCAAGCTCCGTTGAGCTCGTGCTGCAGCATCAAGCAGGGGCAGTCGGCGGAGCTTCGGGATTTCAACAGCTGGGGGCGTGTGCTAGTTGTGGCGAGCTACAGCGACACTACTGCGCCACCTTCAGTTCAGCAACAGCAGCAGCAACGCTGCTTTGGCGTGCAGCGACGTGCCTAACCGTAGGTGCACGCCGGCATCGGTTCAACAACAGCACGTGCACACCTTCTTGCTTGCAGCAAAATGGTGTGGGGGGAGGAACGTGCTGCTATAAGTCGTGAGGAGGCATTGGAAATTCACAACTGGCTTGTCACAGTTGGACGAAATCCATACAGCAGCTGGCAGCGAATGGAGGAAATGAAGGGATCGC
Source organism: Tribonema minus (assembly GCA_017506865.1). Classification (NCBI taxonomy): domain Eukaryota; class Xanthophyceae; order Tribonematales; family Tribonemataceae; genus Tribonema; species Tribonema minus. Next base: position 610,114 of record JAFCMP010000335.1, on the reverse strand, counting down.
AGATTGAGCCGCAGTTCTGGAGTGTATGCGATGCATTGGAGCACTTCTATACAGACAGCGAGCGCCTAATTGGTGTTCAGCGACGACTCAAAACGCGTCTAGCGGAGACAGAAGAAAGGGTCGCTGAGGAAAACCTGAGGGTATTGCAGCTGCAAGATCGTACAGTGAGCAGCCAGGAGGCAGCGGTAGCGGCAAGGCTGGCGGAGCTACACATGCAGCAGCAGATGCAAGAGCGGCTACAGCAACAGCAGCAGTTACACCAGCAGCAACAGCAACAACTGCAGCAGCAGCTTACAGGCGTAAACGAGCGCCTAGAGCAGCAGATGGAGGAGGCGGACGGGCGAGAGGGCCGACTGTGGGCTCGAATCAAGGCGCTAGAGCAGGGGGAAGCGCACTTGGAGCAGGAGCTAGCAGAGGGCTCAGCGCGTCGAGGTACGCTGGAGGCGCGAGTGCTGGAGCTGGAGTCGTCTGCAGCAGCTATGCTTGCAGTGGAGCTGCAGCAGCAGGTTCAGCGTTTGGAAGCGCAGAATGCTGGCCTGCGTGCTGCAGTGCAGGCTGCGTCGCTTACCACTTCATCAGCCAGCACCGTGACACCAGCGGCCAGCAGCATCCCAGCACCCGCTCGTCAGCGTGAGCAACAGGGTGCAGCAGCTGACGATTCAGCATTGCTTTCGCAAATGCGGAGGCGGGTGTCGGAGCTGCAGCAGGATGCTGCTAGCAGCAGAGCGTTTGCGGAAGGTCTGCAGCAGCGGCTTGCTGCAGCTGACGCTCAAAGCGTGCACCTACACATGGTGTGCGATGCGGGAGCGCGTGCGAGCGCGGCGTTGCGTGAGCAGCTTGCTTGTGCGCAGGCGGCCGCTGCGGCAGCGCGTGTGCCCACAAACACGGGTGCTAACGGTGGAGATGCTATCAGCGGTGTTGATATCGCTGCAACATCAGCGCCCACGGCGGCGCTAACATTAGCGCCCATGGCGGCGCTTACATCAGTCATGTGCGGGGGCAGCGGCGACACTCCCAGCAGCAGCGGCTCATGCAACAGCAGCGACGGCGCGCGCAGCAATAGCAGCCACAGCGATGCTCGCTGCAACGACGCGCGCGGCGATGCACACGGCAGCGGTGCTAGCGGCGGAAGCGTGTGCGGCAGCGGCGGGCACGGCGGTACTGGCGGCAGCACGCGCGGCGGCAGCGGCAGCAGCGGCAGCGGCGGCGGCGCGATCGGCAACAGCAGCAGCAGCTGCATGCGCGGTAGCAGCGCTCCGCGCAACAGCGGCACGCCAGCGCTGCACGTTCCGGCGCACGCGAGAGGACGCGGCATCAGGCGGGCGTACAGCGCGGCGGCCGGCGGCAGTGTCGGGCGGCCGCTCACACGGCGGCAGCAGAAAAGGAGGGAGTATTGGGCGGCTTACACGCCTGAGGAGCAGCAGCATCTGCGCGATCGCCAGGCGAGGCGCAAGGTGATGCTCACGCGCTGCGTCAGCAAGGCGGGAGGCAGCGATGGCGCGCAGCTGCCGCCAGACTTGGCAGCAGCAGGTGCGCACAGCGGCGCACACTCAAGCGCAGCTGTGGCGCTCCGCAGCAATCAGGCTCCTCATCATAGCGCATATTGCGCTGATGTTTGTGAGACACACACAGCAGCAGCTCTTCTCTGTGCCATGTGTCTTACAGATACACCTTGAGTACTACTCGGAGTAGCTAGGCCTGCTCAGCTCGGTCAGTTACACATGACAGCGCTTGGCATATTGCACGTTAGCAATGACGTGACAGGAGGCGTTTTGCAGGTCTATCTCTGGGCCTGTACGTTTTAGACACCACACTACTTCGGTATAGGCTCAGCAGTGTAGTGTCTGGGGGCGATGTCGTACAGGTACCGAGACACGTGCATGGCACAAGTGTCGACAACACCTGGACGCACAAACCCACCCGCCCACCCTAAAGATTGTTTCGGCCACCGCGCACTTGTTTTGCGCGTGTGTTCGACACAAACGCTGGGGGGGGATTAGTGCGCAGTGCCAACATGTCGGGGGCGTACGTTGAAGTAGAATGGTGGTGTGTTTGCTTGCGTTGATTGCGCAGTGCCAACATGTCGGGGGCGCATATAGCAGCGGAGCAAGTTGCTTGCTCAAACTTGTTTTTGTGCTGCAGCAGTAAGATTGTATTGTTTGCAGCAACGCAGGTACTACTCCGGCCAGACGCGCTGCAGTCTTTCTGAGACTTGGTGGTAGCGGAGGGTTAGTGGTATATGCCAGACGCCCGCGTTCTCTTCGAGAGTTTCGGCGGTAGCGGAGGGCTGCTGTTCTTGCATTCGTAGAGATACTGAGTGTGTAGCACCTAGGGCACCTCACATGTGTGCATGTCTTTCCACTTGCGGAGCAGAAGAGCCATGCAGGGGGCGTGTGTGGTGAGGCGACCCTAGGTGGAGCCGTTGTTGAAGTAGGGTTGTGTAACCGCTTGGTACACGACATGCCTTTTGTGCTCTATACAAGATACCCAACACCATGACTTCCTGACAGGACTTCTCTCCACTGCCTTTGGCCGCTGGCTATGCTCTCATTTGATATGGGTTTGCACACAGCACATGGGCATGTGGAACTGAGGTCTCAGGAGTCGTAAGGTGTGTAGTTTCTAGCGTAGTTCATAAACACAGCAGTGAGGCAACTCATGCTTATGATGAATGTCGTACAGGTACCGAGACACGTGCATGGCACAAGTGTCGACAACACCTGGACGCACAGCATGACACTGCAAATGGGATGCAAAACACCTTCACAAACTTTCGCCTGACATGTCCGCGTTGTGTAATTTTCTAAACAGCCCATTGTGCATTTCGTTGTGTGTGGCTGCCTATCTGCACCCTGTATCACGGAATATTTTGCGTAAACCGTGCATGGTATCAGCAGTGTGAAAGGTAGATCAGCCACACATGAGGCCTTTGGCAGCAACAATGTGCATCAGCGGCTATGCATTCCAGCACTGGTAATGTCAAGCACCGATTCCTACGCACCTGCTGCTGCAGGCGATACACAAACAAGCATCTGCGTGACCTGAGCACCACTTGTCGCATTCCTGTGTACTGGCTCGCTCCACGACTCCTGTGTCAGTTGAACTAGCCCGCGGGCGCAAATGAGTGCTGTAGTTTGGTCTGCATCACCAGGCCAGCCGTAATGCTCTCCATAAATCAACAACACAAAATCAGACATCAAACGCGATGCCACTGTAACACCTGGTGCCATGACAATGCAATAAACTCTGAAAACAGTGCAGGTGCAACGAAGCGGCAGCAGAGAAGGGGTGCTTCGGTTCATCCTGAAATGTAGTAGAGCCATTTGTATAGTCATTTGTCAGTCATAAACGGGCTGATCGACCACCCTAATCGTAATCTACTTTGAAGCTGTTGACCTGGACCCTGCCTGTGAACACTAACGCTGTTCTGAACTCGTAGCCCAGACACAACTTCTGCAGCGTCTGCGGCAGTTCTGCGTCGACCCCGCAACCGTTGAGCTCCAACTGCCTCAATGTGCTAGGCAGATGCTTAATCCATGGCCTTCCCGCACTATCTGACTTTCCCCAATACACGAGACGCTCCAGGTGCAAGGGCCAGCGGGCTGGCAGCGGCGGTGCGGGCTGGGGGGGGGACCAATAGAGTGATAGCGACCGCACGTTGTCGGGAATTTCGGCGACGTGGTGCGTGTACTCGTCCAACACTAGTGTATCAAGTGTGTCCGGCAGAGGCGGCAGCGGGTGCTCATGCTTACGCAGTTTGAGCACCCGCAAGCCGGGCGGCAACTCACTCAGCGGCTGGCGTTGGTGCCCTGCCAGCTCTAGTACGCGCAGTCCCGCTGGCAGCATGTCCGCACTGACGTTGACAGTAGCGTAATCGGTCACTAGATTGAACGATTCCAAGTGAGTGGGCAAAGGCTGTTCAAAGTCAACTTCGGTGAGACCTAGATCAACGACAATGTGCCGCATACTATCAGGCAGTCTGCTGAAACCCAAGAGCTCTGTTTCGTTGTGACAGTGGCAGCTCAACACGCTCAGGGATCGTATCCCTTCGGACAGCGACGGCACGGCCATTCTGCGTGAAGGAGCGCCTGACTCAAACAGGCAGTTCTCGATCTTCAGTTTTGCCACAGCTGGCGACATTAGTGGTACCAGGTCTTCCCAGTGCACTTTCCAAACACTGATGCCAAATTCCTCAAGATGAGCATGTGGCAGCTCGCACAGTGCTTGCAAGCAAGAACGGAAAGGAACGAATGCGTATGGCCAGCTGTCTTCGTCTGCTGGTAACGGGCCAGAAATATCAAGGAGTCGCAGAGTTGGCAACATGGCCCCAATGATACCTAGTGTCTCTTTGAAGAAGCTTTGCACGGCGTCGCCGTCAGTAAGGTCAGTAAGCGAAGGGTGAGGGGTATCTTCGGCCATAGCGCACAGAAGCAGGTCTCGCAACCCTGATGGCGCTGGGCCTAGCTCACCCCTAAACCCATTGAGCTCCAACCGCACCAGGGAGGGAGGCAAGCTCAGCGGACGCTCCTGAATGCTTGTAAAGTCGCCGTCCATCGTCAGCCTCACAACGAGCCTCCGAGCTGAGTCCTCCAGGATGCGATGGAGTATGGCGCAGGTGGTGCTGTCAGCCTCCAGTCGGACCTTGACCGTGGGAGCGGCTGTGTCGTGGATGGCCCTGTTGAGGCTCCAGCAATTCTTGGGCAGCAACCTGCGCCCCGCCATGCTAATAAACACCATCCTCATCATGTCCTGGTGATGCAAAGGGCCTGAGGGTGCGGCAGGCCGGGCGCGCTCCATTGCTATGATGTGTGGTTGGCCAATGAACTTCTCAGTAGGTAAGAGGACCTGCTGACGGCTGCTGTTGCTCCACCTGTGCCTCAAGAACATGTACTTCAAGACTTTCGAAGTTCGAAGTTTTTGTTCTGGGCAAAGTGCAGGTCCTGGTGGCTACCGCCATAGCTGGTGACGGTGGAGCGCAAGGAACATTTTTACAAAGTCATCAACGGGGCAAGCTTTGGCTGGAGCAATATGCTTGCGCAACACTCGCCCGACGCTGGAGCTTGCAGGTTGACGCCGGGCAAGCCTGCTTTAAGACCTACAGCAACAGGCAAGAGGCAGGGCAGTCAGGTGGTTCCACAGCCGCTAGATCATCGGCAGTAGACCCAGCCATTGCGCTATGAAAAGGGCGGCAAGACACCCTTGCATGCAAAGCACTGGTTTCCTCGTTGAGGGGCGCCCCCTCGAGGAGGGAAGCTTAATCCACGGGAGGTGGAAGGTTGCACATGGAGCAGCGGTCCAAGCATGAACAACAGTTGGCGGGACCAGGTCCGAGATGGGCAGCAAATTGAACTTGTGCATGGCTAACAAGTGGCGAAGATTTGGCAGCTAGCCAAGCAGAACAAGAGGGCACGAGCAGCAACAGCTGTGCAAGGCTGAAAGGTCGATTGCCTGCAATGCCTGCACAGGTGCGACAAGTTCACTGACAGCGAGCAACACACGACCACCTTGACCTCCAACTGCTCATACCACGTGTCTCATCGTCGAAATGCGGCCCAAATGTTATCACTACAGCGCAGGGCGCCTCTAAGCACTGGCAGCTGTAGCGAGCTGTGTGCTTGATCATCTGCGCTCTTGCCAGCCGCCTGCTATACCGTATGTGACTCTGCCAGAGGACAGCATGTACTGCCGTGGCAGCCGCACATATGCCATCTATACGTGCCTTTGCTGCTGGCAGCAGGCGGAATTACTGTGCCGCGAGCTGTGCTGCCAAGCTGCACGATAGTATACGTGCACTGGCACGCAAGCGCTCAGCTCACTGGGCAGCATTCCGCATATGGCAAATGTTTTTGCACATGGCGGAGTTCTTCAAAGGGGATGGATGGACGAGGATGTAAGTGGGGGGGAGCGAGAGCCCATTTTGCAATGTCGTGTACTAGTAGGAGTGATGGTTAGTGTGCATTGAGACACCTTCACACTGTCACAATATGCATGCAAATTCTGGTAGCCAGCTTGACATTAATTATCTGGGCATCTTCATACCCTCAGCGAAAACTTTGCCGAGAAGTAATAAAAAGGACATCTGCAGTAATACTTGCCAACAGCTGCTATGCAATGCATCTGATGCATTCACCATGATGGCAACTTGTTTGGAGCTGGAAGGGGCTTGTGGAAGCCCAATAAAGGCACGCTGCTGAGCTTGAATGAAGTATGTAATGCTTCAAAAAAGTACAGTATTTGATAGTTCCAGTCAAGGCCCCGGGCTAAATGGTATTGCTTGCTTTGAAAAGGTGCATGGCCGCTCTGCTATGAGCCTCTAGACTGCTGCAGCCAATGGCCCGTGGCTTGCTGCTGCCTGAAAGGTGCTGAATTGCAACAGCAAAGATACCATTGGTCTTCACCACAACATACAATTTTCGTGGGGTCATTTTGTTTGAAACAGACTCGTGGACTGGCTGCAGCAGATGGCCACCAGAGCTCGGGCGTGACGTCAGGCCTAGATTGATGCATATGCAACGAGTCTGTTGCAGTGTAGTATATGTAAATGTCTTGAGAAGTTGTGGGCACCTAGTAAGAGCAAGTGTCATCTTGGAATCAACACATATCGTCGAATGGCTGCAGCAGCCTGAGATGGCCATCAGGGCTCGGGCTTGACACCAGGCCTAGGCTTATGCATACGCAACGGTGTCTGTTGCAGGAACAGTACATGCATGTACACATGCCTTGTGGAAACTCAGCCAAGAGCAAGCGTCATGAGCGCTGTCGCTTGGTGCCAGTGGATGCGCAAGCCGTAATGCTGATCATAATCATGCAACACAATCAGACACATTAGACGCGATGCCACTGCAACACCTGGTGTCACAGCAACGCAATGAACTTTCAAGACAGTGCGGGTGGCAGTAGACCAGAAGACCAGAAGGAGTGTGTTGGTTCGTCCTGAATTGTCGTAGAGCCATTTGTGTAGCCATTTGTCAGTCATGTATGGGACCTGATCTACCGGCCAACTAGTCAAACTCTAGCTTGTAGCTGTTGACCTCGACCCTCAGGCTGCCTGTGAACTTCAACGCTGTTCTGAACTTACAGCCCAGACACAACTTCTGCAGCGTCTGCGGCAGTTCTGCGTTGACCCCACAACCGTTGAGTTCCAACTGCCTCAGCGTGCTAGGCAAATGCTCAATCCATGGCCTTCCCGCACTATCTGACTTTCCCCAATACACAAGACGCTCCAGGTGCGAGGGCCAGCGGGCTGCCAGCGGCGGCGCGGGCTGGGGGGGGTGCCAAAAGAGTGATAGCGACCGCACGTTGTCGGGAATTTCGGCGACGTGGTGCGTGCACTCATCCAACACCAGTGTCTCAAGTGTGTCCGGCAGTGGCGGCAGCGGGTGCTCATGATTGCGCAGTTTGAGCACCCGCAAGCCGGGGGGCAATTCGTCCAGCTGCCGAAGTTGGCGCCCTGCCAGCTCTAGTACGCGCAGTCCCGCTGGCAGTATGTCCGCGCTGACGTTGATAGTAACATCATCGTCATCGGCCAATAGACTGAACGACTCCAAGAGAGTGGGCAAAGGCTGCCCAAAGTCAACTTCGTGGGGACCTAGATCAACGACTATGTGCCGCAGACTATCTGGCAGTCTGCTGAAACCCAAGAAATATGTTTCGTTGGGACAGTAGCAGCTCAACAAGCTCAGGGATCGTATCCCTTCGGGGAGCGACGGCACGGTCATTCTGCGTGAAGGAGTGCTTGGCTCAAACCGGCAGTTCTCAATCTTCAGGTTTGCCACCACTGGAGACAGCAGTGGAAGCAGGTCATCCCAGTGCACTTTCCAAACACTGAGGACAAGTTCCTCTAGATGAGGATGTGGCAACTCGCACAGTGCTTGTAGGCAAGACCGGAAAGGAACGGATTCATCTGCGCCGCTGTCTTCGCCTGCATACGGGCCAGAAATATCAAGGACTCGCAAAGTTGGCAAGATGGCCCCAATGATAGCTAGTGTCTCTCTGAAAAAGCTTTGCACGGCGTCGCCGTCAGTAAGGTCAGTAAGCAAAGGGTGAGGGGTATCTTCGTCCATAGCGCACAGAAGCAGGTCTCGCAACCCTGATGGCGCTGGGCCTAGCTCACCCCTGAACCCATTGAGCTCCAACCGCACCAGGGAGGGAGGCAAGCTCAGCGGACGCTCTTGAATGCTTGTAAAGTCGCCGTCCATCGTCAGCCTCACAACGAGCCTCCGAGCTGAGTCCTCCAGGATGCGATGGAATATGGCGCAGGTGGCGCTGTCAGCCTCCAGTCGGACCTTGACCGTGGGAGCGGCTGTGTCGTGGATGGCCCTGTTGAGGCTCCAGCAATTCTTGGGCAGCAACCTGCGCCCCGCCATGCTAATAAACACCATCCTCATCATGTCCTGGTGATGCAAAGGGCCTGAGGGTGCGGCAGGCCGGGCGCGCTCCATTGCTATGATGTGTGGTTGGCCAATGAACTTCTCAGTAGGTAAGAGGACCTGCTGACGGCTGCTGCTGCTGCTGCTTCTGTCACAACACCTCAAAACGTAGTTCAAGCTCTTTCTGAAGTTGGTAAGTTTTTTTTTTCTTGGAAAAAAAAACGTCGTGGATAAGATCTATCCCCAAGCGGTGTTGTACTGGGTTTGAAGACAACTTGGAGCTGAGCAGCAGCAACAGCCAGTAGTCAGTAGTACACACAAAACTGCAGCTCGCACCCCTGTCGTCATGAGCAGCATAGCAAACCTTCGTTGCAGTCCGCGGCCCTCCACAGTCGGACTTGCGCAGGCCCGCCAAGGGGGCATGCTGAAGTCTAGGGACAAGTCAGGCAGAGGATCGGGGTGGTTGGACCACTCCCGAGGACAGTTGCTGACGAGGAAGCAAGGCATGTCTTCAGTGCCACAACGCTACAGCGACAGTGACCGCTGGCGAATCAGCAACAATGCTATAGGAGCGGCACCTGCTGCAATTGATCTTGCAGTACTGGCAGGCCAAAGTTGGCAGCTATGTAGTTCAGTTGGAGGAGAAGATGGCAGCACTACATGAAGCTCACTTGCAGCAATTGACTGCGTCAGGCGAACGCTGGTGGCTGCATGCAATGTCGTGCAGCCATGCAACACATGTGCTGACTTGGCAGCAACCGATGACGGCCCTGAGCTCAAACAGCTGTCACCGTGACGGCCATCTTGCTTTGACTCAGCAGAGGACGACAATTTTGCATCCGTCTTGCCTGGCAATAATGCTGCAAAGTATGCCGTCCTCAGGATGTACTCGCAGCAGCATTCTGGATTTGTTGCTTGAGTCTTTGAAACGAGCACACAACGTGACAGCAGCAGCGAGATCTGCAAGCACTCAACGCAACTGTGAGATCTGCAAGACCTTGACAGTGATGAGCAGTTTGCACCTCTCCGTTGAATGCTGCATCTTGTGCAGCATAAACTAGTACTACACGAAATGTGCTAGTCACGGAGTTGTTGTAGCAGTTACCAGTCACAGATTAAAGCACATGCAGCAGGGGGCAACAAGAGCTCCAAACACTGTATGCTGTATGATGAGACTGGTGTAGTGGTGTGTCCAGATGCTGCACGCAAGTGCACGCACCTCAACTTGAAGACAGTTTGCAAGGCTGTAACATTGCCGTCATGCAGTAATCGAGCACTGTCCACCAGGTACGATGTACTAACAAGTACGTTGTCTGCTATTATGCGGCAACGTATGTTGGGTCTGCTGCCTGGACACCAATGCATGCAGCACCAGTGCACTTGAATCAAAAATATGCGACCACAAAACACGTTGAGGCTTCGCATTGGGCGGCGTCTGGCTTGTTGTAGTCACAGCCGCTTACTTGAGATCTACTGTGGTTTGCTTTAATTGCGGATGGTGTGCACGGATTTCAACTAGCAGTGTCTTGCACACTGTCGTCTAGAGGCACTGGACTCCAGTGCTGCCTTCAAGTGTCCCCGCACACATAGCACAGTATATCAGCGCGCGCAATATATGCAGCTGGGAGAACGCCAAGTGCAACCGTTGTGTTGCATACAATGGCTCCAGAGCTCACAGCAGGCTGCAGCCGCTTTATGGTCTCAGACAAACCAGTTCTACACATCACTATGACAGATACACTAGC